>OZ026584.1:9511455-10111455 GCA_964020215.1 Aurelia sp. 3 sensu Dawson et al. (2005)
TTCTCTATTTTCACTGGGGATGTCTTCCTTCTTCCAATTCGGAAGAGATATGGGGTGCTTCGAAGATTTCTTGATAGAAGTCATGACATTATAAGAAAACACGAAGGAATGCAAGCAGGTTGGGTTATACACAGAGGGAAGCTATGATTTCTCCCCATAACTCAAAAAAAGTAGGAAACCCATTGGTATGTCAGAACCTTTTATGAGCTATTTCACGTTGGATTTCAGGGTCTTTGGTGACTCGCATCCTTTCAAATTCCGTTAAAAAGACTTTAAGACAGCATTGATTTATGTGATGTTTAGATTACTCAGGTTGTTAGATTCTAACCAGTTATAGCCGTTAACAACTGCCACATGTCTAACAGTAACGTCTGTTAAAGAAGAGATTCCTCTCTTAGACTACATACCATGTCAATATGTGGCCGAACATTCCATTTCAGGATAACACGATTTAATGAATAAAGGAATGATATGTGCATGAAGCCTCTCGTGTAATCAATGCATTGCCGTATTCAATGATGAATAACGATTCACAGAGTTTCATTTTGTCGACGAGCAAAACTTCGAAACCAAGAGTCCATTGAACAAGACATGTTGGTGTTTGTATTTCCTGGAGCGACATAGAACTTGTGAGAATCCATCTTGTCCGTTACGATCAATATTTGTTCTCGTATTCTCAATTTGCTTCTTTAATTTGTGCAGTTTGCGATAATCCTTTTCAGAACATTTGCACAAATAAACCACATTGCTTTCCACTTTTCCACCCCCTTCTAAACTATAGTAGAGAAATGTAATGGCGTTTTTATGACACTGTTTGTAATTTTTCTTTATAAGCTTTTCCTCCTGCTGGTGCGGCTCCAAGCTTTGTACCCTAGCATGTTTTTCACAGCTGCTGGAGGAACCGGGTATAAAGGTTGCATGTGCTTTTATTTGTTATGAAATTCTATTAAAAGGTTAGTGCAGCATACCGTAGATTTCCGCACATAAGAAATCCCCTCGTATAAGAAACCGGCTCCTTAATAAGAAACAATTCTATGTCTGCAGAGTAGAAGTTTCTTATTTGTACGTTTTTCATAGTATCTTCCTGAATGACAAAAAAAATATTCCCATTAATGACTCTAATGGAGTGCAGTGTTCTCAAAACAGGATGAGCATTTTCAAAATTAAAGCTTCGCCCAGCAAAAATATAAAGGGGGCTAATAGCAGTACAACTATTCAGCTTTCAAGAAGTTAACCAGTACAGTATCGAAAAATAGTGCAATACTCCTTATTCTTTATTCCATAAAGAGAGTTCTATGAAGAGAAATTTAAAGAAACAGCATAAAAACACTGACAATGTTGAATTGGTTAGCATTAACATAACTACTCAGACAATTTTCTTGATACGTTAAAGTTCTCTTTGGTCGTATTAGAATAATTTTAAAAGACATTTGAACGTATCTAGAAAATTTCTGTTTGGTTGAATCTGACTACAATAAGTCTAATGCTTCAGAGCCCCAAAAATACTTTCTGTGCTTTGCAATGAAGTATTGACTTAAATGCATAAAGCATTTTAATGATATTCGAGCATCGTACTGTACAGTATGTATTGTACAATACTACAAGTAGTGTTGTATGCCTGTGGTGTGCCTGCACGGAGCTGTCACACACCTTGACTTGGTTTGATTTGATGGAACCTATGTATAAGAAGTTTGACCCTTATGAAAAGGTCTCTTTAAATAAGAAACTTTCTGAGGCCTCAAAATGGTTCTTATACGCGGGAACCTACTGTATGATGAGCCTAGCAATAAGGAGTGTGAAAGGATATTGAGTTATCTTTACAAAAACGAAGTGGCCAAAGGCGCAGTTTAAAATTAAAGACCACGTAGCGTTCGATCACAAAAGTAATCAGAGGCACCTTTCAAGCTAAATCTACATGAAATGAATGCACAAATAAGCTGTTCCCGGAAGCAAACCAATAAAGTTGGGACACAAAGGTTGTCAGGAACTTGACTTACAACGATAACGTTATAAACAACGCCACAAAAAATTTCGTAACTATCACCACAAACTATCGGCTGTGAGTTGCTTGAAGTACCTAAACGGTAAACCTTCCTATTCGATGCTTTCAAAACCTGCTGTAAGTCTTGGAGGATTTCGCAGCTTCGCAGCTTTTCAAATTGACTCACATGTTTCGATGATTAAATAAGGCACACCCAAATCCCAAGGCAATGCAACGTTATGAAGTGTACACCTGTGACCTATGGCCTAATTGGGCATTGCTTTTTGACAAATTGCCGATTGTATGGTCGAATTGCTTTAACAAATAAGGCCTGAGGACTGAGGACATTTGTTTTCGATTCTAACGAAAATATTCTTTGAAAAGTTACTCTCGTCGGACGGAAAAGGAAGTAGACAAATGCTTTTATCGTTTTTAAAACTATCTGGAGAACTAAGATTACCAAAATCCACCATAACCCTATCTGACCTGGGGGGCGGATTCCGCCCCCCCTCGTACATTTTCATTTATACGTTTTCCATGTTTGCTGAATGCCTCTGAGATTTAGCAAGTTTAACTTTCTATCATATAGCAATCAAACTGTAATAATTCTGGTGTTCTATTTTTAGCCTTGTCTCCATGGTAACCAAGTTTTCATGCCACACTCTGTGCAAAATATACATTGTATCTCTCTTAATCCTTTTTAATTGGTCCAATTAAGTCCAAACTATGAATTTACATCTATTTTGATCTATATATTTCACTTCTTTGCAAAAAGTAAAGTTTTACGACCTTTTAACACACTTTCATTTTTATGACATCATATGACATCATAATGTTAATTGTGCTCTAGCAACAACAACAACAATGCTAATTAAACTATTGTTTCAAAAATTCATTGTTTATATAATGAACAACCTTTGTGCTAAATTTGGTTGCCATATCTCAAGCAACATCAAAGATAAACAGGGGGGCGGAATCCGCCCCCCCCCCCCAGGCATTGAGTGTTTCAAATCACCCAGGTCAGATAGGGTTACCATAAGGTAAGGAAAGGGCAATCCTCTATAAAAACAATAAGTGTTTTCTGGATCATTGAAGCAAGTCCAGGATCATTGCGAAGTGATTAAATATACAGTCAAGGGAAACATGATTCAAAAACGGGAAACCTTCACGAAGAGTTCAAAACACTGCCCTTTCATGTCTGTGATATACATTAAAACAATAACAATTTGCACTTCTCTTTTTTCAGGGAGAACTTACGGACTTTGCGAGGGGGCTGTAAAAGGCACTAATGACAAACAATTGCAAATTCCTTTCTTGCAAAAGTCTTATTCCTGGTGAAAATGATAAAAACAACATGATATAATGAAGGATAAAAAAGCCATTGGCTTAGCGCTGTGTGATACTATGGCTTGATGTGTTTTAATCCTGTCAAATGTTGATTTTACTGAGGCAAAGACAACTAATGGGAAAGATCTTTAATCCGGTACAATACCAAAAAACTAACTTGTTTGCTGAAGCGAATGTAGTTCGTAGAGGCAGTAAAACATTACTATTTGAGGGCATACTCTAATAAATGCTGAACATAAGATATCATGTACACCTTCCAATAATGATAATAATAATAATAAATGATTTATTTAAAGTTGGCAAGTGACAGAAAAAATAGCTAACTACAGCTAATTAAAGCCAACTATTTACCTATTTACATGATAAGTTCTACAAAATACAAAATCGTTAAAATCAACTATAAATACCCCAAATCTGCGATGTAAATTTTACAAAGTCGACATTTGCAGTTCAGTCTATTCCAGCTCCTTAATTTTCTTTTAAATACTGCAAGATTTTCTGATTTTTTCAAACTTTCTGGCAATGCATGCCAAAGCAGTGAGCCTAGAAATGATACTGATTCGATTCCGTATGTTGTTGTTCCGGCTTTTGGCAACTGCAGAGTATTCCCACTTCTTAGATTATAGTTTTCCGTTCTTTCAACAAAGATATCTTTCATTAAGCTTGGATTCAGGTTTTCCTTAGTTTTAAAAATTTCGACCAACAAAAACTGCAGATTTCTCTGATGAAGAGACACAGAATTATTCCTTGCTAAAAGGGATTCAAAACAAGAGTGACTATCTTTGTATGCGATCCGTAGAGCTCGTTCATGAATCTTATTTACTTTATTATTGATACGTCTGTCATGAAACATCCAAATCAGAGGACAGTAGCTGAACTGTGACATGACAAACGTATTCATCATCAGAACTATTCTGTCTGTATCCATAAACTTTGATATCCGCGCTAGTGCATGAAGTTTCTGACTGGCCTTCTTACAGAGAGAGTCTAGGTGGTTTTTGAAACTAAGATCCAAGTAACAGGACTCGTGAGTCTCCCATGCCATTCCCTATAACTTCTGGTCCTCATTACAGTATTAGTAACCAGGGAGGTTCCCGGATGCCTGGGCAGGAGGGGACCCCAATACATGGAACACAAATATAGACACCAAAAACCAAACAAACAAAAATAGAAAACAAACTCCCTCGCCAACATGCAATAAAATAGTTTCCTTTATTGTTTATTAAGAATAAATAACCTGACAGAAGAAAATGGAATGAAAAACGTTCAGAAAAGAGGCGAGGAGAGGAGCCCCTCCTACCCAGTCACCCGGAACCCAGTCCCACGGACCGGATGAAGGTTATAAGTTGAACCCCCGAGTGACTGGATTGGAAAGTAGCAATATGCAAAGAGAGAAAAGTAGTTTTAGAAAGAGAGGATAGGAACACAATGTTTAGGCTATCATAACTAGCTATTGTCCCGATAACTTGAATATGCGGATGACCAAGAAACTAATAGCCCTTGCGAAAGTTTTATGGCTTAAAAATCTTATCTTTGGTATTCTGCGTAAAGAACTAGAATAAAAAACGAAAACTTTTGCTGGAGGCTTTTGTTGTGAAAATGATTGCAAGTGACGCAAAATTTGAAAAAAAGAGATTTAAAAGAGCAATAACGAATTCTTGGGAAGACGAACGATTAAATATCTCTGCTAATCTCGTGTTTTTGAACGAATTGAAAATCAGGACTTATTTCAGACAACAAAGTTAATATAAAACAATAACGATGACACCAGGAAAGGTGCAACCATTAATGAGGAGGAAAGACATCATTTCTAACGAAGTTTTGACAGAAAACAAAGACATGACTTTGTAAGATTGGCTGAATTCACTTTTTTATAATGCTAGAAATTTAGGTAGTTGAGCTGGGGAAGCCATAAAGATAGCTATTCAAGGTGAACCTAGGATGCTGCTCTGCGGTGAATGCAATCATTGAACGTAATAAATTTACGAACGAATAAAAGAATATTGTTGATACAAAGACAACTTAACTGTCCTATCGTTTTAGGCCCTTTCCGGCACCAGAAGTATGCCCCGGAACCAAGTTACTTAGCCATTTACCACTGCAAAACTTGACACAGTAACGTTTGAAGGGTAATAGAACTGCTGCCAAAACTTATAACGAGAAATAGCTGCAATGGTGATAGACTGCTACACGATAAAATTCGAAAATTTGCACCCTAAAGACAATGGTTGAAATCAAATGTATGCATAGACAGATACTGTTACTGATACTATTACTTAAAATTGTGTAGGAGCTATTACTCCTAACTGTTATGTTTTGGCGCTGCTCCTATACTACTTAAATTATTTTTCTGTAACTTCTTAGGTACTGCTACCATTATTGTATTGACACTAAAATATTCTTTGCTGCAAATGCAGTTACTTTTAGCTCTTGGTTATTATTGCTATTTATTACTTTAACTATTGCATAGTTGTTACCACTATTTGTTGCTGTTGCTGCTACTATTTGATATGTAACTCTTAGATACAATGAATCTCATATAATGCTGCCAAGTTGCTGTAAGAAACCGTTAAGTTATCAATATGGTACTGCCTGTTGAATAAGAAATGGTACATTTACTGAGATATATGCGCTAAATAATTCCAAAATAACATCGACAACGAAAAATTGTCCCCTGCTACCAAAATAAAAATAATATGCCAACACAAATACTGCTAGAGATGTTGCATCTTTATAAAATCAGTATTGTTGCTGAAACTGCTGCAAATTCTAATACCACAGTAGACCGACTTTAATTAGTGCACTATCTTGGTTATGTAACAAAAGATCACTTGCTATTAGACTAACTACCTCAGTCTAAGCTTCCGCTTCGTTCATTGAATTGGATGCCGCCACTGTGCTTCATCTGGGCCTGATAATCAAACTAACTAAAAATCCAGCCAAAATCGCCGCAAAAATGGTGCGACAAATCAAATCGCAGGACCTTCTACTTGTGAACTGATTCATCGAGAGAGGATCAGCGTTACGACCTATGCTATACGAAAATTCGATTCCACAAAATGATTCTGATTTCCGAGCCGATAATGAATACATGAAAGAAACCCATCGAGAGACGGGATAGATCTGGTAAAGAAAGAACAACAACACAGATCAAAAGACATGCTTGATAATTTGCCGACCATGAACACCCGCTTTATGTGAATTCCGCGGAACCGGAATTATCATTACGAGGCTGGCCTATCTAGCCTCATTGCTATACTCTGAAACATAAATACTTCCATCGACTCTGTAACTATGCAAGAATACATATGACCAATACCGATAAGGTTAGTGTGGTACCAAAATGCATCCTGGGAGTATACTGAATAAAATTTTTGTTTCTTTCCGATCAATTATATTTTTTAGATTGAATATTTGCTTACTGATACTGATGATATGGAAATTGCATTTCGAATGTCAATTATTGATGAAAATGTATAACCATAATATACCAAATAATTGATTGTAACAGTCTACATACGTCAGATTGAATAATTTTTCCAGTGATACAGATAATAATACTGAATTTCATTTCGATATATTTATAGATTTTCAAATTGAAATACTTTTCTACTAATGTAACTAAAGTATACTTTGAATGTAAAGTATTTCAAATATTTTAGAATGAAATAATTTTTCACTTAAGTGATAATGAAACTGAAGTGCACTTCACTGTCCTATAGATTTAAAAATTGACTATTTTTTCTACTGAAAATGATGATAACTAATAAATTGCCTTCCTATTGATTTACATTGAAGATTTTTCTACTAATTCTCAATAATACGTGAATGGATATCTTTCATAAAATTTTCAAACGGAATACTTGCTCTGTTGATACTGTTACTGACGCCCTTTGTAAATTAAGCAATCTTAGAGCACTTTGTGTACAAAAGCATTACAAATCTATCCAACTTTCCCATGGTGCTTGAGGCATGATAGTTAATTAGGGTATCTCTAGTGTATCTCGCGTAAATATTCGCGTTGAATATCTTTACAGCTGATACAGATACTATTACTTATAGAGTTACTGTTACCAGAGCATAATTAATATATTGAATTGATTTGCACATTGAAGATATCTTCTACTAAATCTCAAAAACATTTGAATGGATATATTTCATAATTTTCAAAATAGAACACTTGCTCTGTCGATACTGTTACTGATGCCTCTTGCAAATTAAGCAATCTTCGAGCACTCTGTGTAAAAAAGCGTTGAAAATCTTTCCGACTAACTATCCTATGGTGCTTGAGGCATGAAATTAATTAGAGTATCTCTAGTGTATCTCGTGTAAATATTCGCGTTGAATATCTTTACAACTGATACAGATACTATTACTTACAGAATTACTGTTATCAGAGCATAATTAATATATTGAATTGATTTGCACATTGAAGATTTTTTCTACTAATTCTAAAAAATATTTGAATGGATATATTTCATAATATTTTCAAAATAGAATACTTGCGCTGTTGAAACTGTCACTGATGCCTCTTGTAAATTAAGCAATCTTAGAGCACCCTGTGTACAAAAGCATTGAAAATATATCCAACCAACTAAGGTGCTCGAGGCATGATAAATAACTACAATTGAAATAAAGTTGATTTCATGACTACTAGCGAATGCATTAAAACTTGAGAATATTATAGGGCCCAACTGAACCATGCAGAGTTTGAAGCTCCTGAAACGAATCAAAGTGACATTAAAAACACGTGCATCACCAAATGGCAGCCAAATGACGTGAAAAATCTTGATAAAAACTGCAAGAAAACATGTATAAACCCAAAAAACAAGCGAAGGAACATGCATAGGTCTAATGTAAAGAAAAAGAACACAATAATGTATCGTAGAAACCCGAGGGTCAGTACACCAGCTTTGTCGCTTGTTGTAGCAATAGGCCTAAGCCAAAAACGAAGGCAAGTAAAAACAACGAGGGTATAAAAGAGTTTCGAAAGACTTACAAAATTCTATTGGCTGATGCAACGCCAACTAAATCAAAACATACTCTTGTGATGGATGAAGTAGATTCCAACTTCCCAAAGTTTATGCTTCTTCCCCCTTGCGCCATTACAGAAGGAAGGCAAGCAGGCAGCAGTGAAGGCGAGCAAGACGAAAACAGCGTGATCGATTTGACCTGTCTTGGGTAACAGCTCGTTGCTAGAAGACTGAACTGTTGGCGTACCCCCATTATATACCAAGTCCCAAGGGAGTATTGAGACGGCAGCACGCTCTCATGGGAACACTGGAATCCTCCTTCTTTGGAAATTCCGGGCGATCTCCCCAGTGAGAATAGGTTCCTAGCGACATGTCTCTCGATAGACAATCGAATCCAGACATTGTTTTCATAAGGTTGAGGTATTCAAAACTGACCAATTTGGCAAGGGCTGTACCATACCCCTTGCATCCTCGGAGTCACCAATTTGTCCAGTTTCAGTGATAATTAAGTATTTGTGGTTTCGGGGTCCATCTCAAGGCCCGCTGTTTATTTGCAAAGATTTAAGGCCCTTGACAAAGCAAATGTTGAACTGTAGGCTTCAAAGGCTCTAAACTCGGCAGGGCTCAAAGGATCCTATACTCTACATAGTTTTCGAGTTGGGGCAGCATCAACGGCAGCTGCTCTTGGCTTCCCAGATCATCTTATTCCAGCAGTGGGACGATGGTCTAGCGATTACTCAGTTGCGTTGGGTTTTCAAATAAAACTTATGTTTTTTCTCTCTTTTTCTTGTTGAGATAAAGAGACTGTTGAACATACCCTTATTTATGCTATAATGTTGTGAGATGATTTCGATCATGTTCCTTTAAAGGGTTTGTGCAAGGCTAAAGCCTGCATTTGCACAGAGCAGAAAAATCTAAAAATAGCCCATTGAAATCGACGGCCCACACGTGTTGGGATTAATTAACAGCTAAAGAAACAATGTTCTGTTTTCTATTTATGAAGAAGCCTATTTACCATCCCACGCTACCTTGAATGGTCAGGGGCGGCGCCACGGGGTGGACTGGGGTGGACATGTCCACCCCACCTTTTTTGAAGATTGATTTTCTAATTCATCTAAATTTGATGAAAAAAGGTTAGGGGGAGGGGGTCGTTTCTGGCTTCTCAGGGATCGTTACTCGTTTCCCTTCGTTTACAATTCAGTGATCAATCGTAGTCGTTTGGTTTGTATAGCTTGCAACCAACCATATGGTATTTTATTTCTTAGATAACTAAAATATTCACTTATATACGTGTGTAGGTAATTAAGATAGGTGTCAAATCGAACTTTTCTGCTTTCTCGTTCATGGTTTCTCGTTCTGCTTTCTCGTTCAAGTGAATTAGGGCTTGCAAATAACGTCATCACATTAAATCAATGATGAACACAAATTTTATCCCATCTTGCAAAAGGGCGTTTTCCCACGTTCCAGAGGGCATGGTCCTAAAAATTTTCCAAGACCCCCAATTTTCGTTCGCTCCGTTCTCTTGTCCACCCCACTTTTTGATGGCTGGCGCCGCCCCTGTGAATGGTTATGCTCTTTTGAGAAGAAGTCAATGGGAGCTTGCCTCCTAACTAAAATCTATTATTTTGTGATTTATTTTCCTTTATTTTTTCTTTCGTCAGCCGTTGAGATGAGACGGTTGCCTGCTTTAAGTTAATTAATTGTGGTAATCATCGACTTAGATGGTTGCCCTGCGTTAATAAGGTAGCCATTGAGATGAGATGGTTACCTGGTAAACATTGAGATGAGATGTTTACCGGAATATAATGTAATAACCCATCAAGATGTGATGGTTAATTAATTGTGCATGGGTTTTGGTGATAATCATTTTAATAGGATGTTTTCCTTGAAAAGGTTTGTATCTGATGCTTGTACCACTATAAAACAAGATCAACATTTTATACATGTCCATTGCTTCGTTCGTGCAGTGGGTGTAAATTCTACGAAGGGGCTAAACCAAGCCAAACAAGAGTTGCCTGCAGGGGGTGTTCTCTCATTTATGGTTTTGATCTAGGGGTTATATTCATTTTCTCCGGTATTTGGGGGTTGGGGGAACATATGTGTTCTGTGGTGGTATCTAAACACTTTTTCTCTAACCCCCAACTATTTCGGTTGCTGTGGGAATGCACCTTTGGCCAGTGCATTTAAAGTCCCAAACTTGGGGCCCCGATGATGAGAGAACACCGCCCTTGGGCAATGGCAAATTTTATATTTGTGACAATTCATAATTCTGAGGGGCCCCGTTAATTTTTCTGAAGCTAGAATTAAATAGGGATAAGAATGAAATTTTGTATCCCAGTTAATTCGCGGAAGATGCTGCAAGCGTTTTGTTTGAGAGGTGTCCTACCTCGTTTGTTTATGATTTTGTTTTGTCTGTGTTATGCGTACAGCACGTGTCACTCAATTCTCAGCAGATTATTTTGCTCACATTTCTAGTGATTCAGCACGCTGCAAGCTTCACCGCCATGTTGTTTTACAGAGAAAAACTTTCGTCAGCGATCAGTCTGTGGCTCACTGTTTCGCAATGGTTTTAGCCGTTACACGCGTAGCAACATGTATCATTCAATTCCCAGCAGATTGCTTGTTCACTTTTCTCGAAGGTTTTCGGAGCTCTGCCTAGCTTGCATTTCATTATTTCGAAGAGAATGTTTTTCGGCAGGTGCATAGAAATATGTTATTCTGCATTCAGTCTTTTGCGATTTTAATTTTGTTAAACAATATATCTGGAAATCTTTCGACTTAGTTTTTTGCTGCTGTTTAAAACCGAAACTCTGGCACGTTGTATTCGTATTTGGTCACTGCAAGCAGCAAAGGCGAGGTTAAGACTTTTCGTTTGGCCGTGCAATTTCTTTCAATTTCAATAACAATCGCGAGGTCCGCGTTATTCAGTTTCTGCTGGGCGTGATTGAACAACGTGGACCTTGATATCGCGGACCCTGCTATCATTATTCTGCTCAAAAGGAAGATCAATTTTACTACACCACAAGAAATATGAACAGTTGCTGGTCGTCTAAGAGAGTATAATTCATTTCCGAATCATTTTTTCTGCGGAAAAACTTCTTTGCACTAGCGGGCCTAAGTTTGTTACAACTTGTTTTCTTCGAATTTTGATTGAGAGGTAAAGTAAAACCTATTAAAAGACGTTCGAAATGCTTTGCGATAAAGTTAAACACAGATTTGATAGGAAAGAAAGCATTTGCTTCTCAAAAAGAGGAATTCAATTTTGACTCTTAGGGTCCGCGAAATCATGAGGTCCGCGTTATTCAGTTTCTCCTGGGTGGAATTGAATAACGCGGACCTTGATATCGCGGACCAAAATGGTGAGGTCCGCGGGGTCCGCGGGTCCGCAGGGTCCGCGTTATTCACCTGGCCGTTTTTTAATTGGTTTCTTATTTTTGAATGAAGAATTATCAATGTGGTCGCTAAAGTTATTTGATGTAGGAAGAATTCATACAAGAACATAATTGTTGCTCTCAATTTGGGCCTTTTTTGTGCAAAACTATGTCACAAACGAAAAATGCTGTCAAAGTGTCCCAAGGGGAATGTGCAACTCAGGGTGTGTGTAATAAGACCGCTTTTGTACCACTTAGGTAGACTGGTTCCACAATAATCAGCAACAAAAACAACAGCGAAATAGAGGGACTAGTGGAGCTAGTCTACCACTTAGGCCCTCTCATAAGACCATTTAGGCCCTCTTTGAGATGCCTTGAAACAACTTTGTTCAATATTTCCACAGCACAACTTGCAAGAAACAAAACGCATGCCAGAGAGAAGAAAATACCTACTCTACGAAAAACAATAAAACAAAAACGCAAAATCAGAAAAACTAACAACAAGAACAACTCGAAAAACATACTTCGAAATGGCCTCTACAATGAAATCAAGCAACAGTCACAGATCAACCACATTATGAACCTGAGCCAAACAAGTGTTCTCAATAAGGTGCTAGGCTTCGTGCACACTCCTAAACAGATACAATTAGATACAATCCTACACTCACTTTCGGATTTCGAAAGAAGGATGCTCATACAATACTACTTTGCAACACACCCTTCAAAACAAAAACTTGAACCATTTCGAGCAAATGTACGTATGTATGTATGTTTAAATTTGCCACTAAAAATAATTTACAATAGTTAAAGAAAAAAGCTAAAAATAAATGAAAAGAATAAATAGAATATTTACAATACATTTTAAATAGCAAATTTGATACATACAAGTTAAAAGCACCCCTAATTACAGTGGCAGGGATAGCATTAAAAGATCAAGATGACCTTATTTCCATAATGGTCCCCTTAGAGGTGATTGAAACAAATAATAAACTTCAAGTTTGAATGTGCTTTTGTATAAATCATAAACATGGTAAGGCTGAAACATGAATGTGAGAGAGGATGCGCGGTTTTAGTAGAACATATATGTGTCTTTTTCCTCTCTCTGCATATTTTGGAAAAAATTGTCCTTGATCTTGTGTTTAAACGAATTGACACCATTTGTAGACTTTAGATCAGAAGATAGGCTATTCCATACTTTTGGCCCCATGTAGGACAGGCACTTTTGGCCAGCACTACTTTTGCGAAATGGTAGATTTAATTTAAACTTAGATCTTCTCGTCACTCGGCTTTGGTCGGTTGATTGGAACATTTCGCCAGCATAAGCTGGAGCCATTCCTTTGAAAAATTTCATAATATTTACACACGTATGTTGATCAACTCTGTTCTTTGTTGGAAGCCAGTTTATAGCTTTGAATTCAGTAGCCCCTACATGTGTTGTGTTTTTTAGATTCAAATAGAAGCGAATGCATTTTTTTGCGCTGATTGCATTTTTTTAGATAGTCTCTTATTTAACATCGGGAACCACGCGGTGCACGCGTAATCAAAGTGAGGTTGGATAAGGGCATTTAAAAGCAACCTACGAAGGGAGTTATCTAGGCAACTTTGCTTTCTATACAGAAATTTTAGCTTGCCATTTATCTTTCCAAGCATTTTAGTTGCCATTGACTCCCCAGAGAGATTTTCGTCCAGAATACATCCCAGATATGTGACCATTGAGTGCTGTTTAATCTTTATTTCACCTCTCCTGATGTTAAGCTTGTTCAGGTTTTTGCATTTTTTTCGGCCAAAAAGAATGGATTTAGTTTTGTCTTCTCCAAAATGAATGCTCAGTCTGTTTTCCAAAAACCAATCACATAAAGAGTTGAAGTTTCTATTTAAGGTGGAATTATTTTCTCAATGTCTTTGTCTCTAAAGATTAAGCAGGAATCATCTGCGTACAGAAGTAGGTCGCAGTCAACCGCCCGTGCCATATCATTCACATACATAAGGAAAATGAGTGGACCAAGAATTGACCCCTGAGGAACTCCACATGACAAAATAAAAGGGTTTGAGTATTCTTTCCCAATATTGACAGAAAAAGACCGGTCCTGGAGGTAAGATTTAAACCATGAAATGGTAGAGTCACTAAAGCCAAGACATACCATTTTATCTAGGAAAATTTCATGGTCAATTGTGTCAAATGCTTTTTTGCAGGTCAATCAGAATCATACCTGTGAACATACCATTTTCAAATCCTTGATGGATATCCAAAATCGAGATGGATACCACCGGTTAGTGGATGTGAAAACATCGAAAAATACTTTAAAAAGGTTGAAAATGACCTCATAAAACTACACAATGATACCAAAGGTAACCCTGATAACTTAACACATAACGAAATCAAAGCGCTTTCAGAATTAAGAGCAAACAAAAACATCATAGTTAAAAGAGCCGATAAAGGGAGACGGATTGTTCTATGGCCACGTGAAATGTACCTTGCAGAGGCACAAAAACAACTCACTGACAAACAATACTACTCAAATATACCAAAAGACCACATCCCAAATATGGCCCTCGAAATTGAAACATTCTTAACATTTCTATATACAAAAAAGCTCATCACTGAACAATGTTATGAGTTCTTGCAATCACAGCACACAGTCAGAACCCCAGTGTTCTACTTACTACCGAAAATACATAAACAAGGCACACCAGGTAGACCAATCATTTCAGGGTGCAATTCTCCAACAGAAAGCCTCTCGAAATATCTCAATCACTACCTGAAACCAATTGTGGAAACTTCTCCCTCATACATAAAGGATACAACACATTTCCTGAAAGTCATACATGGACTAGGAGAAATGCTAAAAAATACAATTCTAGCAACACTGGATGTCAAGTCCTTATATACCAACATACCACACCAAGAAGGTATACAATACTGCATCGAGGCAATTGAAAACCACTATAAACCTAATCAAATGCTAAAATTCATCATTGAAAACAACTACTTTACACTTAATGACAAATTCTACCAGCAAATACATGGAACCGCCATGGGAACACCGTTCGCCCCAAATTATGCTAACATATTTATGACAAAAATCGAAAACCAAATACTACACAATGCAGGACATTACAAAACACCACTTGTGTGGAAGCGATTCATTGATGACATATTCATAATTTGGCCTCACAGTGAAGTCAAATTATTACAATTCCTAAATCACATAAATACAATGCATCCCACAATCCAATTCGAGATGGAATACTCAAAAAACCAAGTGCATTTCCTCGATACAACTATGTTCATAAACAAGGAACAAAGGCTAGAGAGCACTTTGCATGTGAAACCCACATATATTTGCTCCTTGCTACACAAACAATCATTCCACCTTGACACTTGCAAACGAAGCGTCATTTACAGCCAAGCGCTTAGATATCGCTGCATCATAACCGACAATGAAACTTTGAGAACAAAGTTAGGAAAACTAAAAACTAATCTCATCAGAAGAGGTTACTCAATCCAAGAAATAGATCAACGATTCCAAAAGGTACATCAACTTTCACAAAAAGATGCCCTGTTTGGAGACTCCCAACCAAAAAAACAAGGGAGAATACTCCCCTTCATAATACCTTATGACAAAAACACAGTACAAATCAACAAAATTCTGAAAAACATTGGAATATAATCCATGAAAACAATACCCTGAAAACCATCTGGCCAAACCAGCCCTTCCTGGCACTACAAAGGAACAAAAACATTGGGGACATACTCGTATACACACAGATCTGAAGAACGAATGAGAGGTACGATACACTTTTACCTTTTTAGCTACATATGAGATACAAGGTGACCTTTGGCCAAGGCTGCTAGGGATAAGCCGTGAGCGACAGAGTGTACTGACCTTAAATCCCGAAACACTCTCGCGGTCCGTTCAGTTGACAATTCTACCTCCCAAACCTACCTAAATGCAAAAAAACGCGCCTACCGCAGTTCGCGCGCAATGCAAATGTGATATCACAAGGGCTTGCTTGGACTGCCTTGGAGCGGTGCGACGATGGCGAATAACTCACACCCTATCTTTTATTTCCCTTTTCATTCGTTCATCAGTTTGGGTGCCGCAACTTTATATATTTTTGTTTCAACCAATCAATTAAGCAGTTTGATACCAAATACGGCACTCGTTTACAAAAAATTGAACATCTTTAACTGTACAGTTCCCTTGTTTTAAGGGTTTACATTAACTTTGTTCATTTAAATTAATTCATTTGATTAAGTAGTGTTATACCCAAAATAGCACTTGTTTACAAGGATTTTAACATCTTAGATTGTACACTTTGCTCGCTTTAAATGTTTACATCAACTTTGTTCAATTAAATTAATTCGTTGAATGAAGCAGTATAATACCCAAAATAGCTCTTGTTTACAAGATTTTAACATATTTAATTGTACATTTTCTTGATTTAAATGTTTACATTAACTTTGTTCAATTAACTTAATTCGTTGAATTAAGCATTTTTATACCCAAAATAGCGCTTGTTTACAAGGATTTTAGCATCTCTAACTTTGCATTTTGCTTGTTATAAAGTTCTACATTAACTTTGTTCAATTAACTTAGTTAGTTGAATTAAGCAGTGTTATAACCAAAATAGCACTTGCTTACAAGGATCTTAACGTCTCTAACTTTACATTTGGCTTATTATAAAGTTCTAAATTAACTTAGTTCAATTAACTTAGTTCGTTGAATTAAACACTGTTATACCCGAGATACCACTTGTTTACAAGGATTTTATCATCTTTAACTGTACACCTTGCTTGTTTTAAATGTTTAGATTAACTTTGATTAATTAACTTAATTCGTTGAATTAAGCAGTTTTATACCCAAAATAGCACTTGTCTACAAGGATTTCAACATCTTTAACTGTACACTTTGCATGTTATCATAGGTTACTTTAACTTTGTTTAATTAGCTTACTTGGTAGAGTTAAGTAGTTTTTTTTACCTTAGATAGAACTTTTTTACAAGGATTTTATCATTTTTAACAGTCCACTTTGCTTGTTATCATAGTTTACATTAACTTATTTCAATTAGCTTAATTCGTTGAAATAAGCATTTCTATACCGAAAATAGCACTTGCATACAAGATTTTCAACATCTCTAAGTCCACATTTTGCTTCTTACAAAGCTCAAGATTAACGTTGTTCATTTAACTTAATTCATTTGATTAAGTAGTGTTATACCCAAAATAGCACTTGTTTACAAGAATTTTAACAGCTTTAATTGTGCACTTTGTTCGTTTTAAATTTTTACATTAACTTTGTTCAATTAACTTAATTCGTTGAATTAAGCAGTTTGCTACCCAAAATAGCACTTATTTACAAGGACTTGAACATCTTTAACTGTACACTTTGCTTGTCTTAAGAGAATAAATCAACTTTGTTCAATTAACTTAAATCGTTTAATTATGCAAAGTTATACCCAAAATACCACTTGTTTATGAGGATTTTAACATCTTTTAATTCTACACTTTGCTCGTTTTAAATGTTTACATTAACTTTATTGAATTAACTTAATTTGTTGAATTCAGCATTTTTATACCCAAAATAGCTCTTGGTTACAAAGATTTGAACACCTTCAACTCTACACTTTTGTTATTATCATGGTTTACATTAACTTTCTTCAATTAACTTAATTCGATGAATTAAGTAGTTTTATACCCAAGATAGCACTTGTTTACAAGGATTTTAACATCTTTAACTGTACATTTTGCTTGTTATCATATTTTACTATAAGATTGTTAAAATAACTTAATTTGTCAAATTAAGTTGTTTTATACCTAAAATAGCACTTGTTTATCAAAATCTTAACATTTTTAACAGTACACTTTGCTTGTTGTCATAGTTTACCGTAACTTTTTTTAGTTGACTTAATTCGTTGAATAAAGCAGTTGTACCCAAATTACCACTTGTTTACGCCGATTTGAACATCTTTAATTGTACACATTAGTTCTCTTAAAGGTTTACATTAAGTTTGTTCAATCAAGTTAATTCGTTGAAATAAGCAGTGTTTTAACCCAAAGTATCACTTGTCTACAAGGAGCTTGACATCTCTAACTTTACAGGTTGCTTGTTATAAAGTTCCTTATTAACATTGTTCATTTAACTTAATTCATTTGATTAAGTAGTGTTATACCCAAAATAGCACTTGTTTACAAGGATTTCAACAGCTTTAATTGTGCACTTTGCTCGTTTTAAATTTTTACATTAACTTTCTTAAATGAACTTAATTCGTTGAATTAGGCAATTTGATAACCAAAATAGCACTTGTTTACAAGGACTTGACCATTTTTAACTGTATACTTTTCTTGTTTTAAAGGTTTACATTAACTTTGTTCAATTAACTTAACTTGTTGTATTAAGCCGTTTATATAGAGCAAGGCACTTGTCTACAAGGACTTTAACATCTTTAATTTTTCACTTTGCTTATTTTAAATGTTTACATTAACTTTGCATAATTCATTTATTTGGTTGACTTACGTAGTTTTATTTCAAAAATAACACTTGTTTACAAGGATTTGAATACTTTAACTGTACACTTTGCTTGTTTTAGGGTTTAAATCAACTTTGTTCAATTAACTTAATTCGTTGAATTTAGCAGTTTTATACCAAAATTAGCGCTTGTTTACGAGGGTTTTATCATCTTTAACTGTACATTTTGCTGGTTATCATAGTTTACTTTAACTTCGTTCATTTAACTTAATTGTTTGAAGTGAGTAGTTTTATACCTAAAATAGCACTTGTTTACAAGGATTTTAACAGTTTTACAGCACACTTTGCTTGTTATCATTGTTGCCTTTAACTTTGCTTAATTAACTTAATTGGTTGAAGTAAGTAGCTTTATTTCAAAAATAGCACTAGCTTACAAGGATTTTAATATCTCTAACTCCACAATTTGCTTGTTATAAAGTTCAACAGTAACTTTGTTCATTTTACTTAATTCATTGGATTAATTAGAATTATTCCCAAAGTACCAGTAGTCTACAGGGATTTTAACATCTTTACGTTTGCTTGTTTTAAAGGTCTACATTAACTTTTCCCAATTAACTTAATTCGTTGAATTCAGCCGTTTTATACCCAAAAAACCACTTGTTTACAAGGATTTTAACATCTTTAAGCGTACTCTATGCTTGATATCATGGTTTACATTAACTTTGTTCAATTAACTTAATTGGTTGAAATAAGTAATTTTATACCCAGAATAGCAATTGTTTACTGGGATTTTAACATCTTTAACGGTACACTTCGCTTGTGATCATTGTTTACATTAACTTTATTCAATTAACTTAATTGGTTTAAGTAAGTAGTTTTATGCCTAAAATAGCACTTGTTTAAAAGGATTTTAACATCTTTAATAGTACAAATTAATCGATTTAAATGTTTTCATTAACTTTGTTCAATTATATTGATTGGTTGAAATAAGAAATTTTAGACTCAAAATGGCACTTGTATACAAGTATTTTAACATCTTTGATTGTACGACTTGCTTGGTTTCATGAATAATATTAACTTTGTTTAATTAACTTACTTTGTTGAAGTAAGTAGTTTCATACCCAAAATAGCGCTTGTTTACAAGGATTTTAAGATCTTTAATTGTAGAGTTTGATTGCTATCATGGTTTACATCAACTTTGTTCCTATAACTTAATTCGTTGAATTAAGCAATTTTAGACTCAAAATAGCACTTGTTTACAACATTTGTAACATCTTTAATTGTACACTTTGCTTGGTTTCATGGTTTACATTAACTCTGTTTAATTAACTTAATTGGTTGAAGTAAGTAGTTTCATACCCAAGATAGCACTTGTTTACAAGTATAGTAACATCTTTATTTGTATACTTTGCTTGTTATTATTTTTTACATCAACTTTGCTCAATTTCCTTAATTCGTTGAATAAAGCAGCTTTATACCAAAAATACCACTTGTTTTCAAGGGTTTTAACATCTTTAACTGTACACTTTACTTGTTATGATGGTTTATATTAACTTTGCTCCTTTAACATAATTGAGTGAATTAAGCAGTTTTTCACACAAAATAGCACTTGTTTAAAAGTATTTTAACATTATTAATTGTACACTTTGCTTGTTTTAACCCTATTAGTACTGGGCGATCTTTTACTAACTTTGTACTGGAAAACGCCAAAAAACACCCCCCCTCTTTTTCTCCGAAACCACTAGAGATATAACAATAAGACTTACTCCTATTGTTCTTTAGACAATTAGCTATTAAATTGTAACAATGACAATTAATTAGTCACGTGTTTCGTTGCTAGGCAGCCAAAAAACAAAGGAAAATTGGCAATTTTTTACCTTTTTAACAAGTCTCAAATTGTAGGAAACATGATGCAGATTTAAAATACATACTTTTTAGTTATTTTCAGTTTCTATTTTTAGCACAATTAGCTTCTAATTAGCTTTTTGTTCCATGTACAGATTTTCTTTGCAGTTATTTCTAAGTCTTGTCCTTTTATCTACTAAATGTGGACTCAGAAGTATTCCAATAAATAAGTTAAAGCAAAAAAGACAACAATTTTTCATATCTTACATTTATTCATTAGAGCAATGATGTCATAAATGTCAATGACGTCATAGATATTATATTTTGCTGATGTCAGCAAATATGAAATATATGTATATCAAATAAAAGTACTCATCAAATGCAATCGAATGGTGTAAGTTTGAGATCAATCGAACAAACGAGACAAAATCTATTGAGGTTTTAAGAATTTTTTTGTTGACTACTCTCCAAATATGGTATTGCTGTGGTCACGTGATCATAGTTAGAACTATAAAATGTTAAAAATTTAATTGCCAATTAAATTTGACTAAAAGTCACAAAGTTTGGTGGTTGAATTACAGGCCGTCTTCTTGCAATGTAGAAAAGTGTGTTAGGGGGGCGAAAAACGCCCCCCAGTACTAATAGGGTTAATGGTTTACATTTACTTTGCTCAATTAACTTAATTGGTTGAAGTAAGTAGTTTTATACCCTAAATAGCACTTTTTTTACAAGGATTATAACATCTTTAACTGTACACTTTGCTTGTTTTAAAGGTTTAATCAACGTTGTCCAATTAACTTCGTCGATAACGGTAAGCTCATGATTGAGCGGCCGTGCACCTCTACACCATCCTCCGCCATTCAACTCGACCTTGCGCTTTTCTTTCCACTTGTACCATCGTCAGCCCGCAAATATCTTTGATGTTGTCGCTCAGTCTTGTCTTCGGTCTGCCTCTTCCTCTGTTTCCTATGACCATCCCTGTCAGCAAATTCTTCTCAAGACTTTCACTCCTCATCACATGACCAATAAACTTTATCTTCCTTCTGTTCAAGATATGCAACGGCCGGTCTTTACAATTTATTCTTCTCAGCACTTCATCATTCGTTTTCTTTTCTGTCCAGCTAATACGAAGTACTCGTCTGTAGCAACACAGTTCAAAACTATTGACCCTTTTCTTGTCTTTCTTCTTCAGCACCCAACACTCAGACCCATATGACGCAATTGGAAAAACTAACGAGTTCAGTAACCTCAGCCTTGTCTTTAAGGTAATGCTTCTGTCTTTCCAGATCTTATTGAGAGCAACTGTGGCGTTTTTGGCAATAGCAATTCTTCTTTTTATTTCCGGAGAATCATCGTATGTGTTCGTAAAAACAGCTCCAAGATAAGTGAACTCTTTCACATTTTCCACAGCCACTCTATTGATTGTAACATGTTCATCATCATTCATTGCCCGTTGTCTTTGAATCGTCATGGTCTTAGTTTTCTTGGCATTAAGAAATAAACCAGCTTTTTTGCTTGCTTCTCTAACGTTATCTAGCAGCTGTTGTAGTTCATTCATATTGCTGGCAATCAAAACTATATCATCGGCGTATCTTAGATTGGATATTTTGGTATCCTCCAACATCTACAGTTCCTTCAAAGTTCTCCAGAGCATTTCTCATAATTGTTTCAGAATAAATGTTAAAAAGGTGCGGAGACAGAATGCAACCTTGTCGCACTCCTTGTTTGACTTCGAGCCAATCTGTTAACCCATAAGTGGTTCTTACAGCTGCTTGCTGTTGGTCATACATGGCTTTTATTAGTTGAATGATGTGTTTTGGAAATTTCATATCATTCATGTTACTCCAGAGGATGTCGTGATCAACAGTATCGAAAGCTTTCGAGCAATCAATGAATCATAGGCATAGATCTCTCTGATGTTCTCTGTTTTTCTCTATGACCAACTTCAGATTTAGGATCTGATTTCT
The DNA here is from genome assembly GCA_964020215.1 of Aurelia sp. 3 sensu Dawson et al. (2005). Classification (NCBI taxonomy): domain Eukaryota; kingdom Metazoa; phylum Cnidaria; class Scyphozoa; order Semaeostomeae; family Ulmaridae; genus Aurelia; species Aurelia sp. 3 sensu Dawson et al. (2005). The sequence goes on from OZ026584.1 coordinate 9,533,411, forward strand.
GGTACCTTTTCCAGAGCGAAAACCTGCTTGTTCGTCTGCAATTTCTTCTCTTAGCTTTAACTTCATTCTTTCAGCAATAATTTTCAACAAAATTTTGCTGCTGTGACTTGTTAATGCAATTGTCCTGTTGTTGCTGCATTGGAGTGTGTCACCTTTTTTAGGGATGGGAGTAAAGACTGATTTTACCCAGTCTTCTGGCCATCTTCTTTCATTCCAAATTTTCGTACAAAGTTTGTAGAAAAAGTATTCAGCACTTTCGCCAGCATTCTTGATTAGTTCTGCTGTTACTTCATCTATTCCCGGGCTCTTGTCATTCTTTAATTCTTTTATGGCTTTTCTAACTTCGTCAAGCATCGGTGGTGGTTCATCTTCGCTGTCATTGAGCCTAATTGATGCTGTTGTTAGATCTTCATTCTTTTTATATAGTTTGGAGCAATATTGATTCCATCTATCTTTGACTTCTTTTCCATCACATAAAACCAAACCATCTTCAGTTTTGATAGTGTCCATTGTAGGTTTAAATTTTCGTGTAATGTTTCGCACTCCTTGGTAAAGTTCTTTGGTTGTCTGGTTGATAGAACAGTTTTCGATTCTCTGGCATTGCTCATTCAAATACTTTTCCTTATCTCGTCGCAATACTTTTTGAATTTTTGCATTTTGATTTTTGTAAATCACTTCTTCAACTGGATCATTGATACCCTTCGATTTGAGGCATCTTCTTGCTTCGATTTCACTTGGTGTCTCTTCAGATATCTAAGGGGAATTTGTCTTTTTCTTTTTGGCGATAGTTTCTTTAGCAGCACTCAGCAGGAGTTCCTTTCCTTTTTCCCATAACTCATTTAGAGTTTTATCATCTTCACATTGATTGAGCAATTCAAATTTGTTTGACACTGCGATTCTGTAACTGTTGTCAAGGGTTTTGTAGTCAAGCCTTAGAGGTGGTGTTGGACGCTCCACCTCCTTGAGTCTTATTTGGATGTCGATAGTTAGTAGTTGGTGGTCACTGTTACAGTCAGCGCCAGGTCTTGTCCTGGCATTTTTTATACAACTTCTCCATTTCTGGTTCAACGTAATTTAGTCAATTTGGTTGCGTGTTCTTTTATCTGGTGAAAGCCACTTATACAAGTGTCTTGGGTGGTGTTGGAACAATGTGTTGGCTATAACTAGATTATTTGCACTACAGAATTCAATAAAGTCTTCACCTCTTTCACTTATATCTCCAAGGCCGAATTTTCCACAGACGTCATTCTTTCGATCATTTTTGCCTACTTTGGCATTGAGGTCTCCCATAATTACTTTTACATCTCTGTTAGGAATCGTGTCTAGAGTTTCTTGGAGAGTGTTATAAACATTTTCCATTTCTTCATCACTAGCAACGCTGGTTGGTGCGTAACATTGTATAATGCTAATGTTATGAGGCTTTGCTTGTATTCTGACTTTCAGGACGTGATCATTTATTGGGCTGTACCCAATTAGTGCATTTGCAGTTTTGTTCGTGAGAATCATAGCAACTCCGTGACTATAATTTCCTTCTTCTTTTCCAGAGAAAAGAACTGTGTTGTTTCCTTCAGTTTTGAAACTTCCATTACCATTCCAATTGGTCTCACTGATTCCTAGTATTTGAATGTTGTATCTATCCATTTCGTTACAGACAGTATGCAATTTACCAATTTCCTTCATTTTCCTTACGTTCCACGTTCCGATTTTTAGTGTGTTTCTTAATTGGACATGTTTCCTTTGTCTTCAAGAAGCATGCTTAACATTGTCAGCCTGGTTGCCCACTGAACAACGCGCCCCTTGATAACCCACGCGACGGGTGATGTGGTATGAATTATCATTTCTATCTTCAATCATTGGTGTAGGGGTTTGTCAGGCGAAAAGGAAAGTTGAGTGGAATCTCCCAAGCTCCTTCTCAACTCGCAGTCTCCAACTAACTAGGAGGGACTATCTCTGCCGCTTTGAAACAGTTGTACTGCAATAAGCCAGACAAGTTGTTTGGTGAAACCAGTAATCAGTAGAACTGAAGGTGTTTTCACTAGACATCCACTGCCCTGCTGCCGACAGCTTCACCGTAACCCTGGCACGGGGAGCTATTAGGGTGCTATCCTTGCTCAAGGGAACCCCAGGGTGCAGTTTATTGTCTTACCCAATTAACTTCATTCGTTGAATTTAGCAGTTTTATACCGAAAATACCACTTGTTCACAAGAATTTTAACATCTTCAACTGTACACTTTGCTTGTTATCATGGTTTACATTAACTTTGTTCAATTAACTTAACTGGTTGAAGTAAGTAGTTTTATACGCAAAAAAAAACTTTTTTACAAGGATATTAACATCTTTAACCATACATTTTGCTTGTTATCATTGTTTACATCAACTTTGTTCCTATAACTTAATTAATTGAATTAAGCAATTTTATACCGAAGATAGCACTTGTTCACAAGTATTTTAACATCTTTAATTGTACAATTTGCTTGTTATCATCGTTTACATTAACTTTGTCTGAGTAACTTAATTGGCTTCAGTAAGTAGCTTTATACCCAAAATAGCACTTGTTTACAAGGATTTAAACATCTTTGATTGTACACTTTGCTTGTTATGATTGTTTACAATAAGTTTGTTCAGTTACCTTAATTTGTTGAATCAAGCAGTTTTCTACCGAAAAAAGCATTTTTTTTCACATCTTTAATTGTACACTTTGCTTTTCATCATGGTTTACATTAACTTTGTCCAACTAACGTCATTGGTTGAAGTAAGTAGTTTTATGCCCAAAATAGCACTTGCTTACAAGGATTATAACATCTTCACTCGTACACTTTGCTTGTTATCATGGTTTACATTAACTTCGTTCAATTAACTTAATTCGTTGAATTAAGTAGTTTGATACGCAAAATAGCACTTGTTTACAAGGATTTTAATATCTTTAACTGTACATTTTGCTTGCTATCATGGTTTACATAAACTTTGTTCAATTAACTTAATTCGTTGAATTTAGCAGTTTTTACCATAATAGCACTTGTTTACAAGGATTTTAACATCTTTAACTGTACACTTTGCTTGTCTTAAAGGTTTAATTAACTTTTTCCAATTAACTTAAGTCGTTGAATTAAGCAGTTTTATACAAAAAATGCCACTTGTTTACTACAAGGGTTTTAACAACTTTAACTGTACACTCTACTTGTTATCATGGTTTACATTAACTTTGTTTAATTAACTTAATAGACCATTTCGACAATTAAAAAAGGAGACTGGGGAGAGCGGTTTGTTCTGGTAAATGGCTGCCACGAAGCTTCTACGAATGATAGATCTCCCTCCATAAAAACTTTCTGGTTTTAGATTCACCGTTGAAACCACAGATCTTTGAGAAAAAAGTAGTCCCAAGAACTAGTCCCAAGGATGTCCCATGACTCATATGCCTCGCAACGAAGGGGAAACCTCACATGAAACAGCTTTGGTGGGAAAGCGGGAAGGTATTCGTCATTTTCCTTCGAAGTTGCTCGAGCAGAAACGAAGCAAGAAACAAAAAACATTGTTGTGATAAATATGGAGAAGAAATCGGCAGCTATTTTATCTTTTGTGCAAAGAAGGCATAAAATTTGTGTAATACCGTTAAGGCTTGAAGATAGCAGCGTAAAGAAGTCATTTTTACAACGTTATTCTTGCTGAAATGTTGCTTCTTGACGTACTGTAAATCAATTGAAATTGAAACTCAACAGACGAGGTCGAGGAGCACCTGCAGAGAATATTTTGATGCATATATTGGTAAGCTGCATCCTCATTTTTGGAAAGCATTTTATATTGCAACTCGCTGATGAAATCGAAGGTTTGTTTTGGTTAGCCCGTCCGTTTTTTAGACTTCTTTATGGTGGTAGAAATCTGTTGCTTTGCTAGCCATACCTATGTTTCTGCAAGGAAGATATGGGCAGCAACATTCCTCGCAAAACACTAAAATCAATATTTTAACTTACCTCTACTAACAGACCTTGGCTTGGAATTCAAAATCCCCCTGTCCCTGAATTTCTTTCCAAGCCAACCATCATTTCTCAGCAAAAATAAACAAATGCATAAAGTGACTTCGCTTCATTCTCTTCCTTTCTCCAGCACAAGAATATTTCTATATTTGAATAGCATACAAGTCAAATCTTTCAATAGGGCACAGGGAAACAAATAAATCTTCCAATTTCACGCTTATCAGCCAATGGTGTTGCCGTATTCTCGTCACATGACCGAAAATAAGCTCTGTGAGACGAATTTTCGAGTACCCTTACGAAAATCAAAATGGACATTCGAGTAATAAAGATACAGAGCTGCTTTTGCCACAAGTCGATTCTACAGGCCCTATTCCATATTTCACATTTTGGATTTCAATGAAATCTCATCAGGGATCAGCACTACATCGAATTTCATGCATCCGAAAATAGGCCTATGTTCAAATATCATTTGGGAACGCAACAAATAAGATATAGCTTCCAAAATTTCACACCTTACGTGAATTATAATAAGGAATAAGCTGAAGATGTTTCTTTGCTTCAGCTTCCCAAATCCTTGACGAGTCTCAGCTATTTGCGACGAAGAAAGCTCTTGGGCCTACCTGCATCCACTTCATAATGCCATTATTCTGTTTCAAATCGGCTTCTTTGCTTTAGCAAGGTAGCAGAGCTATTCACCAACAACATAACACCAACTTCCATTATTCTCCACTGAAAAATTGCCATCAACTTTGGTAAAACGCGATGAACTTTCAACAGCTCTTCTCCACACTATCTAATCCAGTGTGCTCACGTGGAAAAAATTCTGCTATTGTCAAAGCGCTCATGATGTCATGGTCAAGAGGTAGGTCTCGTATCATTTCCTCTCTACAAAGATTGGCCTTTGTTTTAGTACGAAAAAGTGGAGGGGATTGAGGCCGGGCTTTCAAAATTATCTTTATTTTCTAAAAAAAGGAAAATGATGAATGCATATTTCAAATGAATTTGCATTATTCAAATGATAGGGGGCCTAGGTATCTTCGCAAGCTCCAATACCCTTTAACTTCCATGAAAAAACTCTCATATTCATTCAAATTATTTTGAAATATGCATTCAACATTTTCCTTTTTTAAGAAATACAGATAATTTTGAAAGCCCGGCCTCAATCCCTTCCACTTTTCATACTAAAACAAAGGCCAAGTCTGAGAGAGGATGATACGAGACCTACCTCTTGACCATGACATCTTGAGCGCTTTGACAATAACAGAATTTTCTCCACGTGAGCACACTGTTTCAAAACTTGGAATAGATAGTGTGGCGAAGAGCTGTTGAAAGTTCATCGCGTTTTACCAAGGTTGATGGCAATTTTTCAGCGGAGAATAGTGGAAATTGGTGTTATGTTGTTGGTGAATAGCTCTGCTACCTTGCTACAGCAAAGAAGCCGATTTGAAACAGAATAATAGCATTATGCAGTGGATGAAGGTAGGCCCAATAGCTTTCTTCGTCGCAAATAGCCGAGACTCGTCAAGGATTTGGGAAACTGAAGCAAAGAAACATCTTCACCTTATTCCTTATTATAATTCACGTAAGATGTGAAATTTTGGAACTTATATCTTATTTGTTGCGCTCCCAAATGATATTTGAATATAGGCTTATTTTCGGTTTCATGAAATTCGATGTAGCGCTGATCCCTGATGAGATTTTCTTGAAATGCAAAGTGTGAAATATGGAATAGGGCCTGTAGAATCGACTCGTGGCAAAAGCAGCTCTGTATCTTTATTACTCGAATGTCCATTTTGATTTTCGTAAGAGTACTCGAAAATTCGTCTCAAAGAGCTTATTTTCGGTCATGTGACGAGAATACGGCAACACCATTGGCTGATAAACGTGAAATTGGAAGATTTATGGGTTTCCCTGTGCCCCATTGAAAGATTTGACTTGTATGCTTATTTGAATTCCTATCTCCTCAAGTCTGCAGTACTCCGAGAGGCACAGCTTTGTCCTCAGGAACCTTCTCAAAATTTCCAGGAACTATATCAAAACGTTTGTTTATCTTGCTTTGATATTCCGACCTGATCGCAAAACTTGGCAGGAAACTGCGTCAGCTGACGAATACCTTCCCGCTTTCCCGCCAAAGCTGTCTGATGCAAGATCTCCCCTTCGTTACGAAGCATTTGAGTAATGGGACATCCTTGCGGCTACGTTTTAGGGACTTCTCTTTCAAAGATATGTAGTTTCAACCGTGAATTTAAAGCAAAAGTTTTTGTGGAGGGAAATCTATCATTCGTTGAAAGCTCCGTGACAGCCATTTATCAGAACAAACCGCTCTCCCCAGTCTCCTTTTTTAATTGTCGAAAAGGTCTATTCGTTAAATTTAGCAGTTTATAACCAAAAAAACACTCATATACAAGGATTTTAAAATCTTTAATTATAGACTTTGCTTGTCATCACGGCTTACATTAAATTTGTTCAATTAACTTAATTGGTTGAAGTAACTAGTTTTATATGCAAAATAGCACTTGTTTACAGGGATTATAACATCTTTAGTTGTACACTTTGCTTGTTATCATGGTTTACATTAACATTGTCCAATTAACGAAATTGGTTGAAGTAAGTAGTTTCGTACTCAAAATAGCACTTGTTTACAAGGCTTTTAGCATCTTTAACTGTACACTTTGCTTGTTTTCATGGTTCAAATTAACTTTGTTCAATTAACCTAATTCGTTGAAGTATGTAGTTTTATACCCTGAATAGCACTTGTTGACAAGGATTCTAACATCTTTAACTGTAAACTTTTCTTGTTATCATTTTTTGCATCAACGTTTTCCTATAACTTAATTCTTTGAATCAAGCAATTTTATACCGAAGATAGCACTTTTTCACAAGTATTTTAACATCTTTAATTGTACACTTTGCTTGTTACCAAGGTTTACATTGACTTTGTCCAATTAACGTAATTGGTTGAAGTAAGTACTTTCGTACCCAAAATAGCACATGTTTACAAGGATCTTAACATCTTTAATTGTACATTTTGCTTGTTATCATGGTTTACATTAACTTTGTTAAATCAATTTAGGTCGTTGAATTAAGCAGTTTTATACCAAAAATACCAGTTGTTTACTACAAGGGCTTTAATAACTTTACCTGTACACTTTGCTTGTTATCAATGTTTATATTAACTTTGTTAGATTAACTTAATTCGTTTTATTAAGTAGTTTGATACGCAAAATAGCACTTGTTTACAAAGATTTTAACATTTTTAACTGTACATTTTGCTTGCTATGATGGTTTACATAAACTTTGACCAATTAACTTAAGTCGTTGAATTAAGCAGTTTTATACTATAAATGCCACTTGTTTACTACAAAGAATTTAACATCTTTAAATGTACACTTTGCTTGTTATCATCGTTTACATCAACTTTTTTCCTGAAACTTAATTCGTTGAAGTAAGTAATTTTATACCCAAAATACCGCTTGTTTACAGGGATTATAACATCTTTAGTTGTACACTTTGCTTGTTATCATGGTTTACATTAACTTTGTCCAATTATCGTAATTGGTTGAAGTAAGTAGTTTCGTACCAAAAATAGCACTTGTTTACAAGGCTTTTAACATCTTTAACTGTAACTTTGCTTGTTTTCATGGTTCGAATTAACTTTGTTCATTTACCCTAATTTGTTGAAGTATGTAGTTTTATACCCACTTTGCTTGTTATCATTGATTACATCAATTTTGTTTCTATAAATTAATTCGTTGAATAAGCAGTGTTATACCAAGAATAGTTCTTTCTTATAAGGCTTTTGACATCTTTAACTGTACACTTTACTTGTTATGATGGTTTATGTCAACTTTGCTCAATATTTTAATTGGTTGAATTAAGCAGTTTTTCACCCAAATTAGCACTTTTTTGCAAGTATTTTAACATTTTTAATTGCAGACTTTGCTTGTTATCATGGTTTACATTAACTTATTTCAATTAACAGGATTCGATGAATTAAGCAAGTTTAGACTAATAAAAGCAGTTGTTAACAACTATTTTAACATGTTTAATTGTACACTTTGCTTGTTATCATGGTTTACATTAACTTTGTTTAATTAACTTAATTGGTTGAAGTAAGTAGTTTTTCTACGCAAAATAGCACTTGTTTACAAGGATTATAACATCTTTAGTTGTACACTTTGCTTGTTTCAAAGGTTTACTTTGTCCAATTAACTTAAGTCATTTAATTGAGCAGTTTTATACGCAAAATAGCACTTGTTTACAAAGGATTTTAACATCTTTAATGGTATACTTTGCTTGTTATCATGGTTTACATTTATTTTGTCTAATTAATTTAAGTGGTGGAAGTAATTAGTTCCATTCCCAAAGTAGCACTTGTTTACTTGGATTATAATGAAACATTTACCCTTGCGTAAATGTATTTTAACGACAAGGTGATGCACAAATGCCTCCCCACTAGCTCCCAGTCCTCCGCAACCTTAGGGTGTGTTCCACATGTTTGCTGGATCATTGAAAGTCAAATTACGTTGCCTGTTCCAAGGGAAGTTTATAACAAGTATGTTCTTGCAAATCGTCAAATATCAATGCAGCAACTGCTCTAGTATGAAGAATAACTTGTTGCCATCGTTGTGCACTCTTGGTGATCAGTAGAACTCCTATCCTTGCAATTTGATCGTATGTGAAAACGAGTTTGCAGGAGGGCCTAAAGTTTGGCGCCAACAATCCAGATCGAAGGTTAAACAGTTCAAGGTTGGGCTAATGAACTCAAAGCTCTTGAAAAACAGGTTAGTTGCACGATTTGTCAGCTGTCACATATTTAATACCACGTTGAAGTGTGTAAAAGCAAGTGTTAGTCAAATGGAAACCTAAGCAAGAAGCCAACGGACAGTTATTTACACAAGTTGTTTCAGGCGTTGTATCATGGCATTCTTCAATGTCGGGAAGCATTCAACTGCATTCACTAACTATTCAATCAAAATACAATAACTTTCCAAGCAAACTTTGCCAAGAACGGTGCATTCAAGAATATGTGTAGTCAAAGAAAGTGTTCAAACCAATCAGCAAACCAGCTCTGTAATGCAACAGGTGAAAAGTATCATTCCTTGAAGGTAATTACAAACATAAGAGTGTTAACATACATATGTCATGTCTGCAGTTTGAGCAACTACCAAGGAGCAAAAATCAAAAGAGCTGAGCTGCCTCTTTGGTTATATTATAGTAATAAATCTTGTTTGTTAAATTCTAATGTGCTTTCATGTTTAGTGTGATAACCAACCCCTGCTGCTCACTGCCCACCCCCTGCCCCTCCTTCAGGTAAACATCAGCCTCATCTGCCTGGTGTTGCTCAAAGGTACCCAACCTGACAGGCAATGCGTTTCACAGCCAATCTGTACATCAAAAATTAGTCTCACTTGCTCTATTTGTCCTGGCTTCGCCAGTCACAACTAAAGTCAGTTATTGGGCAAAGCAGTTTGCCCCAGTACAGTAAAGAAAACTCGGCAAAGGGCATTATAGCTTAATCTTCACAAAAAGTGAAAGTAACTTCATTCCTGATAAGCATAGGCCAACTACTATCATTTAAAAATTCTGCATGTACATACGAGCAAGCATACTTCAGGCAGTCTGCACATTGTGTGCAAAATTCCCTTGATTGGACAAGCAGTCAAAGGGCAGATAGCTTGTAAAAGTCCCATTGATGGTAAGCAGCCAAAGGGCAGATAGTATGTAAAAGTCCTGCGCTCGCAATCAAGTAGGTATAGGGCGCATTGTAGGTAAACTCCCCATGATGAACAGCAGTCATAGTGTAGATAGTATGGAAAAGTCTCTGTGCTGGCTTCAGCACAGAAAGAGCAACTAGTATGTAAAGTATAAATCAATGTACCCAAGCCTGTGCTTATCAATTTAACAAGTGTCTGTAACACTGTAACACAGTAACACTGAATCTCACAGCAGTTAAGTGCAATACAGGTCAGTTCTCGTGACACAGCTTTGTACAAAGTCAGATATCTATGCCTGTTTTCAGTGGCACAACGAAATGTCACCCACCACTTCTATTTGTTTGATTCTCATTGATGGAGGATAAAAGCAAGATCCCTTTGTCAAAACTCTTGGTAAATGGTGAAAACACCCTCTAAGAATTAAGGTAACCAGTAATAACAACATTGTGTATCAAACAAAAGGTTTAGCCCTTCAGTAAAAGAAAACACTAGATCCTTTGAAGACATCAAACATTCCCAAAGGAGCAGGTGCCAGATTTCCATTTGTTCATCCATAGGTTGCAGGTCAAACCTCAATTGCTGTCATGTTTACCCCTTTGCCTATCGAATTTTGACACTATCAGATCTGCAACACCCCCCCCCCCTGTTTTTTCTTTTCATGTCTAACCATTTCCTTTTCAGGCTTAACTATCTTTATTTGCAGGTTTAACCATCTTTATTGCAGGTTTAGCCATAGTCTCACTTCATGAGTCCCCTTTGTCTTTGGTTTGCTATTATGCTAAATCTACAGTCATAAATAGTTTGATTGCTGAAGCCTCCGGCGGCGAGCTATAAAAGCAGCAAGCTACATCTCCATTTTCAGGGCCTCCTGTTCATTGCTTACACAAATCAAACAAGGCAAAAAAAATGCCTAATGCGTGGCTGTTATAATCTTTGCTGATACAACAGTCTCTAGGTTGATACAGTAGTATTAAACATTACATAGCAGCTCACATGAAAGTTCTATCACGCCCCTATCGCAGCTGCCAAGAGCTATGTATAAACAATAGGTTGTCCAAATCGAAAATGTTGAAGCTTATTTAGTCACCATATATCAATTTACTTTAGTGTAGGAGTTGGTGCAAATATATCCTTATGAAGTAGGATATCTGTTCTCTTAGCAAAGCCTCAAATGTAGGGTCTTCAAGGAACATATCCTGGGTTACCCCAGCTCTCCTTAGGCCACAGGAGTGCGGGTGGTAGTTTTGGGCGTATCTTAGCGGTAAGGCCCCCATGCAAGAATGGTGGCAGATCAATAGTTACGATTCAGAGGTTCAAAACAACAAAGGTCCCATCTTTTAAAGTCCAGAGTTCAAACTGTGAATTACCAAACTTGACTCTGCAAATACCATTCATTCAAAGTGAAGCATTATTCAGAACAATGAACTTATTTGTAGCATTCAAATTAATGAGAAGGAATTGTAGTTATTCCTTCTTTGCTTGTAATGAGAGTTAATTAGCCGATACGACCCAAATGCTGCCACTCAGCGCCTCTTATTCATATCTAATCTGTCTTTGTCAATGTATTTGATAGTGCAGGAGCCGCAGGCGTTAATGAAACATTTACGCTTGCGCAAATGTATTTTAACGACAAGGTGATGCACGAATGCCTCCCACTAGCTCCCAGTCCTCCGCAACCTTAGGGTGTGTTCCACATGTTTGCTGGATCATTGAAAGTCAAATTACATTGTCTGTTCCAAGGGAAGTTTATAACAAGTATGTTCTTGCAACCCTATCCCTCCCACCCGTTTTCGTAGGTAGTAAGCCATTGGGCAGCATCAGGCCTTTTCAGCAAGTCTGGAAGGTGGTTGCTGCCCAAACATGGTCGTATCGCAGTTAGTTGTACAATTACTCCTTAGTTGAATTATGTATGTTTCCAAAGTGTATCCTATGGCTGGTATTGCAAACCCCCCAAAAAAGGCCAACAGGCCCCAATTGTATCTAAATGGCATCTATGCCAGTCCTCCGCAGTATCTGAAAGCTGTCATGAATTTTGGTTACACTGTACGTGCCCGCTTAGGTTTCCACAACCATCGTTAGTCCTAAAATAAGAAGCTCTTGAAAAGCTTGATTTCAACTAATGTAGGTGACTGTTGATTACAGTAGGTAGGTGGCTATGAGCGCAGCCCTTCAAATAAGGCAAAAACAGAAAATTCTCAAATTGGTTGGAAGCTTTTATGTGATTTTATGTCGATTAGTTATGTATTATGTATTTACAAATAATAGGAGATGTCTCCAAAAAATCCCTAAGCGCGCAGCAGCCCTTCAAACAAAAAAAAAGAGAAAGTTCTCAAAAGAGGTTAAAAGTTTTTATGTGTTTATATTCTTTGGTTAATGCATTATGTATTTACAAATAACAGGAGAAGTCTCCAAAAGATCCCTCTGCGCGCAGCCCTTCAAACAAAACAAAACAAAAAGGAGAAAAAGTTTTCAAATGAGGTTAAAAGTTTTTATGTGATTATATATTGTTTGGTTAATGTATTATGTATTTACAAATATCAGGAGAAGTGTCCAAAAAATCCCTAAGTGCGCAGCCCTTTGAGAACAAAAAAAAAACAAAAGAAATAGGAAGTTCTCAAAAAGTGGTTGAAAATTTTTTTGTGGTCATATATTGTCTGGTTATGTGTGATGTATTTACAAATAACAGGAGAAGTCTCCAAAACATCCCTCAGCGCGCAGCCCTTCAAAACAAAACAAAAAAATCAAAACAAAAAAAGAAAAAAGTGAAAGTTCTCAATATAGGTTAAAAGTTTTTATGTGGTTATTAATTGTTCCCCTCTGAAATGGGTCGGTAAGGCGGAAAACACCGATAAACTCCTCAGTTTGAGCAAACAGGAACATGTTATAACAACAGATCGATACATTTATTCATACATACTTGTTGGCTAATACTGATGTAGTCTACAGTTCGTACATTCTAAGTCTCATTGGCTAATACATTATAAATCTCTCCTTTAATATACGTTAACATAATTTGACCATTGTTTGTGGGGGATTGGAAACGCTTCGCGGCAAGTAGTGCCTTGTTACCCTTGCTACCTAATATCTAATAAAAGTACAACTCTAGGGATCAGACCTAGAGGGGACCAGTAACCCGCTCTGGAGGAACAGACCCCAGAGTTAGGGTTTCCTACCTTAACAACCTGATTGCCTAATCGGGAACAGACCTCATAGGCAACCTGCCAGCGTGCACACCAGCAGGGTTATCCTAGGTGGACCTTGACGAGAGCGGAGGAGCAGACCCCGCTGCGGAGGAGCAGACCCCAACTTAGAAGCTGCGGAGGAGCAGACCCTGACTTAGAAACTGTGGAGGAGCAGACCCCGACTTGGAAACCGCGGAGGATCGGACTCCGATTTTGAAACTGCGGAGGAACAGACCCCGCTCTGAAATTGCCAGTGTGGGGTTGGGCCCACAATAAATTAGCAGAACAGTTTTTAGATTTTCTTTTTTCGAGTTTGTGTTTTGAAGTGAGTTTTTGCTATGTTTCGTCACGGGAAAAAGGCACTTCACCGCCACAAATTGCAACGCAATTCCCCACAAACGAGGACAGGAAATTAAAAATTATTTTTTTTTAAATATATATATTTTTTGTGAAGAAATGTAGAAATTTTGTTTTGTCTCTGTTTGTTTGTTTGTTTGTTTGTTCGTTTATTTGCTTGCTTTTGTGCTTACACAGAGGTGGGACAGGCCTTGTATGGTACGGATCTCTTTTGTTTGGTGTCTTAGGTCTAGACAGGAAACAAGGAAACGGTGATAGAAAGACATGTTACGCACCAGGAAGAGATTTTTCCGAAATTTTAAAAACCCGTGGGAGTCGGCCACGTATCTATGTCATAGATGATGTTCTAAAGGGATGTTTGCAATGCGTCCCTTAATCACTCGCTACTTTGTTGTGGGCATTAATCGATCGCTCGATCGGTCGTGAAAAATCTGCCAGGGAGGCATTTTTGCCGTAGAAGCAACTACCTCCAAAATCTTCACCCTGACGCTGTTTTAACCCGGTAGTAAATTTGAAGAGCAAGACATACGTTTTAAAGTAATGTCCATACAAGAAGCACTAGTGAATAACCCCAGGTTCCCTTTGATTGATACTTCGAGCACGCCGTTGCTTGTGTGAGGCAGTGTTCTTATTTTTAAAGGGGATAGATACTTGATACTGTGTGGACAGGTGGAGCCTTTCAATAATTGAGCAACCGAGTGGCATTCAACCGAGCAATATTGCCCCAACAGACGCCATAACGTGAGCACGGTAAGGAACAAAAACTGTTCATGGAGGCATGAAACCTATTTTTTTTTTTATCAAGAAGCCCACCGACAGACGCAATAAAAACATTGACCAGATTCCGAATCCTAAAGAAAATGTTTCTGATGAAAATAGCAAGTGCAATAAATGGTACATATACTGAATATCTCCCGAACGCAAAGGTAGAATTTTGTCAAAATCGTATTGGCAGGCGAGTGGTGAGGCTGGAATCAAGGTTTGATATCTAGGTAGGCCCACTGTAGGACTGAAGGCCCTTATGTACTGAAATGATCTGGGTCTAAATGCTAAATAAAAATCTTCAAAGATGAATATTTCTTGTTGAATTTATCATGTAAGCAAGGCTAATCAGAATGACCGTCAGTTTTCCTCTGGGTGGCTTCAAGACAAAATATGCTGAATCTATTCACAGGACACCGTACCCAACGCCTGAAAAGTGATTTTGCTGAATTGAAATTTGAATTATTATTATTATTATTATTATTGATTTATTTAAAGTAGGCGTATAATTGATAGCATAAAATAAAAGCTAATTCAAGCCTACTACAAAGTAAAATTGATTCAAAATAAAAGAAAGAAAAAAAAATAGCTACATATATATCTAACATAAAGAATAATCCGGTATAATACATATATACAGATTTTTACAATGTTTTTACAGAAATTTTTTAGTATTTACAATGCAACGTATTTATCCTTTTAAGAACCCAACCTGAGCCACGAAAGGTCTACACAGTCTACAGTTGCATCCCTCTCCTTTCCAGGTTTTTATTCTCCTTTTAAAGGTGGAGAGGGAATCTGATTGTTTCATGTCATTGGGAAGTGCCTGCCATAATCTACTCCCCAGAAACGAGACCGTCTCTAGGCCATAGCACGTAGTGCGCGCTTGTGGCAGCAGCAGATTATGGCAGCTTCTTAACCCGTACGTACTGTGCTTTTCAACAAAGATCTCCTTCATGAAAGTAGGATTGAGTTCCCATTTTGTTTTATAAATTTCTGTCATCAGCAACTGCAAATTTCTTATGTGGATTGTGACCGCATTGTCTCTGAGTAACATTTTTGCTGTCCTCATCCAGAAAATCTTCAATTCGAATTTGTCTGAATGCTATTTTCCAAAGGAACTGAAAGCTGGTGAGGTCTCGTCCCTGTTCAAAAGTCTTGATGCTTTTATCAAGAAAAATTATAGACCTATAACGGTTTTATCGTTTTATCGTAATCGTTTATCGTCACTCTCTCTTAAGGGCATAATTCACTTTGGACACAGTGAAGAACTGCATAATCTCAACGAATGTTCTGATAATAATCGCTCGTACAGCCGGCTACGCAGCAAAGTCCGGTTGCGGAGGAGAAATCGTTCAATATACCTTCTTCACGCACAGACTAACATGGCACTGGTCGTTTATCACGTGATGTCGGTCACAATTGCATCCTTGACATGTTATCGTGTTGTTTGAGCCCTGGAACAGGTCTTCATTCCTGACTCCATGTTATTTGTACGGCTTGGAGGAGTATCAACCCTGCAAGGAAAAACTGGAAGGGGAGTAAGGCTGTCAAACCAAACTTTGCATTTTGCATACGAAACAAGTTTGTTCAAAATGGGCCTAAGAATAAAGAATCCATTTAATTGGTTGAAAGAAAAGAGACATCGGTAATAATTCATCTGTATCATGTAAAAGAGCAAAATTAGTCGATCATATTGTGACTTCGAAGTGGTTAGCTACAGCTACAACAAAGAGAATATCTGATCATTCACGTACAATGCTTTTGGATTCAAGGTTACTGGGCAGCGAAGGCTGCGCAAAATTCCCGTCAAGACAGGTTTTCTGAGTTCTCAACACACAGAAGGGAAGGGGGGGGGGGCAAACAATAAAGCAATGTGAAACTATTACAACTCAAACAAATACTTAACTCGTGACCACTTTCTACCAACTTCGTGACGGTTGTCCAACCCAGAGAAGGCGGATGATGTTCTCGCTCGCTTGTAACGGAGTAACACGAACTCCTACCATGTCTGTCAATTCTATTAGGCAATACGCTAGTCCAGGGAGTATTTGTTCACCATCCTGGCCCGTTTGATGGGCTACAGTTCACTCTTCGGAACAGGTGCAAACTCCTTTCTTGCCCCTGTTCAGTTGTTGTGTTTGGGTCCTTTTCTGTCTGTTGCTGCATCGGCTTTACCGCCAACCGCCTAGCAAAACACGGCCAAAGATCTTTCCAGTTCTAGTCAAAGTTGGACTCCCCTCTCTGTATCCGATACACAACTCGATGAAACAGAGTTACGCGGCGTCGTATGAAAAAACCAAAGAGCTTTGGTCATTTCAGTAAAACTGGACAACATGGCGGTCTTGATAATAAGAAATTCTGTTTGTGGAAATTCTGTTTGTGTTTAAGTGCAGCGCAAATGTCGAAAAGGTGCCCAACAAAGGGGGCTGTTGGTTTAAATACCCTTGAAGGTCATGTGATACCGTGTTATTTTTTGAGGCGGCTGATTGGTGTTCTTTAAATTGCGAAATTCCAGTAGAAAAACACACAAGCACAGAATTGCCTAAAATGTGAGGTGGAGCCTGTTTTGTTTCGCTGCGAGTTAACTTTCGAAGGCTGAGATAAATTAGTCGATAAGCAAATGCCTAACCACAGAATCTAACGTAGGTACTGAATGACTAATCACATATTCCGAAAGGAGACTCTAATAAGATTATCACGTGAACAAAGTGCGTGAAAGGACAATTCTGCTCAAAGGTCGATGTTGGGGTCGAAATATTTCCAGCAACAGCAAATGAAGCGCAGAATGCTTTTGTGCCTCAGCCCGTCTGCACGGCAACATATGACGGAACATAAAGAAGACATGTTTAAACATTTCAAGCTGAAAATTAACCTACGTAAAAGGTGCCTCTTTTACTGTAGTATATATTGTCTGGTTTTGTATTATATATTTACAAATAACAGGAGAAGTCTCCAAAAAATCCACATCTGCGCAGCCCTTCAAAAAAAAAGAAGAGAAGGCTCTCAAAAAGTGGTTAATAGTTTTATTTGATTTATATTATTTGGTTATGCTTTATGTATTTACAAAAAGCAGCAGTCTCAAAAAATCCCTAAGCGCGCAGCCCTTCCAAACAAAACAAACAACAACAAAGACGAGAGAAAGTGGTTGAAAGTGTCTATGTGGTTACATATTGTTGGTTATGTTTTATGTATTTACAAATAGCAGGAGAAGTCTCCCAAAAACCCCACAAACTCGTAGTCGCGTCAACTCTCGTAACAGTAGGTTAACGTTGTGTTTAGTTGGTATTTTAGGTGAATCCTATTAAAAGTATGGTAATCATTTAAGGCTAGTTTGCCATTCATTACAGAAGTAGGTCATCAATAAAAGAAATAAAATCTCAAAGAAGCCCAAGCTCTACAGCAATTGTTATGGAAGAAGCTTCAAATGTGGTTACAGAATTGATTTGGTGAATAAATCAGTGTGTCATAGCAGTATGAGAAAGAAAGATTCAAGTAGAAGTGGTAAGGCCACCATGCAAGAATGGTGGCAGATCAATAGTTACAATTCAGAGGTTCAAAACAACAAAAGTCCCATCTTTTAAAGTCCAGAGTTCAAACTGTGAATTACCAAACTTGACTCTGCAAATACCATTCATTCAAAATGAAGCATTATTCAGAGCAATGAACTTATTTGTAGCATTCAAATTAATGAGAAGGAATTGTAGTCATTCCTTCTTTGCTTGTAATGAGAGTTAATTAGCCGATACGACCCAACTACTGCCACTCAGTGCCTCTTATTCATATCTAATCTGTCTTTGTCAATGTATTTGATAGTGCAGGAGTCGTCGGCGTTAACATCTTTATTAATACACTTTGCTCGTTTTAAAGGCTTAATTAACATTGTCCAATTAACTTAGGTCGTTGTATTAAGCAGTCTTATACCAAACATACCACTTGTTTACTAAAAGGGTTTTAACAACTTTAACTGCACATTTTGCTTGTTATCATGGTTTACAATAACATTGTTTAATTAACTTAATTCGTTGAATTTCGCAGTTTTACAGCAAAAATACTACTTGTTTACAAGGATTTTAACGTTTTCAACTGTACACTTTGATTGTTTCTCATGGTTTACATTAACTTTGCTCAATTAACTTAACTGGTTGAAGTAAGTAGCTTTATACGCAAAATAGCACTTGTTTACAAGGACTTTAACATCTTTAACTATATGTTTTGCTTGTAATCATTGTTTACATCAACTTTGTTCCTATAACTTAATTAATTGAATTAGCCAATTATAGACCGAAGATAGCACGTTTTCACAAGGATTTAAACATCTTTAATTGTACACTTTGATTGTTTCTCATGGTTTAAATTAACTTTGCTCAATTAACTTAATTGGTTGAAGTACGTACAGGCAAAATAGCACTTGTTTACAATGATTTAACATCTTTAACTGTACACTTTGCTTGCTATCATGGTTTACATTAACTTTGTCAAATTAACCCAATTGATTGAAGTAGGTAGTTTCGTACCCAAAATAGCAAGGATTTAAACATCTTTAATTGTACACTTTGCTTGTTATCATTGTTAGCATCAACTTTTTTCCTATGACTTAATTCGTTAAATTAAGCAATTTTAGACTAAAAATGGCAGTTGTAAACAACTATTTAACATCTTTAACTGTACACTTTACTTGTTATCATGGTTTACGTCAACTTTCTTCAATTAACTTAATTCGTTGAATTGAGCAGCTTTTGCCCAAAATAGCACCTTCTCACAAGGATCTTAACATCTTTAATTGTAGCTCTTTCTTATAAGGCTTTTGACATCTTTAACCGTAGACTTTCCTTGTTATCATTGTATACATTAAATTTGTTCAATTAACTTATTTCGTTGAATTAAGCAGTTTTTTAGCCAAAATAGCACTTGTTTACAAGTATTTAATCATCTTCAATTGTACTCTTGCTTGTTATTATTGTTAATATTAACTTTGTTCAATTAACCTAATATGTTGAAGTAAGTAGTTTTATATGCAAAATAGCACTTTTTTACAATGATTTTAACATCAATAACTGTAGACTATGCTTGTTATCATGGTTTACATAAGCTTTGTTCAATTAACTTAATTGGTTAAAGTAAGTAGTTTTATGTGAAAAATGGCACTTGTTTAAAAGGATGTTAACATATTTAACTGTACACTTTGCTTGTTATCATGGATTACATTAACTTTGTTCAATTAACTTATTTCGTTGATCTAAGCAGTTTTGTAACCAAAATAGCACTTGTTTACAAGTATTTCAACATCTTTAACTGTACACTTTGCTTGTTATCATGGTTTACATTAACTTTGTTCAATTAACTTATTTCGTTGATCTAAGCAGTTTTTTAACCAAAATAGCACTCTTTTACAAGTATTTCAACATCTTTAACTGTACACTTTGCTTGTAATTATGGTTTACATTAACTTTGTTCTGTTAACTTAATTGGTTGAAGAAAGTAGTTTTATGCGCAAAATAGCACTTGTTTACAAGGATTTTAACATCTTTTTATGTACTCTTTGCTTGGTATCATGGTTTACATTAATTTTGTTCAATTAACTTAATTGGTTGAAGTAAGTAGCTTTATACTTAAAAGAGCACTTGTTTACAAGGATTTTAACATCTTTTCACTGTACACTTTGCTCGTTTTAAAGGTTTAATTAACTTTGTCCGATTATTTTAAGTCGTTGAATTAAGCAGCTTTATACCAAAACAGCCACTTGTTTACTACAAGGGTTCTAACAAGTCTAACTGTACACTTTACTTGTTATCATGGTTTACATTAAATTTGCTCAATTAACTTAATTCGTTGAATTAAGCAGTTTTTAAGACAAGATAGCACTTACAAGGATTTTAACATCTTTAATTGTACACTTTTCTTGTTTTAAAGATTATCATTAACTTTGTTCAATTACTTTAATTCATTGGATTTAGCAGTTTTATACTCAAAATAACACTTGTTTACAAGGATTTTAAAATCTTTAATTGTAGACTTTGCTTGTTATCATGGTTTACATTAACTTTGTTCAATTAACTTAATTGATTGAAGTAAGTAGTTTGATACGCAAAATAGCACTTGCTTACAAGAATTTTAACATCTTTAATTGTACACTTTGCTTGTTATCATGGTTTATATTAACTTTCTTCAATTAACTGAATTCGTTGAATTTAGCAGATTTATACTCAAATTCCACTTTTTCACAAGTATTTTAACATCTTTAATTGTAGACTTTGCTTGTTATCATTGTTTGCATCAATATGTTTCTATAACTTAATTTATTGAATTAAGCAATTTCATACCGAAGATAGCACTTGTTCACAAGTATTCTAACATCTTTAATTGTACATTTTGCTTGTTATCATGGTTTACATTAACTTTGCCCAATTAACGTAATTGGTTGAAGTAAGTAGTTTCGTACCCAAAACAGCACTTTTTTACAAGGATTTTAACATCTTTAACTGTACACTTTGCTTGTATTCATGGTTCACATTAACTTTGTTCAATTAACTTAATTCGTTGAATTCAACACAAAATAGCACTTGTTTACAAGGATTTTAACATCTTTAGCTGTACATTTTGCTTGCTATCATGGTTGCATTAACTTTGTTCAATTAACTTAATTCGTTGAACTTAGCAGTTTTATACTCAAAATAAAACTTTTTAACAAGGATTTTAAAATCTTTTAACTGTAAAATTTGCTTGTTATCATGGCCTACATTAACTTTGTTCAATTTAATATCAACTTAATTGGTTGAAGTAAATAGTTTTACACGCAAAATAGCACTTTTTTACAAGGATTATAACATCTTTAACTGTAAACTTTGCTTGTTATCATGGCCTACATTAACTTTGTTCAATTTTATATCAACTTAATTGGTTGAAGTAAGTATCTTTATACGCAAAATAGCACCTTTTTACAATGATGTTAACATCTTTAACTGATTGTTTATATTAACTTTGTTTAATTAACTTAATTGGTTGAGGAAAGTAGTTTTATGCGCAAAATAGCACTTTTTTACAATGATTTTAACATCTTTAATTATAAACTTTGCTTGTTATCATCGTTTATGTTAACTTTGTTCAATTAACTTAATTGGTTGAAGTAAGGAGTTTTATACGCAAAATAGCACTTGTTTACAAGAATTTTAGCATCTTTAACTGTAAACTTTGCTTGTTATCATTGTTTATATTAACTTTGTTTAATTAACTTAATTGGTTGAAGAAAGTAGTTTTATGCGAAAAATAACACTTGTTTACAAGTCTTTCAACATCTTTAACCGTACACTTTGCTTGTTAACATAGTTTACACAAACTTTGTTATATTAACTTAATTGGTTGAAGTAAATAGTTTTATCCTTAAAATAGGACTTTTTTACAAGGATTATAACATCTTTAACTGTAAACGTTGCTTGTTATCATGGTTTACACTAACTTTGTTCAATTAACTTAATTGGTTAAGGAAAGTAGTTTTATGCAATAAATAGCACTTGTTTATATGAATTTTAATATCTTTAACCGTAAACTTTGCTTGTTATCATGGTTTACATTAACTTTGTTCAATTAACTTAATTGGTTGAAAAAAGTAGTTTTATGTGCAAAATAGCACTTGTTTACAAGTATATTAACATCTTTTACTGTACCCTTTGCTTGTTATCCTGGTTTACAAGAATTTTGTTAAATTAACTTAATTGGTTGAAGTAAGTAGTTTTATACGCAAAATAGCACTTTTTTACAAAGATTTTAACATCTGTAGCTGTAAACTTTGCTTGTTATCATGGTTTACATTAACTTTGTTCAATTAACTTAATTGGTTGAAGAAAGTAGTTTTATTCGCAAAATAGCACTTGTTTACAAGAATTTTAACAACTTTAACTGTACAATTTGCTTGTTAACATACCGGGTGAGCCAGAAAAAAGTTCCCACTTTTGAAAATTCATAACACCAAGGATACTTCACGGATTTGAATCATTCAAATTCTAGTTAAAAGCCGAAAGATCAATATAATTTTGTCATTTTTCTTGCTGTCCTGCCATCACTACAAATATAGGTAAATTCAAATTTACAAATATTTCATGGTTCATTGATTACTGAAAAATGGCCCAAAACATCGATCAATGCATAAATGACCTCGCGCGCAGAATAATGAAGGAAATGCAACTTCTCATGGGTGAGGGATATCCTCTAGGCATTAATTTCCTTGGCACTGAAAATCTTTCGTATGTGATTGAAAATCGATGTCTTATAACCCTTGAGGGAGGTGAATTGCTAATGGCCTATTGTTCGATTTGAATGGAATCCTTACGACTTGATCAATGTTTTATGCCCTTTTTCCGTGATTTTGCAACCATGAAATTTCTATAAGGCTGAATTTGCCAATATTTCTTGTGCTGGTAGGACAGCGAGAAAAATCACAAGAATACTTTGAACTATCGACTTTTAACTAGAATTTGAATGATTCAAATCCGTGTAGTAGTCTTGGTGTTATGAATTTTCAAAAGTGAGAACTTTTTTCTGGCTCAGCCGGTAGTTTACACTAACTTTGTTATATTAACTTAATTGGTTGAAGTAAGTAGTTTTATGCGCAAAAAAGCACTTTTTTACAATGATTTTAACATCTTTAACTGTAAACTTTGCTTGTTATCATGGTTTACATTAACTTTGTACAATTAACTTAATTGGTTGAAGTAAGTAGCTTTATGCGCAAAATAGCACTTGTTTATAAGAATTTTAACATCTTTATCTGTACACTTTGCTTGTTATCATGGCCTACATTAACTTTGTTCAATTTAATATCAACTTAATTGGTTGAAGTAAATAGTTTTACACGCAAAATAGCACTTTTTTACAAGGATTATAACATCTTTAACTGTAAACTTTGCTTGTTATCATGGCCTACATTAACTTTGTTCAATTTTATATCAACTTAATTGGTTGAAGTAAGTATCTTTATACGCAAAATAGCACCTTTTTACAATGATGTTAACATCTTTAACTGATTGTTTATATTAACTTTGTTTAATTAACTTAATTGGTTGAGGAAAGTAGTTTTATGCGCAAAATAGCACTTTTTTACAATGATTTTAACATCTTTAATTATAAACTTTGCTTGTTATCATCGTTTATGTTAACTTTGTTCAATTAACTTAATTGGTTGAAGTAAGGAGTTTTATACGCAAAATAGCACTTGTTTACAAGAATTTTAGCATCTTTAACTGTAAACTTTGCTTGTTA
The DNA here is from genome assembly GCA_964020215.1 of Aurelia sp. 3 sensu Dawson et al. (2005). Lineage (NCBI taxonomy): Eukaryota > Metazoa > Cnidaria > Scyphozoa > Semaeostomeae > Ulmaridae > Aurelia > Aurelia sp. 3 sensu Dawson et al. (2005). The sequence continues at coordinate 9,556,656 of OZ026584.1, forward strand.
TCATTGTTTATATTAACTTTGTTTAATTAACTTAATTGGTTGAAGAAAGTAGTTTTATGCGAAAAATAACACTTGTTTACAAGTCATTCAACATCTTTAACCGTACACTTTGCTTGTTAACATAGTTTACACAAACTTTGTTATATTAACTTAATTGGTTGAAGTAAATAGTTTTATCCTTAAAATAGGACTTTTTTACAAGGATTATAACATCTTTAACTGTAAACGTTGCTTGTTATCATGCTTTACACTAACTTTGTTCAATTAACTTAATTGGTTGAGGAAAGTAGTTTTATGTGCAAAATAGCACTTGTTTACAAGTATATTAACATCTTTTACTGCACCCTTTGCTTGTTATCCTGGTTTACAAGAATTTTGTTAAATTAACTTAATTGGTTGAAGTAAGTAGTTTTATACGCAAAATAGCACTTTTTTACAAAGATTTTAACATCTGTAGCTGTAAACTTTGCTTGTTATCATGGTTTACATTAACTTTGTTCAATTAACTTAATTGGTTGAAGAAAGTAGTTTTATTCGCAAAATAGCACTTGTTTACAAGAATTTTAACAACTTTAACTGTACAATTTGCTTGTTAACATACCGGGTGAGCCAGAAAAAAGTTCCCACTTTTGAAAATTCATAACACCAAGGATACTTCACGGATTTGAATCATTCAAATTCTAGTTAAAAGCCGAAAGATCAATATAATTTTGTCATTTTTCTTGCTGTCCTGCCATCACTACAAATATAGGTAAATTCAAATTTACAAATATTTCATGGTTCATTGATTACTGAAAAATAGCCCAAAACATCGATCAATGCATAAATGACCTCGCGCGCAGAATAATGAAGGAAGTGCAACTTCTCATGGGTGAGAGATATCCTCTAGGCATTAATTTCCTTGGCACTGAAAATCTTTCGTATGTGATTGAAAATCGATGTCTTATAACCCTTGAGGGAGGTGAATCGCTAATGGCCTATTGTTCGATTTGAATGGAATCCATACGACTTGATCAATGTTTTATGCCCTTTTTCCGTGATTTTGCAACCATGAAATTTCTATAAGGCTGAATTTGCCAATATTTCTAGTGCTGGTAGGACAGCGAGAAAAATCACAAGAATACTTTGAACTTTCGACTTTTAACTAGAATTTGAATGATTCAAATCCGTGTAGTAGTCTTGGTGTTATGAATTTTCAAAAGTGAGAACTTTTTTCTGGCTCAGCCGGTAGTTTACACTAACTTTGTTATATTAACTTAATTGGTTGAAGTAAGTAGTTTTATGCGCAAAAAAGCACTTTTTTACAATGATTTTAACATCTTTAACTGTAAACTTCGCTTGTTATCATGGTTTACATTAACTTTGTACAATTAACTTAATTGGTTGAAGTAAGTAGCTTTATGCGCAAAATAGCACTTGTTTATAAGAATTTTAACATCTTTAACTGTACACTTTGCTTGTTATCATGGTTTACATTAACTTTGTTCAATTAGCTTAATTGGTCGAAGAAAGTAGTTTTATGTGCAAAATAGCACTTGTTTACAAGAATTTCAACATCAATAACTGTACACTTTGCTTGTTATCATGGTTTACATTAACTTTCTTCAATTAGCTTAATTGGTTGAAGTAAGTAGTTTTATACGCAAAATAGCACTTTTCTACAAAGATTTTAACATCTGTAGCTGTAAACTTTGCTTGTTATCATGGTTTACATTAACTTTGTTCAATTAACTTAATTGGTTCAAGTAAGTAGTTTATGTGCAAAATAGCACTTATTTACAAGAATTTTAACATCAATAACTGTGCACTTTGCTTGTTATCATGTTTTACATTAACTTTGTTCAAGTAACTTAATTGGTTGAAGAAAGTAGTTTTATGCAAAAAATAGCACTTGTTTATCAAAATTTCAACATCAATAACTGTACACTTTGCTTGTTATCATGGTTTACATTAACTTTGTTCAATTAGCTTAATTGGTTGAAGAAAGTCGTTTTATGCAAAAATAGCACTTGTTTAAAAGTATTTCAACATCTTTAACTGTATGTACATTTTTCTTGTTATCAAGGTTTACGTTAACTTTGTTCAATTAACTTAATTGGTTCAAGAAAGTAGTTTTATGTGCAAAATAGCACTTTTTTATAAGAATTTTAACATCTTTAACTGTACACTTTGCTTGTTATCATGGTTTACATCAACTTTGCTCAATAAGCTTAATTGGTTGAAGAAAGTCGTTTTATGCAAAAAACAGCCCTTTTTTTAAAAGTATTTCAACATCTTTAACTGTATGTACATTTTTCTTGTTATCAAGGTTTACGTTAACTTTGTTCAATTAACTTAATTGGCTGAAGTAAGTAGTTTTATGCGCAAAATAGCACTTGTTTACAAGAATTTTAACATCTTTAACTGTGCACTTTGCTTGTTATCATGGTTTATATTAACTTTGTTTAATTAACTTAATTGGTTGAAGAAAGTAGTTTTATGCAAAAAATAACACTTGTTTACAAGTATTTAAACATCTTTAACTGTACACTTTGCTTTTTAACATAGTTTACACAAGCCTTGTTACATTAACATAATTGGTTGAAGTAAGTATTTTTATGCGCAAAATATTACTTGTTTACAAGAATCTTAACATCTTTTACTGCACTCTTTGCTTGTTATCATTGTTTACAAGAACTTTGTTCGATTAACTTAATTGGTTGAAGTAAATAGTTATATACGCCAAAAAGCACTTTTGTACAATGATTTTAACATCTTTAACTGTACACTTTCCTTGTTATCAAGGTTTACATTAACTTTGTTCAATTAACTTAATTGGTTGAAAAAAGTAGTTTTATGTGCAAAATAGCACTTGTTTACAAAGATTTTAACATCTGTAACTGTAAACTTTGCTTGTTATCATGGTTTACATTAACTTTGTACAATTGACTTAATTGGTTGAAGTAGGTAGCTTTTTGTGCAAAATAGCACTTGTTTACAAGAATTTCAACATCAATAACTGTACACTTTGCTTGTTATCATGGTTTACATTAACTTTGTTCAATTAGCTTAATTGGTTGAACAAAGTCGTTTTATGCAAAAAATAGCACTTGTTTCAAGTATTTCAACAACTTTAACTGTATGTACATTTTTCTTGTTATCAAGGTTTACGTTAACTTTGTTCAATTAACTTAATTGGCTGAAGTAAGTAGTTTTATGCGCAAAATAGCACTTGTTTACAAGTATTTTAACATCTTTAAGTGTACACTTTGCTTGTTATTAAGGTTTACATTAACTTTGTTCAATTAACTTAATTGGTTGAAGTAAGTAGCTTTATACGCCAAATAGCACTTGTTTACAAGAATTTTAACATCTTTAACTGTACACTTTGCTTGTTATCATGGTTTACATCAACTTTGTTCAATAAGCTTAATTGGTTGAAGATAGTCGTTTTATGCAAAAAACAGCCCTTTTTTTACAAGTATTTCAACATCTTTAACTGTATGTACATTTTTCTTGTTATCAAGAATTACGTTAACTTTGTTCAATTAACTTAATTGGCTGAAGTAAGTAGTTTTATGCGCAAAATAGCACTTGTTTACAAGTATTTTAACATCTTTAAGTGTACACTTTGCTTGTTATTAAGGTTTACATTAACTTTGTTCAATTAACTTAATTGGTTGAAGTAAGTAGCTTTATACGCCAAATAGCACTTGTTTACAAGAATTTTAACATCTTTAACTGTGCACTTTGCTTGTTATCATGGTTTATATTAACTTTGTTTGATTAACTTAATTGGTTGAAGAAAGTAGTTTTATGCGAAAATTAACACTTGTTTACAAGTAATTCAACATCTTTTACTGCACTCTTTGCCTGTTATCATTGTTTACAAGAACTTTGTTCGATTAACTTAATTGGTTGAAGTAAACAGTTTTATACGCCAAAAAGCACTTGTTTACAAAAATTTTAACATCATAAACTGTACACTTTGCTTTTCATCATGGTTTACATTAACTTTGTTCAATTAACTTAATTGGTTGAACAAAGTAGTTTTATGCGCAAAATAGCACTTGTTTACAAGAATTTCAACATCAATAACTGTACACTTTGCTTGGTAACATAGTTTACACTAACTTTGTTATGTTAACTTAATTTTTTGAAGAAGGTAGTTTTATGCCCAAAATAGCACTTGTTTATAAGTATATTAACATCTTTTACTGCACTCTTTGCTTGTTATCATGGTTTACAAGAACTTTGTACAATAGACATAATTGGTTGAAGTAAGTAGCTTTTTGTGCAAAATAGCACTTGTTTATAAGAATTTTAACATCTTTAACTGTACACTTTGCTTGTTATCATGGTTTACATTAACTTTCTTCAATTAGCTTAATTGGTTGGAGAAAGTCGTTTTATGCAAAAAATAGCAATTGTTTACAAGTATTTCAACATCTTTAACTGTATGTACAATTTGCTTGTTAACATAGTTTACACAAACTTTGTTATATTAACTTAACTGGTTGAAGTAAATAGTTTTATCCTTAAAATAGCACTTTTTTACAAGGATTATAACATCTTTAAGTGTACACTTTGCTTGTTATCATGTTTTACATTAACTTTGTTACATTAACTTAATTGGTTGAAGTAAGTAGTTTTATGTGCAAAATAGCACTTGTTTACAAGAATTTCAACATCAATAACTGTATACTTTGCTTGTTATCATGGTTTACATTAACTTTGTTCAATTTACTTAATTGGTGGAAGATTGTAGTTTTATGCGCAAAATAGCACTTGTTTATAAGTATATTAACATCTTTTACTGCACTCATTGCTTGTTATCATGGTTTACAAGAACTTTGTTCAATTAACTTAATTGGTTGAAATAAGGAGTTTTATGCGCAAAATAGCACTTGTTTAAAAGAATTTTAAAATCTTTAAGTGTACACTTTGCTTGTCATCATGTTTTACATTAACTTTGTTACATTAACTTTATTGGTTGAAGTAAGTAGTTTTATACGCCAAAAAGCACTTTTGTACAATGATTTTAACATCTTTAACTGTAAACTTTGCTTGTTATCATGGTTTACATTAACTTTCTTCAATTAGCTTAATTGGTTGAAGAAAGTCGTTTTATGCAAAAATTAGCACTTGTTTACAAAGATTTTAACATCTGTAGCTGTAAACTTTGCTTGTTATTATGGTTTACATTAACTTTGTTCAATTAACTTAATTGGTTCAAGTAAGTAGTTTTATACGTAAAATAGCACTTGTTTACAAGGACCTTAACAACAATAACTGTACACTTTGCCTGTTATCATTGTTTACAAGAACTTTGTTCGATTAACTTAATTGGTTGAAGTAAATAGTTTTATACGCCTAAAAGCACTTTTGTACAATGATTTTAACATCTTTAACTGTAAACTTTGCTTGTTATCAAGGTTAACATTAACTTTGTTCAATTAACTTAATTGGTTGAAAAAAGTAGTTTTATGTGCAAAATAGCACTTGTTTACAAGTATTTTAACATCGTTAAGTGTAAACTTTGCTTGTTATCATGGTTTACATTAACTTTGTTCAATTAACTTAATTGTTTGAAGAAAGTAGTTTTATGCGCAAAATAGCACTTGTTTACAAGAATCTTAACATCTTTTACTGCACTCATTGCTTGTTGTCATTGTTTACAAGAACTTTGTTCGATTAACTTAACTGGTTGAAGTACGTAGTTTTATTTGCAAAATAGCACTTGTTTACAAGGACCTTAACAACAATAACTGTACACTTTGCTTGTTATCATGGTTTACATCAACTTTGTTCAATTAGCTTAATTGGTTGAAGAAAGTAGTTTTGTGTGCAAAATAGCACTTTGTTCTTGTTATCATGGTTTACATTAACTTTGTTCAATTAGCTTAATTGGTTGAAGAAAGTCGTTTTATGCAAAAAATAGCACTTGTTTACAAGTATTTCAACATCTTTAACTGTACACTTTCCTTGTTATCAAGGTTTACATTAACTTTGTTCAATTAACTTAATTGGTTGAAAAAAGTAGTTTTATGTGCAAAATAGCACTTGTTTACAAGTATGTTAACATCTTTTACTGCACTCTTTGCTTGTTATCATGGTTTACAAGAATTTTGTTCAATTAACTTAATTGGTTGAAGTAAGTAGTTTTATACGCTAAATACCACTTTTTTACAAAGATTTTAACATCTGTAGCTGTAAACTTTGCTTGTTATCATGGTTTACATTAACTTTGTTCAATTAACTTAATTGGTTCAAGTAAGTAGTTTTATTTGCAAAATAGCACTTGTTTACAAGGACCTTAACAACAATAACTGTACACTTTGCCTGTTATCATTGTTTACAAGAACTTTGTTCGATTAACTTAATTGGTTGAAGTAAATAGTTTTATACGCCAAAAAGCACTTTTGTACAATGATTTTAACATCTTTAACTGTAAACTTTGCTTGTTATCAAGGTTAACATTAACTTTGTTCAATTAACTTAATTGGTTGAAAAAAGTAGTTTTATGTGCAAAATATCACTTGTTTACAAGTATTTTAACATCTTTAAGTGTAAACATTGCTTGTTATCATGGTTTACATCAACTTTGTTCAATTAACTTAATTGTTTGAAGAAAGTAGTTTTATGCGCAAAATAGCACTTTTTTACAAGAATCTTAACATCTTTTACTGCACTCATTGCTTTTTGTCATTGTTTACAAGAACTTTGCTCGATTAACTTAATTGGTTGAAGTAAGTAGTTTTATACGTAAAATAGCACTTGTTTACAAAGATTTTAACATCTGTAGCTGTAAACTTTGCTTGTTATCATGGTTTACATTAACTTTGTTCAATTAACTTAATTGGTTCAAGTAAGTAGTTTTATGTGCAAAATAGCACTTGTTTACAAGGACCTTAACAACAATAACTGTACACTTTGCTAGTTATCATGGTTTACATCAACTTTGTTCAATTAGCTTAATTGGTTGAAGAAAGTCGTTTTATGCAAAAAATAGCACTTGTTTACAAGTATTTCAACATCTTTAACTGTACACTTTCCTTGTTATCAAGGTTTACATTAACTTTCTTCAATTAACTTAATTGGTTGAAAAAAGTAGTTTTATGTGCAAAATAGCACTTGTTTACAAGTATATTAACATCTTTTACTGCACTCTTTGCTTGTTATCATGGTTTACAAGAATTTTGTTCAATTAACTTATTTGGTTGAAGTAAGTAGTTTTATACGCTAAATAGCACTTTTTTACAAAGATTTTAACATCTTTAACTGTACACTTTGCTTGTTATCATGGTTTACATTAACTTTCTTCAATTAGCTTAATTGGTTGAAGAAAGTCGTTTTATACAAAAAGTAGCACTTGTTTACAAAGATTTTAACATCTGTAGCTGTAAACTTTGCTTGTTATCATGGTTTACATTAACTTTGTTCAATTAACTTAATTGGTTCAAGTAAGTAGTTTTATACGTAAAATAGCACTTTTTTACAAAGATTTTAACATCTGTAGCTGTAAACTTTGCTTGTTATCATTGTTTACATTAACTTTGTTCAATTAACTTAATTGGTTCAAGTAAGTAGTTTTATTTGCAAAATAGCACTTGTTTACAAGGACCTTAACAACAATAACTGTACACTTTGCCTGTTATCATTGTTTACAAGAACTTTGTTCGATTAACTTAATTGGTTGAAGTAAATAGTTTTATACGCCAAAAAGCACTTTTGTACAATGATTTTAACATCTTTAACTGTAAACTTTGCTTGTTATCAAGGATAACATTAACTTTGTTCAATTAACTTAATTGCTTGAAAAAAGTAGTTTTATGTGCAAAATAGCACTTGTTTACAAGTATTTTAACATCTTTAAGTGTAAACTTTGCTTGTTATCATGGTTTACATTAACTTTGTTCAATTAACTTAATTGTTTGAAGAAAGTAGTTTTATGCGCAAAATAGCACTTGTTTACAAGAATCTTAACATCTTTTACTGCACTCATTGCTTGTTGTAATTGTTTACAAGAACTTTGCTCGATTAACTTAATTGGTTGAAGTAAGTAGTTTTATACGTAAAATAGCACTTTTTTACAAAGATTTTAACATCTGTAGCTGTAAACTTTGCTTGTTATCATGGTTTACATTAACTTTGTTCAATTAACTTAATTGGTTAAAGTAAGTAGTTTTATGTGCAAAATAGCACTTGTTTACAAGGACCTTAACAACAATAACTGTACACTTTGCTAGTTATCATGGTTTACATCAACTTTGTTCAATTAGCTTAATTGGTTGAAGAAAGTCGTTTTATGCAAAAAATAGCACTTGTTTGCAAGTATTTCAACATCTTTAATTGTACACTTTCCTTGTTATCAAGGTTTACATTAACTTTGTTCAATTAACTTAATTGGTTGAAAAAAGTAGTTCTATGTGCAAAATAGCACTTGTTTACAAGTATGTTAACATCTTTTACTGCACTCTTTGCTTGTTATCATGGTTTACAAGAATTTTGTTCAATTAACTTAATTGGTTGAAGTAAGTAGTTTTATACGCTAAATAGCACTTTTTTACAAAGATTTTAACATCTGTAGCTGTAAACTTTGCTTGTTATCATGGTTTACATTAACTTTGTTCAATTAACTTAATTGTTTCAAGTAAGTAGTTTTATACGTAAAATAGCACTTTTTTTACAAAGATTTTAACATCTGTAGCTGTAAACTTTGCTTGTTATCATGGTTTACATTAACTTTGTTCAATTAACTTAATTGGTTCAAGTAAGTAGTTTTATTTGCAAAATAGCACTTGTTTACAAGGACCTTAACAACAATAACTGTACACTTTGCTTGTTATCATGGTTTACATCAACTTTGTTCAATTAGCTTAATTGGTTGAAGAAAGTAGTTTTGTGTGCAAAATAGCACTTTGTTATAAGAAATTTAACATCTTTAACTGTACACTTTGCTTGTGATCATGGTTTACATTAACTTTGTTCAATTAGCTTAATTGGTTGAAGAAAGTCGTTTTATGCAAAAAATAGCACTTGTTTACAAGGACCTTAACAACAATAACTGTACACTTTGCCTGTTATCATTGTTTACAAAAACTTTCTTCGATTAACTTAATTGGTTGAAGTAAATAGTTTTATACGCCAAAAAGCACTTTTGTACAATGATTTTAACATCTTTAACTGTAAACTTTGCTTGTTATCAAGGTTAACATTAACTTTGTTCACTTAACTTAATTGGTTGAAAAAAGTAGTTTTATACGCCAAAAAGCACTTTTGTACAATGATTTTAACATCTTTAACTGTAAACTTTGCTTGTTATCAAGGTTAACATTAACTTTGTTCACTTAACTTAATTGGTTCAAGTAAGTAGTTTTATTTGCAAAATAGCACTTGTTTACAAGGACCTTAACAACAATAACTGTACACTTTGCTTGTTATCATGGTTTACATTAACTTTGTTCAATTAACTTAATTGGTTCAAGTAAGTAGTTTTATACGTAAAATAGCACTTTTTTACAAAGATTTTAACATCTTTAGCTGTAAACTTTGCTTGTTATCATGGTTTACATTAACTTTGTTCAATTAACTTAATTGGTTCAAGTAAGTAGTTTTATTTGCAAAATAGCACTTGTTTACAAGGACCTTAACAACAATAACTGTACACTTTGCTAGTTATCATGGTTTACATCAACTTTGTTCAATTAGCTTAATTGGTTGAAGAAAGTCGTTTTATGCAAAAAATAGCACTTGTTTACAAGTATTTCAACATCTTTAACTGTACACTTTCCTTGTTATCAAGGTTTACATTAACTTTGTTCAATTAACTTGATTGGTTGAAAAAAGTAGTTTTATGTGCAAAATAGCACTTGTTTACAAGTATATCAACATCTTTTACTGCACTCTTTGCTTGTTATCATGGTTTACAAGAATTTTGTTCAATTAACTTAATTGGTTGAAGTAAGTAGTTTTATACGCTAAATAGCAATTTTTCACAAAGATTTTAACATCTTTAACTGTACACTTTGCTTGTTATCATGGTTTACATTAACTTTGTTCAATTAACTTAATTGTTTCAAGTAAGTAGTTTTATACGTAAAATAGCACTTTTTTTACAAAGATTTTAACATCTGTAGCTGTAAACTTTGCTTGTTATCATGGTTTACATTAACTTTGTTCAATTAACTTAATTGGTTCAAGTAAGTAGTTTTATTTGCAAAATAGCACTTGTTTACAAGGACCTTAACAACAATAACTGTACACTTTGCTTGTTATCATGGTTTACATCAACTTTGTTCAATTAGCTTAATTGGTTGAAGAAAGTCGTTTTATGCAAAAAATAGCACTTGTTTACAAGTATTTCAACATCTTTAACTGTACACTTTCCTTGTTATCAAGGTTTACATTAACTTTGTTCAATTAACTTGATTGGTTGAAAAAAGTAGTTTTATGTGCAAAATAGCACTTGTTTACAAGTATATCAACATCTTTTACTGCACTCTTTGCTTGTTATCATGGTTTACAAGAATTTTGTTCAATTAACTTAATTGGTTGAAGTAAGTAGTTTTATACGCTAAATAGCACTTTTTTACAAAGATTTTAACATCTTTAACTGTACACTTTGCTTGTTATCATGGTTTACATTAACTTTCTTCAATTAGCTTAATTGGTTGGAGAAAGTCGTTTTATGCAAAAATTAGCACTTGTTTACAAAGATTTTAACATCTGTAGCTGTAAACTTTGCTTGTTATCATGGTTTACATTAACTTTGTTCAATTAACTTAATTGGTTAAAGTAAGTAGTTTTATTTGCAAAATAGCACTTGTTTACAAGGACCTTAACAACAATAACTGTACACTTTGCCTGTTATCATTGTTTACAAGAACTTTGTTCGATTAACTTAATTGGTTGAAGTAAATAGTTTTATACGCCAAAAAGCACTTTTGTACAATGATTTTAACATCTTTAACTGTACACTTTGCTTGTTATCATGGTTTACATTAACTTTGTTTGTTCAATTAGTTTAATTGGTTGAAGAAAGTCGTTTTATGCAAAAAATAGCACTTGTTTACAAGTATTTCAACATCTTTAACTGTACACTTTCCTTGTTATCAAGGTTTACATTAATTTTGCTCGATTAACTTAATTGGTAGAAAAAAGTAGTTTTATGTGCAAAATAGCACTTGTTTACAAGTATATCAACATCTTTTACTGCACTCTTTGCTTGTTATCATGGTTTACAAGAATTTTGTTCAATTAACTTAATTGGTTGAAGTAAGTAGTTTTATACGCTAAATAGCACTTTTTTACAAAGATTTTAACATCTTTAACTGTACACTTTGCTTGTTATCATGGTTTACATTAACTTTCTTCAATTAGCTTAATTGGTTGGAGAAAGTCGTTTTATGCAAAAATTAGCACTTGTTTACAAAGATTTTAACATCTGTAGCTGTAAACTTTGCTTGTTATCATGGTTTACATTAACTTTGTTCAATTAACTTAATTGGTTCAAGTAAGTAGTTTTATTTGCAAAATAGCACTTGTTTACAAGGACCTTAACAACAATAACTGTACACTTTGCCTGTTATCATTGTTTACAAGAACTTTGTTCGATTAACTTAATTGGTTGAAGTAAATAGTTTTATACGCCAAAAAGCACTTTTGTACAATGATTTTAACATCTTTAACTGTAAACTTTGCTTGTTATCAAGGTTAACATTAACTTTGTTCAATTAACTTAATTGGTTGAAAAAAGTAGTTTTATGTGCAAAATAGCACTTGTTTACAAGTATTTTAACATCTTTAAGTGTAAACTTTGCTTTTTGTCATGGTTTACATTAACTTTGTTCAATTAACTTAATTGTTTGAAGAAAGTGGTTTTATGTGCAAAATAGCACTTGTTTACAAGAATCTTAACATCTTTTACTGCACTCATTGCTTGTTATCATTGTTTACAAGAAGTTTGTTCGATTAACTTAATTGGTTGAAGTAAGTAGTTTTATGCGCAAAATAGCACTTGTTTACAAGGATTTTAACATCAATAACTGTACACTTTGCTTGTTATCATGGTTTACATCAACTTTGTTCTATTAGCTTCATTGGTTGAAGAAAGTAGTTTATGTGCAAAGTAGCACTTGCGTACAAGGAGTTTAACATCTTTAACTGTAAACTTTGCTTGTTATCATGGTTTACATTAACTTTGTACAATTAACTTAATTGGTTGAAGAAAGTAGTTTTATGCTCAAAATAGCACTTGTTTACAAGTATTTCAACATCTTTAACTGTACACTTTCCTTGTTCTCAAGGTTTACAAGAACTTTGTTCGATTAACTTAATTGGTTGAAGTAAGTAGTTTTATGCGCAAAAAGGCACTTTTTTACAATGATTTTAACATCTTTAACTGTAAACTTTGCTTGTTATCATGGTTTACATTAACTTCGTACAATTAACTTAATTGGTTGAAGTAAGTAGTTTTATGCGCAAAATAGCACTTGTTTACAAGAATTTTAACATCTTTAAGTGTACACTTTGCTTGTTATCATGGTTTACATTAACTTTCTTCAATTAGCTTAATTGGTTGAAGAAAGTCGTTTTATGCAAAATATTTACACTTATTTACAAGTATTTCAACATCTTTAACTGTACACTTTTCTTGTTATCAAAGTTTACGTTAACTTTGTTTAATTAACTTAATTGGTTGAAAAAAGTAGTTTATGTGCAAAATACCACTTGCTTACAAGGAGTTTAACATCTTTAACTGTAAACTCTGCTTGTTATCATGGTTTACATTAACTTTGTACAATTAACTTAATTGGTTGAAGAAAGTAGTTTTATGCGCAAAATAGCACTTGTTTACAAGTATTTCAACATCTTTAACTGTACACTTTCCTTGATCTCAAGGTTTACATTAACGTTGTTCAATTAACTTAATTGGTTGAAAAAAATAGTTTTATGTGCAAAATAGCACTTGTTTACAAGTACATTAACATCTTTTACTGCATTCTTTGCTTGTTATCAAGGTTTACATTAATTTTGTTGAATTAACTTAATTGGTTGAAGTAAGTAGTTTTTTTATGAAAAATAGCACTTTTAACAATTATTTTAACATCTTTAACTGTAAACTTTGCTTGTTATCATGGTTTACATTAACTTTGTACAATTAACTTAATTGGTTGAAGTAAGTAGTTTTATGCGCAAAATAGCACTTGTTTACAAGAATTTTAACATCTTTAAGTGTACACTTTGCTTGTTATCATGGTTTACATTAACTTTCTTCAATTAGCTTAATTGGTTGAAGAAAGTCGTTTTATGCAAAAATTAGCACTTGTTTACAAGTATTTTAACATCTTTAAGTGTACACTTTGCTTGTTATCATGTTTTACACTAACTTTGTTATATTAACTTAATTGCGCAAAATAGCACTTTTTTACAATGATTTTAACATCTTTAACTGGAAACTTTGCTTGTTATCATGGTTTACATTAACTTTGTACAATTAACTTAATTGGTTGAAGAAAGTAGTTTTATGCGCAAAATAGCACTTTTTACAAGTATTTCAACATCTTTAACTGTACACTTTCCTTGTTCTCAAGGTTTACATTAACGTTGTTCAATTAACTTAATTGGTTGAAAAAAGTAGTTATATGTGCAAAATAGCACTTGTTTACAAGTATATTAACATCTTTTACTGTACACTTTTCTTGTTATCAAGGTTTACGTTAACTTTCTTTAATTAACTTAATTGGTTGGAAAAAGTAGTTTATGTGCAAAATAGCACTTGCTTACAAGGAGTTTAACATCTTTAACTGTAAACTTTGCTTGTTATCATGGTTTACATTAACTTTGTACAATTAACTTAATTGGTTGAAGAAAGTAGTTTTATGCGCAAAATAGCACTTGTTTACAAGTATTTCAACATCTTTAACTGTACACTTTCCTTGTTCTCAAGGTTTACATTAACATTGTTCAATTAACTTAATTGGTTGAAAAAAGTAGTTTTATGTGCAAAATAGCACTTGTTTACAAGTATATTAACATCTTTTACTGCACTCTTTGCTTGTTATCATGGTTTACAAGAATTTTGTTCAATTAACTTAATTGGTTGAAGTAAGTAGTTTTATGCGCAAAATAGCACTTGTTTACAAGTGTTTCAACATCTTTAACTGGACACTTTTCTTGTTATCAAGGTTTACGTTAACTTGTTTCAATTAACTTAATTGGTTGAAGGAAGTAGTTTTATGCGCAAAATAGCACTTGTTTACAAGTATTTTAACATCTTTAAGTGTACACTTTGCTTGTTATTAAGGTTTACATTAACTTTGTTCATTTAACTTAATTGGTTGAAAAAAGTAGTTATATGTGCAAAATAGCACTTGTTTACAAGTATATTAACATCTTTTACTGTACACTTTTCTTGTTATCAAGGTTTACGTTAACTTTCTTTAATTAACTTAATTGGTTGGAAAAAGTAGTTTATGTGCAAAATAGCACTTGCTTACAAGGAGTTTAACATCTTTAACTGTAAACTTTGCTTGTTATCATGGTTTACATTAACTTTGTACAATTAACTTAATTGGTTGAAGAAAGTAGTTTTATGCGCAAAATAGCACTTGTTTACAAGTATTTCAACATCTTTAACTGTACACTTTCCTTGTTCTCGAGGTTTACATTAACATTGTTCAATTAACTTAATTGGTTGAAAAAAGTAGTTTTATGTGCAAAATAGCACTTGTTTACAAGTATATTAACATCTTTTACTGCACTCTTTGCTTGTTATCATGGTTTACAAGAATTTTGTTCAATTAACTTAATTGGTTGAAGTAAGTAGTTTTAATGCCAGTTAAAGCCACGCTTTAACTGGGGTTAAGCAGAATCCCTCGAAACTTTGTCCCCTTACACCCGCTATGAGCATCTTGCCAGATTTTCTATAATTTGTACAGCTCATGCAGGTCAGCACGCAATGAAACCCCTATGATGCATTTTGGCGGGTCTGAAGTCCAAATAAAAATTTGATAATTTGATATTAGAATATCGTTATCGAACGACGAATTCGAAGAGATTAACATCTTACTTTTTATGACGTTCGAATTCAACTTTCAGACTTTTAGTTTTACATTTTAACCCGCGGAAGAAGGGTTTCAGCGGATGATCCCGAGACACTAGGTCAGCAGTCAGGTGACAAGCGCACTTCTCTTTTCCGACCAATGAAATGTGTGACATGAAATTGCCACTCTCATCCGCAGCCAATCATTTGCATTTCCGGTTAAAACAACCAATCAAATCCGTTAAGTCAGAACCGCCAGGAGCGAGCATGTAACCAAGAGCTCCAGCCTTCGAGCACATTCTCGAAAACGGCACAAGCCTAAGACGTTCTCAGAGCAGTCACAGTCAACGACGAATTCGAAGAGATTAACATCTTACTTTTTATGAATACTACTACTACAGTCAACGAAGCATTTAGACATGAACTGAATGATCATGTTCTGGAAGCTGAATTTGGTGCAACAATGAATGCAGCAGCGACAGCTTTGCCAATCGTCTGAGCACCAGCAAGCGATACCAGTACTCAGCGAATGAATTGAAGTTTCTCGACAGAAGAACAGTCAAATAAAGCGTTTTTCAGCCTGTTATACCGACTGGGCGTAGATACACTTACCTGTTACGAAGTTGCCCTAGAACTGAGATTAGAGTACAGAGCCTTGATTGGACTAAATGACAATGTGTTAGAAAAGTGATGGAAGATGCTAGAATACAGAATGTCACCACTTCTTGTATGGTTGCACGGATGGACGACACAAGGACGACTGAAAATTTCCTCTTGAGATGCATGACATGGTTTTTAAAAGTTAAGTATCTCTTTAAGATAACATATATTTCCATTTACATTTTCAAGTTCTCGAAATATCTCTGTTTTTCTTTTGGCAATTCAAGGCGAGATTTAAATATTGACCATTGCTATTTTCCAAACTTAAACTGAGGAGAAGCCACAAAGAAACAAACTGGTGTCCCGTAGGCGATGATTGATGTACATAATACGCAAAGAAGATGCTGAGGCCACACTTTCACTCACTGCTTCCAGACAACTCACCATGCATTAGCCTGGTGGCCAAGAACTGGGGTTTGGTTATCAGGCTAACCATGCATGAAAATTAAAAAAAAAAAAAAAAAAAAAAAAAAAAAAAAAAAAGAATAATAATAATAGGCAAATTTTGTTATTTTCTTCGCAATAAACAACATGACGTGCTAGACGTACCTACTCCCCCTGTTCCAATTTCCTTTCAGGCGTTACAATCCGTCTGCTATCGTTAAAGACAGAAGCATACGACATCTGTAAAGAGCAAATATGATGTGATGGTGGATCCCAACTTCATGACAACATGTAAGAACTTTACCTGTGACCGACCAACACAAATGCTGACGAGTATATATCTGCCAAATTTGACAAGGGACCTGGTATAGCTATAAAAATACAAAACGTGTGCCAGGATTTCAGTACCGCGTTTCCCTTCAAAAACTTGGGATGAGCCCGTACAAGCCTATTAATTTCATCTGAAAATTTTCAGCTTTCAGTACTCTCAAGCGCATTCCGAATAGTTAGGAAACAAGCAAACAGAATAAACCTATACCCACGATTTCCTTTATCAAATTATTAGCTTTCGGAATAGAACTATGTTTTTGTCCCCAGTGCGGGAGTTTCTTAACTTTTGACGATCGGGGAGTTTCTCATGAGCAGTTTCTTAGTAAGGGAAAACCCGTATATGCTCATCTTTATAACAAATCGAAAGAACTTAATGTTCGGCTCCTCTATCTGCAAGATAAACCAAAGGATACATCTTTCCGAGTGGTGCATTGCTTTTGCGAAATGGTGTACGATATTCGAAAGGAACACGCTTTTGAGGTTCTTCCCGGATTTTCCAAAACATAATGATCCACCATAGATAGGCGTACGGGGCTTCGCGGAGCTATGCGCCCCTCATGTCTTTCCCTTCGTCTTTTGGGGGAACACGCAAGCGTGTTCTGTGGCAGCAAAAACCTCTAAAAGGACGTTTTTTCCCCCCTAAAAGACTTCGGATCAATTCCCTTTTCCTTACAAAATGTTTCCTCTACATTGCAAGATTACTAGAATAATATTCCCACCTCTAATTTCACAAAAAGGACTATCTTGTTTGCTGAAGGTGGGGCTATTCCCCTTGCCTGCAGAGCTATTCCTGTGCATAGTAAACTTGCAGAGCCATTCCTGTGCAAGTCACCTTCAGCAAACCGTTTTCATTCTCAGGGGCAATTTTTTCTCTAATTTCACAAAAAGGACAACCTTGTTTGCTGAGGGTGGGGCCATTCCCCTTGCCTGCAGAGCTATTCCTGTGCATGGTAAACTTGTAGAGCTATTCCTGTACAAGTCACCTTCAGCAAACCATTTTCACTTTCAGGGGCAAAAACTGTGTTTTGCGTTCATCGGGGGTGGGGCCATTCCCCCTACTTGTCGAGTTATTCCCCGCTGGTAATCCTGTGCAGCTATTCCTGTGAGGTGCTCCCGATGGACAAGAAATGTAGTCCCCTTTCGGTTTTGCTGCCGCACAATCGCTTCCGTTCCCCCACAAAAAAGGACAGTAGATATGTAGCTTATAGTTGGCATATTGTAAGTTTTCCGCTGAATACGAATGTGTGTGAATACGAATCACAATTATGCGACAATATGTTTATTGCTTCATCTGCCGGGCTATGAATTCTGGGCCGAGCTGCCCCCTGTCGAGGGGTTTGGTTAAATGCCAGTTAAAGCCACGCTTTAACTGGGGTTAAGCAGAATCCCTCGAAACTTTGTCCCCTTACACCCGCTATGAGCATCTTGCCAGATTTTCTATAATTTGTACAGCTCATGCAGGTCAGCACGCAATGAAACCCCTATGATGCATTTTGGCGGGTCTGAAGTCCAAATAAAAATTTGATAATTTGATATTAGAATATCGTTATCGAACGACGAATTCGAAGAGATTAACATCTTACTTTTTATGACGTTCGAATTCAACTTTCAGACTTTTAGTTTTACATTTTAACCCGCGGAAGAAGGGTTTCAGCGGATGATCCCGAGACACTAGGTCAGCAGTCAGGTGACAAGCGCACTTCTCTTTTCCGACCAATGAAATGTGTGACATGAAATTGCCACTCTCATCCGCAGCCAATCATTTGCATTTCCGGTTAAAACAACCAATCAAATCCGTTAAGTCAGAACCGCCAGGAGCGAGCATGTAACCAAGAGCTCCAGCCTTCGAGCACATTCTCGAAAACGGCACAAGCCTAAGACGTTCTCAGAGCAGCCCAACCCACCCAACCCAGTTCTCAAACTGCGGCAGGAGGAGGATAAAATATAGCACGCTAAAGCTATCATTAGCAAAAATTTAGTTCATCGTTACTGGTTGTTTAGTTTCGTTTAGTTTAGTTCCACTGGACATTATGAACAGCCTATTGGACATTACGAACTATTGAGCTTTATGCGTCAACAATCAGATTGAGGCGTTATCTTGTGTTATTTTACATTTCTTAGTCGCGTTTTTATTAAGATGAAGCGCTCTTGTGTTGCAGCAAAAACCTCTAAAAGGACGTTTTTTCCCCCCTAAAAGACTTCGGATCAATTCCTTTTTCCTTACAAAATGTTTCCTCTACATTGCAAGATTACTAGAATAATATTCCCACCTCTAATTTCACAAAAAGGACTATCTTGTTTGCTGAAGGTGGGGCTATTCCCCTTGCCTGCAGAGCTATTCCTGTGCATAGTAAACTTGCAGAGCCATTCCTGTGCAAGTCACCTTCAGCAAACCGTTTTCATTCTCAGGGGCAATTTTTTCTCTAATTTCACAAAAAGGACAACCTTGTTTGCTGAGGGTGGGGCCATTCCCCTTGCCTGCAGAGCTATTCCTGTGCATGGTAAACTTGTAGAGCTATTCCTGTACAAGTCACCTTCAGCAAACCATTTTCACTTTCAGGGGCAAAAACTGTGTTTTGCGTTCATCGGGGGTGGGGCCATTCCCCCTACTTGTCGAGTTATTCCCCGCTGGTAATCCTGTGCAGCTATTCCTGTGAGGTGCTCCCGATGGACAAGAAATGTAGTCCCCTTTCGGTTTTGCTGCCGCACAATCGCTTCCGTTCCCCCACAAAAAAGGACAGTAGATATGTAGCTTATAGTTGGCATATTGTAAGTTTTCCGCTGAATACGAATGTGTGTGAATACGAATCACAATTATGCGACAATATGTTTATTGCTTCATCTGCCGGGCTATGAATTCTGGGCCGAGCTGCCCCCTGTCGAGGGGTTTGGTTAATGCGCAAAATAGCACTTGTTTACAAGTGTTTCAACATCTTTAACTGGACACTTTTCTTGTTATCAAGGTTTACGTTAACTTGTTTCAATTAACTTAATTGGTTGAAGGAAGTAGTTTTATGCGCAAAATAGCACTTGTTTACAAGTATTTTAACATCTTTAAGTGTACACTTTGCTTGTTATTAAGGTTTACATTAACTTTGTTCATTTAACTTAATTGGTTGAAGTAAGTAGTTTTATACGCAAAATAGCACTTGTTTACAAGAATTTTAACATCTTTAACTGTGCACTTTGCTTGTTATCATGGTTTATATTAACTTTGTTTGATTAACTTAATTGGTTGAAGAAAGTAATTTTATGCGAAAAATAACACTTGTTTACAAGTATTTCAACATCTTTAACTGTACATTTTGCTTTTTAACATAGTTTACACAAGCTTTGTTATATTAACTTAATTGGTTGAAGTAAGTAGTTTTATGCGCAAAATATTACTTGTTTACAAGAATCTTAACATCTTTTACTGCACTCTTTGCCTGTTATCATTGTTTACAAGAACTTTGTTCGATTAACTTAATTGGTTGCAGTAAACAGTTTTATACGCCAAAAAGCACTTGTTTACAAAAATTTTAACATCATAAACTGTACACTTTGCTTTTTATCATGGTTTACATTAACTTTGTTCAATTAACTTAATTGGTTCAAGTAAGTAGTTTTATTTGCAAAATAGCACTTGTTTACAAGGACCTTAACAACAATAACTGTACACTTTGCTTGTTATCATGGTTTACATCAACTTTGTTCAATTAGCTTAATTGGTTGAAGAAAGTAGTTTTGTGTGCAAAATAGCACTTTGTTATAAGAAATTTAACATCTTTAACTGTACACTTTGCTTGTTATCATGGTTTACATTAACTTTGTTCAATTAGTTTAATTGGTTGAAGAAAGTCGTTTTATGCAAAAAATAGCACTTGTTTACAAGTATTTCAACATCTTTAACTGTACACTTTCCTTGTTATCAAGGTTTACATTAATTTTGCTCGATTAACTTAATTGGTTGAAAAAAGTAGTTTTATGTGCAAAATAGCACTTGTTTACAAGTATATCAACATCTTTTACTGCACTCTTTGCTTGTTATCATGGTTTACAAGAATTTTGTTCAATTAACTTAATTGGTTGAAGTAAGTAGTTTTATACGCTAAATAGCACTTTTTTACAAAGATTTTAACATCTTTAACTGTACACTTTGCTTGTTATCATGGTTTACATTAACTTTCTTCAATTAGCTTAATTGGTTGGAGAAAGTCGTTTTATGCAAAAATTAGCACTTGTTTACAAAGATTTTAACATCTGTAGCTGTAAACTTTGCTTGTTATCATGGTTTACATTAACTTTGTTCAATTAACTTAATTGGTTCAAGTAAGTAGTTTTATTTGCAAAATAGCACTTGTTTACAAGGACCTTAACAACAATAACTGTACACTTTGCCTGTTATCATTGTTTACAAGAACTTTGTTCGATTAACTTAATTGGTTGAAGTAAATAGTTTTATACGCCAAAAAGCACTTTTGTACAATGATTTTAACATCTTTAACTGTAAACTTTGCTTGTTATCAAGGTTAACATTAACTTTGTTCAATTAACTTAATTGGTTGAAAAAAGTAGTTTTATGTGCAAAATAGCACTTGTTTACAAGTATTTTATTATCTTTAAGTGTAAACTTTGCTTTTTGTCATGGTTTACATTAACTTTGTTCAATTAACTTAATTGTTTGAAGAAAGTGGTTTTATGTGCAAAATAGCACTTGTTTACAAGAATCTTAACATCTTTTACTGCACTCATTGCTTGTTATCATTGTTTACAAGAAGTTTGTTCGATTAACTTAATTGGTTGAAGTAAGTAGTTTTATGCGCAAAATAGCACTTGTTTACAAGGATTTTAACATCAATAACTGTACACTTTGCTTGTTATCATGGTTTACATCAACTTTGTTCTATTAGCTTCATTGGTTGAAGAAAGTAGTTTATGTGCAAAGTAGCACTTGCTTACAAGGAGTTTAACATCTTTAACTGTAAACTTTGCTTGTTATCATGGTTTACATTAACTTTGTACAATTAACTTAATTGGTTGAAGAAAGTAGTTTTATGCTCAAAATAGCACTTGTTTACAAGTATTTCAACATCTTTAACTGTACACTTTCCTTGTTCTCAAGGTTTACAAGAACTTTGTTCGATTAACTTAATTGGTTGAAGTAAGTAGTTTTATGCGCAAAAAGGCACTTTTTTACAATGATTTTAACATCTTTAACTGTAAACTTTGCTTGTTATCATGGTTTACATTAACTTTGTACAATTAACTTAATTGGTTGAAGTAAGTAGTTTTATGCGCAAAATAGCACTTGTTTACAAGAATTTTAACATCTTTAAGTGTACACTTTGCTTGTTATCATGGTTTACATTAACTTTCTTCAATTAGCTTAATTGGTTGAAGAAAGTCGTTTTATGCAAAATATTTACACTTACTTACAAGTATTTCAACATCTTTAACTGTACACTTTTCTTGTTATCAAAGTTTACGTTAACTTTGTTTAATTAACTTAATTGGTTGAAAAAAGTAGTTTATGTGCAAAATACCACTTGCTTACAAGGAGTTTAACATCTTTAACTGTAAACTCTGCTTGTTATCATGGTTTACATTAACTTTGTACAATTAACTTAATTGGTTGAAGAAAGTAGTTTTATGCGCAAAATAGCACTTGTTTACAAGTATTTCAACATCTTTAACTGTACACTTTCCTTGATCTCAAGGTTTACATTAACGTTGTTCAATTAACTTAATTGGTTGAAAAAAATAGTTTTATGTGCAAAATAGCACTTGTTTACAAGTACATTAACATCTTTTACTGCATTCTTTGCTTGTTATCAAGGTTTACATTAATTTTGTTGAATTAACTTAATTGGTTGAAGTAAGTAGTTTTTTTATGAAAAATAGCACTTTTAACAATTATTTTAACATCTTTAACTGTAAACTTTGCTTGTTATCATGGTTTACATTAACTTTGTACAATTAACTTAATTGGTTGAAGTAAGTAGTTTTATGCGCAAAATAGCACTTGTTTACAAGAATTTTAACATCTTTAAGTGTACACTTTGCTTGTTATCATGGTTTACATTAACTTTCTTCAATTAGCTTATTTGGTTGAAGAAAGTCGTTTCATGCAAAAATTAGCACTTGTTTACAAGTATTTGAACATCTTTAAGTGTACATTTTGCTTGTTATCATGTTTTACACTAACTTTGTTATATTAACTTAATTGCGCAAAATAGCACTTTTTTACAATGATTTTAACATCTTTAACTGGAAACTTTGCTTGTTATCATGGTTTACATTAACTTTGTACAATTAACTTAATTGGTTGAAGAAAGTAGTTTTATGCGCAAAATAGCACTTTTTACAAGTATTTCAACATCTTTAACTGTACACTTTCCTTGTTCTCAAGGTTTACATTAACGTTGTTCAATTAACTTAATTGGTTGAAAAAAGTAGTTGTATGTGCAAAATAGCACTTGTTTACAAGTATATTAACATCTTTTTCTGTACACTTTTCTTGTTATCAAGGTTTACGTTAACTTTCTTTAATTAACTTAATTGGTTGGAAAAAGTAGTTTATGTGCAAAATAGCACTTGCTTACAAGGAGTTTAACATCTTTAACTGTAAACTTTGCTTGTTATCATGGTTTACATTAACTTTGTACAATTAACTTAATTGGTTGAAGAAAGTATTTTTAAGCGCAAAATAGCACTTGTTTACAAGTATTTCAACATCTTTAACTGTACACTTTCCTTGTTCTCAAGGTTTACATTAACATTGTTCAATTAACTTAATTGGTTGAAAAAAGTAGTTTTATGTGCAAAATAGCACTTGTTTACAAGTATATTAACATCTTTTACTGCACTCTTTGCTTGTTATCATGGTTTACAAGAATTTTGTTCAATTAACTTAATTGGTTGAAGTAAGTAGTTTTATGCGCAAAATAGCACTTGTTTACAAGTGTTTCAACATCTTTAACTGGACACTTTTCTTGTTATCAAGGTTTACGTTAACTTGTTTCAATTAACTTAATTGGTTGAAGGAAGTAGTTTTATGCGCAAAATAGCACTTGTTTACAAGTATTTTAACATCTTTAAGTGTACACTTTGCTTGTTATTAAGGTTTACATTAACTTTGTTCATTTAACTTAATTGGTTGAAGTAAGTAGTTTTATACGCAAAATAGCACTTGTTTACAAGAATTTTAACATCTTTAACTGTGCACTTTGCTTGTTATCATGGTTTATATTAACTTTGTTTGATTAACTTAATTGGTTGAAGAAAGTAATTTTATGCGAAAAATAACACTTGTTTACAAGTATTTCAACATCTTTAACTGTACATTTTGCTTTTTAACATAGTTTACACAAGCTTTGTTATATTAACTTAATTGGTTGAAGTAAGTAGTTTTATGCGCAAAATATTACTTGTTTACAAGAATCTTAACATCTTTTACTGCACTCTTTGCCTGTTATCATTGTTTACAAGAACTTTGTTCGATTAACTTAATTGGTTGCAGTAAACAGTTTTATACGCCAAAAAGCACTTGTTTACAAAAATTTTAACATCATAAACTGTACACTTTGCTTTTTATCATGGTTTACATTAACTTTGTTCAATTAACTTAATTGGTTGAACAAAGTAGTTTTATGCGCAAAATAGCTTTTGTTTACAAGAATTTTAAATACTTTAACTGTCAACTTTACTGGTTATCATGGTTTACATTAACTTTGTACAATTAACTTAATTGGTTGAAGTAAGTAGTTTTATGTGCAAAATAGCACTTGTTTACAAGAATTTCAACATGAATAACTGTACACTTTGCTTGTTATCATGGTTTACATTAACTTTCTTCAATTAACTTAATTCGTTGAAGAAAGTAGTTTTATGCGCAAAATAGCACTTGTTTATAAGAATTTTAACATCTTTAACTGAACACTTTGCTTGTTATCATAGTTTACATTAACTTTGTTCAATTAGCCTAATTGGTTGAAGAAAGTCGTTTTATGCAAAAAATAGCACTTGTTTACCAGTATTTCAACATCTTTAACTGTACACTTTCCTTTTTATCATGTTTTACATTAACTTTGTTCCATTAACTTAATTGGTTGAAAAAATAGTTTTATGTGCAAAATAGCACTTGTTTACAAGTATATTAACATCTTTTACATTAACCTTTTTCTTGTTATCATGGTTTACAATAATTTTGTTCAATTAACTTAGTTGGTTGAAGTAAGTAGTTTTATACGTAAAATAGCGATTTTTTACAAAGATTTTAACATCTGTAGCTGTAAACTTTGCTTGTTATCATGGTTTACATTAAGTTTGTTCAATTAGCTTAATTATTTCAAGTAAGTAGTTTTATGTGCAAAATAGCACTTGTTTACAAGGACCTTAACAACAATAACTGTACACTTTGCCTGTTAAAATGGTTTACATCAACTTTGTTCAATTAGCTTAATTGGTTGAAGAAAGTAGTTTTAGGTGCAAAATAGCACTTGTTTATAAGGATTTTAACATCTTTAACTGTACAATTTGCTTGTTATCATGGTTTACATTAACTTCGTTCAATTAGCTTAATTGGTTGAAGAAAGTCGTTTTATGCAAAAAATAGCACTTGTTTACAAGTATTTCAACATCTTTAACTGTACACTTTTCTTTTTATCATGTTTTACATTAACTTTGTTCCATTAACTTAACTGGTTGAAAAAAGTAGTTTTATGTGCAAAATAGCACTTGTTTGCAAGTATATTAACATCTTTTACTTTAACCTTTTTCTTGTTATCATGGTTTACAATAATTAACGCCTGTGGCTCCTGCAATGTGAGCCAGCTCACTTGAAAAGAGGAGGCATGAATAATGAGGCATTGGGTGGCAGAAACTGGGTCGTATCGGCTAATTTTATTCTATTACAAGCAAATGAGGAATCACAATTCCTTTTGATTAAATTTGTATGCTACAATTAAGTTCATTGTTCTTGAAGAATGCTTGACTTGAATTAATGGTATTTGCAGAGTCATGTTTGGTAATCACAGTTTGGACTCTGGACTTTGAGGTGAAATGGTTGACTAGATTGAAGTTCATTGTTTTCACAGATTGAATTGTTACAACAAATCTGCCACCATTCTTGTATGGTGGCCTGACCGCTTCTTCATTTGCTTGGTAATTGACTGCACTTTTTTAAAGATTTACGTGTCAACACTTGCTTTCGCTCCTGAAAGTGTGTTCCTCAGATAGACATATACCATTAAATTTGCGCTTGACGTATACTTCTTCATCCTTGCAAAATTGCTCTTTTCTTTTAAGTTTGTTGTACCTGGGTTGCGACTTCCACTTAATGATGTCTTCATTGATTTTGACGGGCTTCTTTGTTTTTGCGCATACGCTTTTTGGGGATTTCCCCTTTTTATTAAATACGCAACGCTTTTGGGGACTTCCCCTTTCAATTAACGATTTCTACAAGTATTTCCAAGGAATTCCTTGGTTACGCATACGCTCTTTGGGGATTGCCCCCTTTTAACTAATTAAGCATACGCTTTTGGGGATTTCCCCTTAATAATTTCTACATTGGTCTTGAAGGACTTCCTGCCTTCTTTACGCACACGCTCTTTGTGGATTCTTCCGTTTTGTTTTCTTTTCAATACGCATTTGGGGACTTCCCCTTTTTGTTAACAATTACATCAATACATTTTCAAGGACTTCCTTGTTTGTGTATACTTTTTGGGACTTCCCATTTTTATCAAACTTTCAACAACTAGATTTCCAAGGACTTCCTTGTTTTTTTTTTTACATTGGGGACATCCCCTTTCATTTTCAAGGACTTCCTTGTTTTTTATATACTTTTGGGGACTTCCCCTTTCATTTTCAAGGACTTCCTTGTTTGTGTACACTTTTTGGGACTTCCCATTCATATCATACTTTTGACAACTTCATTTTCAAGGACTTCCTTGTTATTTATATACTTTGGGGACTTCCCCTTTCATTTTCAAGGACTTCCTTGTTTGTGTACACTTTTTGGGACTTCCCATTTTTATCAAACTTTCAACAACTTCATTTTCAAGGACTTCCTTGTTTGTATATGCTTTGGGGACTTCCCCTTTACAATTAACAACTTCTACATTTCATTTTCAAGGACTTCCTTGATTTTTATATACTTTGGGGGCTTTCCCTTTCATTTTCAAGGACTTCCTTGTTGTTTACATACTTTGGGGACTTCCCCTTTCATTTTCAAGGACTTCCTTGTTTGTGTACACTTGTTGGGACTTCCCAGTTCAATCAAACTTTCAACAACTTCATTTTCAAGGACTTCCTTGTTTGTATATACTTTGGGGACTTCCCTTTTTTTTACTCAAATTACACCAATTTCATTTGCAAGGACGTCCTTGTTTTGTATATACTTTGGGGACTTCCCATTTACAATTAACAACTTCTACGTTGCATTTTCAAGGACTTCCTTGTTTTGGGACTCCCCTTTTTAATCAAATTGTTGTGAGAACTATTACTATCATTATCTTTGCTTTTCTTTGTAGGGGACAATTATCTACATAGATGAACAGAAAAGTTGCATTTGCACAAATTAACTACGATACGACCATGTTTGGGGCAGCAGGGAATCTTGCAGGCTTGCTGACAAGAGTACCTGCTGCCCGATGGCTTATTAGTACCTAAAAGGGAGGGAGGGAAAGGGGGGTTTGATAATGTCAAGCAGTAATATGACTTTTATTTGGAAGGCAATGAAAAGCTGATTTCTAGATCCTCAGCAAACATGCAAAGCACACCTTAGAATTGCTGAAGGACTGGGAACTAACAGGAAGTATCATTGCATCGCCTTGTCGTTAAAGCACATTTACGCTGGCGTAAATGTTTCATTAACGCCTGTGGCTCCTGCAATGTGAGCCAGCTCACTTGAAAAGAGGAGGCATGAATAATGAGGCATTGGGTGGCAGAAACTGGGTCGTATCGGCTAATTTTATTCTATTACAAGCAAATGAGGAATCACAATTCCTTTTGATTAAATTTGTATGCTACAATTAAGTTCATTGTTCTTGAAGAATGCTTGACTTGAATTAATGGTATTTGCAGAGTCATGTTTGGTAATCACAGTTTGGACTCTGGACTTTGAGGTGAAATGGTTGACTAGATTGAAGTTCATTGTTTTCACAGATTGAATTGTTACAACAAATCTGCCACCATTCTTGTATGGTGGCCTGACCGCCAAGATACGCCCAAAACTACCACCCAGCCTCGTTCAGACCATAGGAAGGGGTCAATCACATTAGAACCCAGCCCCTTGCTACAAGGCACCATTTTGTGGAGAGCTCTGATTTGTTTTACTATATTTCGTTGCTGAGAGCACTAAGCTTAACATATTTTAGATTGTTCTGGATACACCAGCAGACTGTTTGGTTTCTGAAGGATATCATTGACAAAGGCTAAGTTGATACAGGGATTTTCCTGGGTCCTTGAGTGAAATTTAAAATTACATTGTGGACCAACTGGGACCAAGCCTGTTGACAGAAGTAATCAGGCCTTAACAAAGTGTTACGTGAATGAAATGATTTTAATTGTTACTAGATAAGGGACTCAGCATCATTTGATCTAAACTGAGTCCAATTTAGAAGAGTGCAGCCTCTGTTTCATTTTTTTTTTTCTTTTCATTACCATTTTTCAAGGTTGCCATAGAAAGGTCTACATATGGCATGTAATTATTTTGCTTAACTTAACTTAATAATTTTGCAATTTTTTATTTAAATGATGTTTGTGATTGAACCTTTTGAAAAATTTTTTGATCTAATTGATATTTGTGACTGAACGTGGATACTTGTGTAAAGTTTGAAACCAAGCTGTTTGTATGCCTGCAATAAATAGTGAACCCTGAAATAGAAATGGTTATACCTGAAAAGCAAAAGTACCCTGCAAGTGAAAATGATGTTTTGTTTCGAGGATGGACTCAGAGGTACTTGATATAAACTGAATCCAATTTGGGAGTTTGAAGCCTTCAACTTTTTGTTTTTGTTTGATTTTCAGTGACAATATCTTATCCAAGTATTGTTGACGTATGACTACATCTATCACATACATTCTACTTGCGCATGACTTTGGTTTGAAAAAAAAAATTGGCCAGAAATCTGTATTTGACATTTACCTGATAACTCCTGATTTGAGTTGTATAGTGTGGGCACCGGGATTAATGAGCCTTTATGTGGAGGGGGGGGGGGGTAAATGCTTTTGTGTTTGGAAAAACTTCTCTCTTTTTCTTTAAACACAAGGATATTTACTGCATTGTATTTGCTTTATGGCTGACCTGAATTTGCAGGGATTGAGAAGAAGAAAGGTTAATATAAACTGCCCTAAGCAAGCTTTAACTGCGCAGACCAAACAGTAAACAGGGAATTGCCTTAGCAGCAAAGCAGTGTGTATGGGTAGGGGGTTTGTTTTTGTTTGTTTTTTGTTTTGTTTTTTGTTTGTATGTATAACATAACTAAAGTTAAGACTTGAACATTGGCCAAGTGACCCCACATTTTGAAAATGGTTATGCTACAACCACTGCAACTGTGGCTAATTGGGTTGGGCTTGTAGCTCCCGGTTGAACTTTTTATTGCTTCTTACTGCAAATTCATCAATAACTCGACAACTTTTCATTGCTCCTTTGCCAGGGAACAAACTGAGGTTACAAGTGTTCCATTTCTGCGTATATTTCTCTTCCATCACATTGCGCGGGTAGCAGGATTTTACCTCTGTTCCACCTCCGGTTATGCAGTTGACTGAGAACTCTTTCATTGCTTGACCCTTGTGGACAGCTAAAACGCTGATAATTCTGGTTGCACTGCGTGATTGACAACTCTGGTTTGTAATTGCCTCCCCTGTTGTTCTATTTGTTATGAAATTGGTCACAAAACAGTGCATACTGAAAACTGTGCTTCCGCATTGCATTCCATGAAATGACGACAGGAAGATTTCCATTCCACTTCGTTATAAATTCAAGACAACGTTCGGAAAATATTTCACAGCGCATGCAGTTCCTCTTCTCCGCAACTCGCTTCTGCTGTCAGTTAAAGTGTTTATCGGTAAGATATTCACTGGATACATAACTTTTGTCAGCCACAAAACGTCCGTAACACAAGCCTTGGACACAAGATCCACTCCACTGATGTCGGCCTAATTTTGGCCTTTCCCGTGAAAGATTTCAGTACAACCAACAATAGTAGATGCTCTAACCATAGCCATAATTTATCGCCATAACATGACTTGTCACTTGTCAGGATCATGAGCGGGTTTGATAATGTCAAGCAGTAATATGACTTTTATTTGGAAGGCAATGAAAAGCTGATTTCTAGATCCTCAGCAAACATGCAAAGCACACCTTAGAATTGCTGAAGGACTGGGAACTAACAGGAAGTATCATTGCATCGCCTTGTCGTTAAAGCACATTTACGCTGGCGTAAATGTTTCATTTTGTTCAATTAACTTAATTGGTTGAAGTAAGTAGTTTTATACGTAAAATAGCAATTTTTTACAAAGATTTTAACATCTGTAGCTGTAAACTTTGCTTGTTATCATGGTTTACATTAACTTTGTTCAATTAACTTAATTGGTTGAAGAAAGTAGTTTTATGCAAAAAATAGCACTTGTTTACAGGAATTTTAACATCTTTAACTGTACACTTTGCTTGTTATCATGGTTTACATCAACTTTGTTCAATGAGCTTAATTGGTTGAAGAAAGTAGTTTTGTGTGCAAAATAGCACTTTGTTATAAGAAATTTAACATCTTTAACTGTACACTTTGCTTGTTATCATGGTTTACATTAACTTTGTTCAATTAGCTTAATTGGTTGAAGAAAGTCGTTTTATGCAAAAAATAGTACTTGTTTGCAAGTATATTAACATCTTTTACTTTAACCTTTTTCTTGTTATCATGGTTTACAATAATTTTGTTCAATTAACTTAATTGGTTGAAGTATGTAGTTTTATACGTAAAATAGCAATTTTTTACAAAGATTTTAACATCTGTAGCTGTAAACTTTGCTTGTTATCATGGTTTACATTAACTTTGTTCAATTAACTTTAACTTTTTTAACTTCAACTTTAACTTTAACTTTGTTCAAGTAAGTAGTTTTATGTTTAAAATATCACTTGTTTACAAGGACCTTAACAACAATAACTGTACACTTTGCTAGTTATCATGGTTTACATCAACTTTGTTCAATTAGCTTAATTGGTTGAGAAAAGTAGTTTTATGTGCAAAATAGCACTTTTTTACGAAGATTTTAACATCTGTAGCTGTAAACTTTGCTTGTTATCATGGTTTACATTAACTTTGTTCAATTAACTTAATTGGTTCAAGTAAGTAGTTTTATACGTAAAATAGCACTTTTTCACAAAGATTTTAACATCTGTAGCTGTAAACTTTGCTTGTTATCATTGTTTACATTAACTTTGTTCAATTAACTTAATTAGTTCAAGTAAGTAGTTTTATTTGCAAAATAGCACTTGTTTACAAGGACCTTAACAACAATAACTGTACACTTTGCTTGTTATCATGGTTTACATCAACTTTGTTCAATGAGCTTAATTGGTTGAAGAAAGTAGTTTTGTGTGCAAAATAGCACTTTGTTATAAGAAATTTAGCATCTTTAACTGTACACTTTGCTTGTTATCATGGTTTACATTAACTTTGCTCAATTAACTTAATTGGTTGAAAAAAGTAGTTTTATGTGCAAAATAGCACTTGTTTACAAGTATATTAACATCTTTTACAGCACTCTTTGCTTGTTATTAAGGTTTACATTAACTTTGTTCATTTAACTTAATTGGTTGAAGTAAGTAGTTTTATGCGAAAAATAACACTTGTTTACAAGTATTTCAACATCTTTAACTGTACACTTTGCTTTTTAACATAGTTTACACAAGCTTTATTATATTAACTTAATTGGTTGAAGTAAGTAGTTTTATGCGCAAAATATTACTTGTTTACAAGAATCTTAACATCTTTTACTGCACTCTTTGCCTGTTATCATTGTTTACAAGAACTTTGTTCGATTAACTTAATTGGTTGCAGTAAACAGTTTTATACGCCAAAAAGCACTTGTTTACAAAAATTTTAACATCATAAACTGTACACTTTGCTTTTTATCATGGTTTACATTAACTTTGTTCAATTAACTTAATTGGTTGAACAAAGTAGTTTTATGCGCAAAATAGCACTTGTTTACAAGAATTTTAACAACCTTAACTGTCAACTTTACTGGTTATCATGGTTTACATTAACTTTGTACAATTAACTTAATTGGTTGAAGAAAGTAGTTTTATGTGCAAAATAGCACTTGTTTACAAGAATTTCAACATGAATAACTGTACACTTTGCTTGTTATCATGGTTTACATTAACTTTCTTCAATTAACTTAATTCGTTGAAGAAAGTAGTTTTATGCGCAAAATAGCACTTGTTCATAAGAATTTTAACATCTTTAACTATACACTTTGCTTGTTATCATGGTTTACATTAACTTTGTTCAATTAGCTTAATTGGTTGAAGAAAGTCGTTTTATGTAAAAAATAGCACTTGTTTACAAGTATTTCAACATCTTTAACTGTACACTTTCCTTTTTATCATGTTTTACATTAACTTTGTTCCATTAACTTAATTGGTTGAAAAAAATAGTTTTATGTGCAAAATAGCACTTGTTTACAAGTATATTAACATCTTTTACTTTAACCTTTTTCTTGTTATCATGGTTTACAATAATTTTGTTCAATTAACTTAGTTGGTTGAAGTAAGTAGTTTTATACGTAAAATAGCGATTTTTTACAAAGATTTTAACATCTGTAGCTGTAAACTTTGCTTGTTATCATGGTTTACATTAACTTTGTTCAATTAGCTTAATTATTTCAAGTAAGTAGTTTTATGTGCAAAATAGCACTTGTTTACAAGGACCTTAACAACAATAACTGTACACTTTGCCTGTTATCATGGTTTACATCAACTTTGTTCAATTAGCTTAATTGGTTGAAGAAAGTAGTTTTATGTGCAAAATAGCACTTTTTTATAAGAAATTTAACATCTTTAAGTGTACACTTTGCTTGTTATCATGGTTTACATTAACTTTCTTCAATTAACTTAATTGGTTGAAGAAAGTAGTTTTATGCGCAAAATAGCACTTGTTTATAAGGATTTTAACATCTTTAACTGTACACTTTGCTTGTTATCATGGTTTACATTAACTTTGTTCAATTAGCTTAATTGGTTGGAGAAAGTCGTTTTATGCAAAAAATAACACTTGTTTACAAGTATTTCAACATCTTTAACTGTACACTTTCCTTGTTATCAAGGTTTACATTAACTTTGCTCAATTAACTTAATTGGTTGAAAAAAGTAGTTTTATGTGCAAAATAGCACTTGTTTACAAGTATATTAACATCTTTTACTGCACTCTTTGCTTGTTATCATGGTTTACAAGAATTTTGTTCAATTAACTTAATTGGTTGAAGTAAGTAGTTTTATACGCTAAATAGCACTTTTTTACAAAGATTTTAACATCTGTAGCTGTAAACTTTGCTTGTTATCATGGTTTACATTAACTTTGTTCAATTAACTTAATTGGTTCAAGTAAGTAGTTTTATACGTAAAATAGCACTTCTTCACAAAGATTTTAACATCTGTAGCCGTAAACTTTGCTTGTTATCATTGTTTACATTAACTTTGTTCAATTAACTTAATTAGTTCAAGTAAGTAGTTTTATTTGCAAAATAGCACTTGTTTACAAGGACCTTAACAACAATAACTGTACACTTTGCTTGTTATCATGGTTTACATCAACTTTGTTCAATGAGCTTAATTGGTTGAAGAAAGTAGTTTTGTGTGCAAAATAGCACTTTGTTATAGGAAATTTAACATCTTTAACTGTACACTTTGCTTGTTATCATGGTTTACATTAACTTTGCTCAATTAACTTAATTGGTTGAAAAAAGTAGTTTTATGTGCAAAATAGCACTTGTTTACAAGTATATTAACATCTTTTACTGCACTCTTTGCTTGTTATTAAGGTTTACATTAACTTTGTTCATTTAACTTAATTGGTTGAAGTAAGTAGTTTTATGCGAAAAATAACACTTGTTTACAAGTATTTCAACATCTTTAACTGTACACTTTGCTTTTTAACATAGTTTACACAAGCTTTGTTATATTAACTTAATTGGTTGAAGTAAGTAGTTTTATGCGCAAAATATTACTTGTTTACAAGAATCTTAACATCTTTTACTGCACTCTTTGCCTGTTATCATTGTTTACAAGAACTTTGTTCGATTAACTTAATTGGTTGCAGTAAACAGTTTTATACGCCAAAAAGCACTTGTTTACAAAAATTTTAACATCATAAACTGTACACTTTTCTTTTTATCATGGTTTACATTAACTTTGTTCAATTAACTTAATTGGTTGAACAAAGTAGTTTTATGCGCAAAATAGCACTTGTTTACAAGAATTTTAACAACCTTAACTGTCAACTTTACTGGTTATCATGGTTTACATTAACTTTGTACAATTAACTTAATTGGTTGAAGAAAGTAGTTTTATGTGCAAAATAGCACTTGTTTACAAGAATTTCAACATGAATAACTGTACACTTTGCTTGTTATCATGGTTTACATTAACTTTCTTCAATTAACTTAATTCGTTGAAGAAAGTAGTTTTATGCGCAAAATAGCACTTGTTCATAAGAACTTTAACATCTTTAACTGTACACTTTGCTTGTTATCATGGTTTACATTAACTTTGTTCAATTAGCTTAATTGGTTGAAGAAAGTCGTTTTATGCAAAAAATAGCACTTGTTTACAAGTATTTCAACATCTTTAACTGTACACTTTCCTTTTTATCATGTTTTACATTAACTTTGTTCCATTAACTTAATTGGTTGAAAAAAATAGTTTTATGTGCAAAATAGCACTTGTTTACAAGGACCTTAACAACAATAACTGTACACTTTGCCTGTTATCATGGTTTACATCAACTTTGTTCAATTAGCTTAATTGGTTGAAGAAAGTAGTTTTATGCGCAAAATAGCACTTGTTCATAAGAATTTTAACATCTTTAACTGTACACTTTGCTTGTTATCATGGTTTACATTAACTTTGTTCAATTAGCTTAATTGGTTGAAGAAAGTCGTTTTATGCAAAAAATAGCACTTGTTTACAAGTACTTCAACATCTTTTACTTTAACCTTTTTCTTGTTATCATGGTTTACAATAATTTTGTTCAATTAACTTAGTTGGTTGAAGTAAGTAGTTTTATACATAAAATAGCGATTTTTTACAAAGATTTTAACATCTGTAGCTGTAAACTTTGCTTGTTATCATGGTTTACATTAACTTTGTTCAATTAGCTTAATTATTTCAAGTAAGTAGTTTTATGTGCAAAATAGCACTTGTTTACAAGGACCTTAACAACAATAACTGTACACTTTGCCTGTTATCATGGTTTACATCAACTTTGTTCAATTAGCTTAATTGGTTGAAGAAAGTAGTTTTATGTGCAAAATAGCACTTTTTTATAAGAAATTTAACATCTTTAAGTGTACACTTTGCTTGTTATCATGGTTTACATTAACTTTCTTCAATTAACTTAATTGGTTGAAGAAAGTAGTTTTATGCGCAAAATAGCACTTGTTTATAAGGATTTTAACATCTTTAACTGTACACTTTGCTTGTTATCATGGTTTACATTAACTTTGTTCAATTAACTTAATTGGTTGAAAAAAGTAGTTTTATGTGCAAAATAGCACTTGTTTGCAAGTATATTAACATCTTTTACTTTAACCTTTTTCTTGTTATCATGGTTTACAATAATTTTGTTCAATTAACTTAATTGGTTGAAGTAAGTAGTTTTATACGCTAAATAGCACTTTTTTACAAAGATTTTAACATCTGTAGCTGTAAACTTTGCTTGTTATCATGGTTTACATTAACTTTGTTCAATTAACTTAATTGGTTCAAGTAAGTAGTTTTATACGTAAAATAGCACTTTTTTACAAAGATTTTAACATCTGTAGCTGTAAACTTTGCTTGTTATCATGGTTTACATTAACTTTGTTCAATTAACTTAATTAGTTCAAGTAAGTAGTTTTATTTGCAAAATAGCACTTGTTTACAAGGACCTTAACAACAATAACTGTACACTTTGCTTGTTATCATGGTTTACATCAACTTTGTTCAATTAGCTTAATTGGTTGAAGAAAGTAGTTTTGTGTGCAAAATAGCACTTTGTTATATGAAATTTAACATCTTTAACTGTACACTTTGCTTGTTATCATGGTTTACATTAACTTTGTTCAATTAGCTTAGTTGGTTGAAGAAAGTCGTTTTATGCAAAAAATTGCACTTGTTTACAAGTATTTCAACATCTTTAACTGTACACTTTCCTTGTTATCAAGGTTTACATTAACTTTGCTCAATTAACTTAATTGGTTGAAAAAAGTAGTTTTATGTGCAAAATAGCACTTGTTTACAAGTATATTAACATCTTTTACTGCACTCTTTGCTTGTTATTAAGGTTTACATTAACTTTGTTCATTTAACTTAATTGGTTGCAGTAAGTAGTTTTATACGCAAAATAGCACTTGTTTACAAAAATTTTAACATCATAAACTGTACACTTTTCTTTTTATCATGGTTTACATTAACTTTGTTCAATTAACTTAATTGGTTGAACAAAGTAGTTTTATGCGCAAAATAGCACTTGTTTACAAGGACCTTAACAACAATAACTGTACACTTTGCCTGTTATCATGGTTTACATCAACTTTGTTCAATTAGCTTAATTGGTTGAAGAAAGTAGTTTTATGTGCAAAATAGCACTTTTTTATAAGAAATTTAACATCTTTAAGTGTACACTTTGCTTGTTATCATGGTTTACATTAACTTTCTTCAATTAACTTAATTGGTTGAAGAAAGTAGTTTTATGCGCAAAATAGCACTTGTTTATAAGGATTTTAACATCTTTAACTGTACACTTTGCTTGTTATCATGGTTTACATTAACTTTGTTCAATTAGCTTAATTGGTTGGAGAAAGTCGTTTTATGCAAAAAATAACACTTGTTTACAAGTATTTCAACATCTTTAACTGTACACTTTCCTTGTTATCAAGGTTTACATTAACTTTGCTCAATTAACTTAATTGGTTGAAAAAAGTAGTTTTATGTGCAAAATAGCACTTGTTTACAAGTATATTAACATCTTTTACTGCACTCTTTGCTTGTTATCATGGTTTACAAGAATTTTGTTCAATTAACTTAATTGGTTGAAGTAAGTAGTTTTATACGCTAAATAGCACTTTTTTACAAAGATTTTAACATCTGTAGCTGTAAACTTTGCTTGTTATCATGGTTTACATTAACTTTGTTCAATTAACTTAATTGGTTCAAGTAAGTAGTTTTATACGTAAAATAGCACTTCTTCACAAAGATTTTAACATCTGTAGCCGTAAACTTTGCTTGTTATCATTGTTTACATTAACTTTGTTCAATTAACTTAATTAGTTCAAGTAAGTAGTTTTATTTGCAAAATAGCACTTGTTTACAAGGACCTTAACAACAATAACTGTACACTTTGCTTGTTATCATGGTTTACATCAACTTTGTTCAATGAGCTTAATTGGTTGAAGAAAGTAGTTTTGTGTGCAAAATAGCACTTTGTTATAGGAAATTTAACATCTTTAACTGTACACTTTGCTTGTTATCATGGTTTACATTAACTTTGCTCAATTAACTTAATTGGTTGAAAAAAGTAGTTTTATGTGCAAAATAGCACTTGTTTACAAGTATATTAACATCTTTTACTGCACTCTTTGCTTGTTATTAAGGTTTACATTAACTTTGTTCATTTAACTTAATTGGTTGAAGTAAGTAGTTTTATGCGAAAAATAACACTTGTTTACAAGTATTTCAACATCTTTAACTGTACACTTTGCTTTTTAACATAGTTTACACAAGCTTTGTTATATTAACTTAATTGGTTGAAGTAAGTAGTTTTATGCGCAAAATATTACTTGTTTACAAGAATCTTAACATCTTTTACTGCACTCTTTGCCTGTTATCATTGTTTACAAGAACTTTGTTCGATTAACTTAATTGGTTGCAGTAAACAGTTTTATACGCCAAAAAGCACTTGTTTACAAAAATTTTAACATCATAAACTGTACACTTTTCTTTTTATCATGGTTTACATTAACTTTGTTCAATTAACTTAATTGGTTGAACAAAGTAGTTTTATGCGCAAAATAGCACTTGTTTACAAGAATTTTAACAACCTTAACTGTCAACTTTACTGGTTATCATGGTTTACATTAACTTTGTACAATTAACTTAATTGGTTGAAGAAAGTAGTTTTATGTGCAAAATAGCACTTGTTTACAAGAATTTCAACATGAATAACTGTACACTTTGCTTGTTATCATGGTTTACATTAACTTTCTTCAATTAACTTAATTCGTTGAAGAAAGTAGTTTTATGCGCAAAATAGCACTTGTTCATAAGAACTTTAACATCTTTAACTGTACACTTTGCTTGTTATCATGGTTTACATTAACTTTGTTCAATTAGCTTAATTGGTTGAAGAAAGTCGTTTTATGCAAAAAATAGCACTTGTTTACAAGTATTTCAACATCTTTAACTGTACACTTTCCTTTTTATCATGTTTTACATTAACTTTGTTCCATTAACTTAATTGGTTGAAAAAAATAGTTTTATGTGCAAAATAGCACTTGTTTACAAGGACCTTAACAACAATAACTGTACACTTTGCCTGTTATCATGGTTTACATCAACTTTGTTCAATTAGCTTAATTGGTTGAAGAAAGTAGTTTTATGCGCAAAATAGCACTTGTTCATAAGAATTTTAACATCTTTAACTGTACACTTTGCTTGTTATCATGGTTTACATTAACTTTGTTCAATTAGCTTAATTGGTTGAAGAAAGTCGTTTTATGCAAAAAATAGCACTTGTTTACAAGTACTTCAACATCTTTTACTTTAACCTTTTTCTTGTTATCATGGTTTACAATAATTTTGTTCAATTAACTTAGTTGGTTGAAGTAAGTAGTTTTATACATAAAATAGCGATTTTTTACAAAGATTTTAACATCTGTAGCTGTAAACTTTGCTTGTTATCATGGTTTACATTAACTTTGTTCAATTAGCTTAATTATTTCAAGTAAGTAGTTTTATGTGCAAAATAGCACTTGTTTACAAGGACCTTAACAACAATAACTGTACACTTTGCCTGTTATCATGGTTTACATCAACTTTGTTCAATTAGCTTAATTGGTTGAAGAAAGTAGTTTTATGTGCAAAATAGCACTTTTTTATAAGAAATTTAACATCTTTAAGTGTACACTTTGCTTGTTATCATGGTTTACATTAACTTTCTTCAATTAACTTAATTGGTTGAAGAAAGTAGTTTTATGCGCAAAATAGCACTTGTTTATAAGGATTTTAACATCTTTAACTGTACACTTTGCTTGTTATCATGGTTTACATTAACTTTGTTCAATTAACTTAATTGGTTGAAAAAAGTAGTTTTATGTGCAAAATAGCACTTGTTTGCAAGTATATTAACATCTTTTACTTTAACCTTTTTCTTGTTATCATGGTTTACAATAATTTTGTTCAATTAACTTAATTGGTTGAAGTAAGTAGTTTTATACGCTAAATAGCACTTTTTTACAAAGATTTTAACATCTGTAGCTGTAAACTTTGCTTGTTATCATGGTTTACATTAACTTTGTTCAATTAACTTAATTGGTTCAAGTAAGTAGTTTTATACGTAAAATAGCACTTTTTTACAAAGATTTTAACATCTGTAGCTGTAAACTTTGCTTGTTATCATGGTTTACATTAACTTTGTTCAATTAACTTAATTAGTTCAAGTAAGTAGTTTTATTTGCAAAATAGCACTTGTTTACAAGGACCTTAACAACAATAACTGTACACTTTGCTTGTTATCATGGTTTACATCAACTTTGTTCAATTAGCTTAATTGGTTGAAGAAAGTAGTTTTGTGTGCAAAATAGCACTTTGTTATATGAAATTTAACATCTTTAACTGTACACTTTGCTTGTTATCATGGTTTACATTAACTTTGTTCAATTAGCTTAGTTGGTTGAAGAAAGTCGTTTTATGCAAAAAATTGCACTTGTTTACAAGTATTTCAACATCTTTAACTGTACACTTTCCTTGTTATCAAGGTTTACATTAACTTTGCTCAATTAACTTAATTGGTTGAAAAAAGTAGTTTTATGTGCAAAATAGCACTTGTTTACAAGTATATTAACATCTTTTACTGCACTCTTTGCTTGTTATTAAGGTTTACATTAACTTTGTTCATTTAACTTAATTGGTTGCAGTAAGTAGTTTTATACGCAAAATAGCACTTGTTTACAAAAATTTTAACATCATAAACTGTACACTTTTCTTTTTATCATGGTTTACATTAACTTTGTTCAATTAACTTAATTGGTTGAACAAAGTAGTTTTATGCGCAAAATAGCACTTGTTTACAAGAATTTTAACAACCTTAACTGTCAACTTTACTGGTTATCATGGTTTACATTAACTTTGTACAATTAACTTAATTGGTTGAAGAAAGTAGTTTTATGTGCAAAATAGCACTTGTTTACAAGAATTTCAACATGAATTACTGTACACTTTGCTTGTTATCATGGTTTACATTAACTTTCTTCAATTAACTTAATTCGTTGAAGAAAGTAGTTTTATGCGCAAAATAGCGCTTGTTCATAAGAACTTTAACATCTTTAACTGTACACTTTGCTTGTTATCATGGTTTACATTAACTTTGTTCAATTAGCTTAATTGGTTGAAGAAAATAGTTTTATGTGCAAAATAGCACTTGTTTACAAGGACCTTAACAACAATAACTGTACACTTTGCCTGTTATCATGGTTTACATCAACTTTCTTCAATTAACTTAATTCGTTGAAGAAAGTAGTTTTATGCAAAAAATAGCACTTGTTTACAAGTATTTCAACATCTTTAACTGTACACTTTCCTTTTTATCATGTTTTACATTAACTTTGTTCCATTAACTTAATTGGTTGAAAAAAATAGTTTTATGTGCAAAATAGCACTTGTTTATAAGAGTTTTAACATCTTTAACTGTACACTTTGCTTGTTATCATGGTTTACATTAACTTTCTTCAATTAACTTAATTGGTTGAAGAAAGTAGTTTTATGCGCAAAATAGCACTTGTTTATAAGGATTTTAACATCTTTAACTGTACACTTTGCTTGTTATAATGGTTTACATTAACTTTGTTCAATTAGCTTAATTGGTTGAAGAAAGTCGTTTTATGCAAAAAATAGCACTTGTTTACAAGTATTTCAACATCTTTTACTTTAACCTTTTTCTTGTTATCATGGTTTACAATAATTTTGTTCAATTAACTTAGTTGGTTGAAGTAAGTAGTTTTATACATAAAATAGCGATTTTTTACAAAGATTTTAACATCTGTAGCTGTAAACTTTGCTTGTTATCATGGTTTACATTAACTTTGTTCAATTAGCTTAATTATTTCAAGTAAGTAGTTTTATGTGCAAAATAGCACTTGTTTACAAGGACCTTAACAACAATAACTGTACACTTTGCCTGTTATCATGGTTTACATCAACTTTGTTCAATTAGCTTAATTGGTTGAAGAAAGTAGTTTTATGTGCAAAATAGCACTTTTTTATAAGAAATTTAACATCTTTAAGTGTACACTTTGCTTGTTATCATGGTTTACATTAACTTTCTTCAATTAACTTAATTGGTTGAAGAAAGTAGTTTTATGCGCAAAATAGCACTTGTTTATAAGGATTTTAACATCTTTAACTGTACACTTTGCTTGTTATCATGGTTTACATTAACTTTGTTCAATTAACTTAATTGGTTGAAAAAAGTAGTTTTATGTGCAAAATAGCACTTGTTTGCAAGTATATTAACATCTTTTACTTTAACCTTTTTCTTGTTATCATGGTTTACAATAATTTTGTTCAATTAACTTAATTGGTTGAAGTAAGTAGTTTTATACGCTAAATAGCACTTTTTTACAAAGATTTTAACATCTGTAGCTGTAAACTTTGCTTGTTATCATGGTTTACATTAACTTTGTTCAATTAACTTAATTGGTTCAAGTAAGTAGTTTTATACGTAAAATAGCACTTTTTTACAAAGATTTTAACATCTGTAGCTGTAAACTTTGCTTGTTATCATGGTTTACATTAACTTTGTTCAATTAACTTAATTAGTTCAAGTAAGTAGTTTTATTTGCAAAATAGCACTTGTTTACAAGGACCTTAACAACAATAACTGTACACTTTGCTTGTTATCATGGTTTACATCAACTTTGTTCAATTAGCTTAATTGGTTGAAGAAAGTAGTTTTGTGTGCAAAATAGCCCTTTGTTATAAGAAATTTAACATCTTTAACTGTACACTTTGCTTGTTATCATGGTTTACATTAACTTTGTTCAATTAGCTTAGTTGGTTGAAGAAAGTCGTTTTATGCAAAAAATTGCACTTGTTTACAAGTATTTCAACATCTTTAACTGTACACTTTCCTTGTTATCAAGGTTTACATTAACTTTGCTCAATTAACTTAATTGGTTGAAAAAAGTAGTTTTATGTGCAAAATAGCACTTGTTTACAAGTATATTAACATCTTTTACTGCACTCTTTGCTTGTTATTAAGGTTTACATTAACTTTGTTCATTTAACTTAATTGGTTGAAGTAAGTAGTTTTATACGCAAAATAGCACTTGTTTACAAGAATTTTAACATCTTTAACTGTGCACTTTGCTTGTTATCATGGTTTATATTAACTTTGTTTGATTAACTTAATTGGTTGAAGAAAGTAGTTTTATGCAAAAAATAACACTTGTTTACAAGTATTTCAACATCTTTAACTGTACACTTTGCTCTTTAACATAGTTTACACAAGCTTTGTTATATTAACTTAATTGGTTGAAGTAAGTAGTTTTATGCGCAAAATATTTCTTGTTTACAAGAATCTTAACATCTTTTACTGCACTCTTTGCCTGTTATCATTGTTTACAAGAACTTTGTTCGATTAACTTAATTGGTTGCAGTAAACAGTTTTATACGCCAAAAAGCACTTGTTTACAAAAATTTTATTATTATAAACTGTACACTTTGCTTTTTATCATGGTTTACATTAACTTTGTTCAATTAACTTAATTGGTTGAACAAAGTAGTTTTATGCGCAAAATAGCACTTGTTTACAAGAATTTTAACAACCTTAACTGTCAACTTTACTGGTTATCATGGTTTACATTAACTTTGTTCAATTAACTTAATTGGTTCAAGTAAGTAGTTTATGTGCAAAATAGCACTTGTTTACAAGAATTTTAACATCAATAACTGTGCACTTTGCTTGTTATCATGTTTTACATTAACTTTGTTACATTAACTTAGTTGGTTGAACTAAGTAGTTTTATGCGCAAAATAGCACTTGTTTATAAGAGTTTTAACATCTTTAACTGTACACTTTGCTTGTTATCATGGTTTACATTAACTTTCTTCAATTAACTTAATTGGTTGAAGAAAGTAGTTTTATGTGCAAAATAGCACTTGTTTACAAGTATATTAACATCTTTTACTGCACTCTTTGCTTGTTATTAAGGTTTACATTAACTTTGTTCATTTAACTTAATTGGTTGAAGTAAGTAGT
Source organism: Aurelia sp. 3 sensu Dawson et al. (2005) (assembly GCA_964020215.1). NCBI lineage: Eukaryota > Metazoa > Cnidaria > Scyphozoa > Semaeostomeae > Ulmaridae > Aurelia > Aurelia sp. 3 sensu Dawson et al. (2005). The sequence goes on from OZ026584.1 coordinate 9,599,772, forward strand.
TTTATACGCAAAATAGCACTTGTTTACAAGAATTTTAACATCTTTAACTGTGCACTTTGCTTGTTATCATGGTTTATATTAACTTTGTTTGATTAACTTAATTGGTTGAAGAAAGTAGTTTTATGCAAAAAATAACACTTGTTTACAAGTATTTCAACATCTTTAACTGTACACTTTGCTCTTTAACATAGTTTACACAAGCTTTGTTATATTAACTTAATTGGTTGAAGTAAGTAGTTTTATGCGCAAAATATTTCTTGTTTACAAGAATCTTAACATCTTTTACTGCACTCTTTGCCTGTTATCATTGTTTACAAGAACTTTGTTCGATTAACTTAATTGGTTGCAGTAAACAGTTTTATACGCCAAAAAGCACTTGTTTACAAAAATTTTATTATTATAAACTGTACACTTTGCTTTTTATCATGGTTTACATTAACTTTGTTCAATTAACTTAATTGGTTGAACAAAGTAGTTTTATGCGCAAAATAGCACTTGTTTACAAGAATTTTAACAACCTTAACTGTCAACTTTACTGGTTATCATGGTTTACATTAACTTTGTTCAATTAACTTAATTGGTTCAAGTAAGTAGTTTATGTGCAAAATAGCACTTGTTTACAAGAATTTTAACATCAATAACTGTGCACTTTGCTTGTTATCATGTTTTACATTAACTTTGTTACATTAACTTAGTTGGTTGAACTAAGTAGTTTTATGCGCAAAATAGCACTTGTTTATAAGAGTTTTAACATCTTTAACTGTACACTTTGCTTGTTATCATGGTTTACATTAACTTTCTTCAATTAACTTAATTGGTTGAAGAAAGTAGTTTTATGCGCAAAATAGCACTTGTTTATAAGGATTTTAACATCTTTAACTGTACACTTTGCTTGTTATCATGGTTTACATTAACTTTGTTCAATTAGCTTAATTGGTTGGAGAAAGTCGTTTTATGCAAAAAATAACACTTGTTTACAAGTATTTCAACATCTTTAACTGTACACTTTCCTTGTTATCAAGGTTTACATTAACTTTGCTCAATTAACTTAATTGGTTGAAAAAAGTAGTTTTATGTGCAAAATAGCACTTGTTTACAAGTATATTAACATCTTTTACTGCACTCTTTGCTTGTTATCATGGTTTACAAGAATTTTGTTCAATTAACTTAATTGGTTGAAGTAAGTAATTTTATGCGCAAAATAGCACTTGTTTATAAGAATTTTAACATCTTTAACTGTACACTTTGCTTTTTATCATGGTTTACATTAACTTTGTTCAATTAACTTAATTGGTTGAACAAAGTAGTTTTATGCGCAAAATAGCACTTGTTTACAAGAATTTTAACAACCTTAACTGTCAACTTTACTGGTTATCATGGTTTACATTAACTTTGTTCAATTAACTTAATTGGTTCAAGTAAGTAGTTTTATACGTAAAATAGCACTTTTTTACAAAGATTTTAACATCTGTAGCTGTAAACTTTGCTTGTTATCATGGTTTACATTAACTTTGTTCAATTAACTTAGTTCAAGTAAGTAGTTTTATTTGCAAAATAGCACTTGTTTACAAGGACCTTAACAACAATAACTGTACATTTTGCTTGTTATCATGGTTTACATCAACTTCGTTCAATTAGCTTAATTGGTTGAAGAAAGTAGTTTTGTGTGCAAAATAGCACATTGTTATAAGAAATTTAACATCTTTAACTGTACACTTTGCTTGTTATCATGGTTTACATTAACTTTGTTCAATTAGCTTAATTGGATGAAGAAAGTCGTTTTATGCAAAAAATAGCACTTGTTTACAAGTATTTCAACATCTTTAACTGTACACTTTCCTTGTTATCAAGGTTTACATTAACTTTCTTCAATTATCTTAACTCGTTGAAGAAAGTAGTTTTATGCGCAAAATAGCACTTGTTTATAAGAATTTTAACATCTTTAACTGTACACTTTGCTTGTTATCATGGTTTACATTAACTTTGTTCAATTAGCTTAATTGGTTGAAGAAAGTCGTTTTATGCAAGAAATAGCACTTGTTTACAAGTATTTCAACATCTTTAACTGTACACTTTCCTTTTTATCATGTTTTACATTAACTTTGTTCCATTAGCTTAATTGGTTGAAGAAAGTAGTTTTATGTGCAAAATAGCACTTTTTTAAAAGAAATTTTACATCTTTAAGTGTACACTTTGCTTGTTATCATGGTTTACATTAACTTTCTTCAGTTAACTTAATTGGTTGAAGAAAGTAGTTTTATGCGCAAAATAGCACTTGTTTATAAGGATTTTAACATCTTTAACTGTACAATTTGCTTGTTATCATGGTTTACATTAACTTTGTTCAATTAGCTTAATTGGTTGAAGAAAGTCGTTTTATGAAAAAAAAGCACTTGTTTACAAGTATTTCAACATCTTTAACTGTACACTTTTTTTTTATCATGTTTTACATTAACTTTGTTCCATTAACTTAATTGGTTGAAAAAAGTGGTTTTATGTGCAAAATAGCACTTGTTTGCAAGTATATTAACATCTTTTACTTTAACCTTTTTCTTGTTATCATGGTTTACAATAATTTTGTTCAATTAACTTAGTTGGTTGAAGTAAGTAGTTTTATACGTAAAATAGCGATTTTTTACAAAGATTTTAACATCTGTAGCTGTAAACTTTGCTTGTTATCATGGTTTACATTAACTTTGTTCAATTAGCTTAATTATTTCAAGTAAGTAGTTTTATGTGCAAAATAGCACTTGTTTACAAGGACCTTAACAACAATAACTGTACACTTTGCCTGTTATCATGGTTTACATCAACTTTGTTCAATTAGCTTAATTGGTTGAAGAAAGTAGTTTTATGTGCAAAATAGCACTTTTTTAAAAGAAATTTTACATCTTTAAGTGTACACTTTGCTTGTTATCATGGTTTACATTAACTTTCTTCAGTTAACTTAATTGGTTGAAGAAAGTAGTTTTATGCGCAAAATAGCACTTGTTTATAAGGATTTTAACATCTTTAACTGTACAATTTGCTTGTTATCATGGTTTACATTAACTTTGTTCAATTAGCTTAATTGGTTGAAGAAAGTCGTTTTATGAAAAAAAAGCACTTGTTTACAAGTATTTCAACATCTTTAACTGTACACTTTTTTTTATCATGTTTTACATTAACTTTGTTCCATTAACTTAATTGGTTGAAAAAAGTGGTTTTATGTGCAAAATAGCACTTGTTTGCAAGTATATTAACATCTTTTACTTTAACCTTTTTCTTGTTATCATGGTTTACAATAATTTTGTTCAATTAACTTAATTGGTTGAAGTAAGTAGTTTTATACGCTAAATAGCACTTTTTTACAAAGATTTTAACATCTGTAGCTGTAAACTTTGCTTGTTATCATGGTTTACATTAACTTTGTTCAATTAACTTACTTGGTTCAAGTAAGTAGTTTTATACGTAAAATAGCACTTTTTTACAAAGATTTTAACATCTGTAGCTGTAAACTTTGCTTGTTATCATGGTTTACATTAACTTTGTTCAATTAACTTAATTAGTTCAAGTAAGTAGTTTTATTTGCAAAATAGCACTTGTTTACAAGGACCTTAACAACAATAACTGTACACTTTGCTTGTTATCATGGTTTACATCAACTTTGTTCAATTAGCTTAATTGGTTGAAGAAAGTAGTTTTGTGTGCAAAATAGCACTTTGTTATAAGAAATTTAATATCTTTAACTGTACACTTTGCTTGTTATCATGGTTTACATTAACTTTGTTCAATTAGCTTAATTGGTTGAAGAAAGTCGTTTTATGCAAAAAATTGCACTTGTTTACAAGTATTTCAACATCTTTAACTGTACACTTTCCTTGTTATCAAGGTTTACATTAACTTAATTGGTTGAAAAAAGTAGATTTATGTGCAAAATAGCACTTGTTTACAAGTATATTAACATCTTTTACTGCACTCTTTGCTTGTTATTAAGGTTTACATTAACTTTGTTCATTTAACTTAATTGGTTGAAGTAAGTAGTTTTATACGCAAAATAACACTTGTTTACAAGAATTTTAACATCTTTAACTGTGCACTTTGCTTGTTATCATGGTTTATATTAACTTTGTTTGATTAACTTAATTGGTTGAAGAAAGTAGTTTTATGCGAAAAATAACACTTGTTTACAAGTATTTCAACATCTTTAACTGTACACTTTGCTTTTTAACATAGTTTACACAAGCTTTGTTATGTTAACTTAATTGGTTGAAGTAAGTAGTTTTATGCGCAAAATATTTCTTGTTTACAAGAATCTTAACATCTTTTACTGCACTCTTTGCCTGTTATCATTATTTACAAGAACTTTGTTCGATTAACTTAATTGGTTGCAGTAAACAGTTTTATACGCCAAAAAGCACTTGCTTACAAAAATTTTAACATTATAAATTGTACACTTTGCTTTTTATCATGGTTTACATTAACTTTGTTCAATTAACTTAATTGGTTGAACAAAGTAGTTTTATGCGCAAAATAGCACTTGTTTACAAGAATTTTAACAACCTTAACTGTAAAACTTTACTGGTTATCATGGTTTACATTAACTTTGTTCAATTAACTTAATTGGTTCAAGTAAGTAGTTTATGTGCAAAATAGCACTTGTTTACAAGAATTTTAACATCAATAACTGTGCACTTTGCTTGTTATCATGTTTTACATTAACTTTGTTACATTAACTTAGTTGGTTGAAGTAAGTAGTTTTATGCGCAAAATAGCACTTGTTTACAAGTATTTCAACATCTTTAACTGTACACTTTCCTTTTTATCATGTTTTACATTAACTTTGTTCCATTAACTTTATTGGTTGAAAAAAATAGTTTTATGTGCAAAATAGCACTTGTTTACAAGTATATTAACATCTTTTACTTTAACCTTTTTCTTGTTATCATGGTTTACAATAATTTTGTTCAATTAACTTAGTTGGTTGAAGTAAGTAGTTTTATACGTAAAATAGCGATTTTTTACAAAGATTTTAACATCTGTAGCTGTAAACTTTGCTTGTTATCATGGTTTACATTAACTTTGTTCAATTAGCTTAATTGGTTAAAGAAAGTAGTTTTATGTGCAAAATAGCACTTTTTTATAAGAAATTTAACATCTTTAAGTGTACACTTTGCTTGTTATCATGGTTTACATTAACTTTCTTCAATTAACTTAATTGGTTGAAGAAAGTAGTTTTATGCGCAAAATAGCACTTGTTTATAAGGATTTTAACATCTTTAACTGTACACTTTTCTTTTTATCATGTTTTACATTAACTTTGTTCCATTAACTTAATTGGTTGAAAAAAGTAGTTTTATGTGCAAAATAGCACTTGTTTGCAAGTATATTAACATCTTTTACTTTAACCTTTTTCTTGTTATCATGGTTTACAATAATTTGGTTCAATTAACTTAATTGGTTGAAGTAAGTAGTTTTATACGCTAAATAGCACTTTTTTACAAAAGATTTTAACATCTGTAGCTGTAAACCTTGCTTGTTATCATGGTTTACATTAACTTTGTTCAATTAACTTAATTGGTTCAAGTAAGTAGTTTTATACGTAAAATAGCACTTTTTTACAAAGATTTTAACATCTGTAGCTGTAAACTTTGCTTGTTATCATGGTTTACATTAACTTTGTTCAATTAACTTAATTAGTTCAAGTAAGTAGTTTTATTTGCAAAATAGCACTTGTTTACAAGGACCTTAACAACAATAACTGTACACTTTGCCAGTTATCATTGTTTACAAGAACTTTGTTCGATTAACTTAATTGGTTGAAGTAAATAGTTTTATACGCCAAAAAGCACTTTTGTACAATGTTTTTAACATCTTTAGTTGTAAACTTTGCTTGTTATCAAGGTTAACATTAACTTTGTTCAATTAACTTAATTGGTTGAAAAAAGTAGTTTTATGTGCAAAATAGCACTTGTTTACAAGTATTTTAACATCTTTAAGTGTAAACTTTGCTTGTTATCATGGTTTACATTAACGTTGTTCAATTAACTTAGTTGGTTGAAAAAAGTAGTTTTATGTGCAAAATAGCACTTGTTTACAAGCATATTAACATCTTTTACTGCACTCTTTGCTTGTTATCATGGTTTACAAGAATTTTGTTCAATTAACTTAATTGGTTGAAGTAAGTAGTTTTATACGCAAAATAGCACTTTTTTACAAAGATTTTAACATCTGTAGCTGTAAACTTTGCTTGTTATCATGGTTTACATTAACTCTCTTCAATTAGCTTAATTGGTTGAAGAAAGTCGTTTTATGCAAAAATTAGCACTTTTTTACAAGTATTTTAACATCTTTAAGTGTACACTTTGCTTGTTATCATGTTTTACATTAACTTTGTTACATTAACTTAATTGGTTGAAGTAAGTAGTTTTATGCGCAAAATAGCACTTTTTTACAATGATTTTAACATCTTTAACTATACACTTTCCTTGTTCTCAAGGTTTACATTAACTTTGTTGAATTAACTTAATTGGTTGAAGTAAGTAGTTTTTTTACGCAAAATAGCACTTTTAACATCTTCAACTGTACACTTTGCTTGTTATCATGGTTTACATTAACTTTGTACAATTAACTTAATTGGTTGAAGAAAGTAGTTTTATGCGCAAAATAGCACTTGTTTACAAGTATTTCAACATCTTTAACTGTACACTTTCCTTGTTCTCAAGGTTTACATTAACGTTGTTCAATTAACTTAATTGGTTGAAAAAAGTAGTTTTATGTGCAAAATAGCACTTGTTTACAAGTATATTAACATCTTTTACTGCACTCTTTGCTTGTTATCATAGTTCACAAGAATTTTGTTCAATTAACTTAATTGGTTGAAGTAAGTAGTTTTATACGCAAAATAGCAATTGTTCACAAGAATTTTAACATCCTTAAGTGTACACTTTGCTTGTTATCATGTTTTACTTTAACTTTGTTAGATTAACTTAATTGCTTGAAGTAAGTAGTTTTATGTGCAAAATAGCACTTGTTTACAAGAATTTCAACATCAATAACTGTACACTTTGCTTGTTATCATGGTTTACATTAACTTTGTTCAATTAACCTAATTGGTTGAAGTAAGTAGTTTTATGCGCAAAATAGCACTTGTTTAGAAGAATTTTATCATCTTTAACTGCACACTTTGCTTGTTATCATGGTTTACATTAACTTTGTTCAATTAGCTTAATTGGTTGAAGAAAGTCGTTTTATGCAAAAAAAAGCACTTTTTTACAAAGATTTTAACATCTGTAGCTGTAAACTTTGCTTGTGATCATGGTTTACATTAACTTCGTTCAATTAACTTAATTGTTTCAAGTAAGTAGTTTTATGTGCAAAATAGCACTTGTTTACAAGAATTTTAACATCAATAACTGTACACTTTGCTTGTTATCATGGTTTACATTAACTTTGTTCAATTAACTTAATTGGTTGAAGAAAGTAGTTTTATGCGCAAAATAGCACTTTTTTACAATGATTTTAAAATCTTTAACTGTACAATTTCCTTGTTCTCAAGGTTTACATTAACGTTGTTCAATAAACTTAAGTTGTTGAAAAAAGTACTTTTATGTGCAAAATAGCACTTGTTTACAAGTATATTAACATCTTTTACTGCACTCTTTGCTTGTTATCATGGTTTACAAGAATTTTGTTCAATTAACTTAATTGGTTGAAGTAAGTAGTTTTATACGCAAAATAGCACTTGTTCACAAGAATTGTAACATCCTTAAGTGTACACTTTGCTTGTTATCATGTTTTACATTAACTTTGTTACATTAACTTAATTGGTTGAAGAAAGAAGTTTTTTGCGCAAAATAGCACTTTTTTACAATGATTTTAACATCTTTAACTGTAAACTTTGCTTGTTATCATGGTTTACATTAACTTTGTACAATTAACTTAATCGGTTGAAGTAAGTAGTTTTATGCGCAAAATAGCACTTTTTTACAAAGATTTTAACATCTGTAGCTGTAAACTTTGCTTGTTATCATGGTTTACATTAACTTTGTTCAATTAACTTAATTGGTTCAAGTAAGTAGTTTTATGTGCAAAATAGCACTTGGTTACAAGAATTTCAACATCAATAACTGTACACTTTGCTTGTTATCATGGTTTACATTAAACTTTGTTCAATTAACTCAATTGGTTGAAGAAAGTAGTTTTATGCAAAAAATAGCACTTGTTTACAAGAATTTTAACATCTTTAAGTGTACACTTTGCTTGTTATCATGTTTTACATTAACTTTGTTACATTAACTTAATTGCTTGAAGTAAGTAGTTTTATGCGCAAAAAAACACTTTTTTACGATGATTTTAACATCTGTAACGGTAAACTTTGCTTGTTATCAAGTTTTACATTAACTTTGTTACATTAACTTAATTGGTCGAAATAAGTAGTTTTATGTGCAAAATAGCACTTGTTTACAAGTATATTAACATCTTTTACTGCACTCTTTGCTTGTTATCATGGTTTAGAAGAACTTTGTTCAATTAACTTAATTGGTTTAGGTAAAAAGTTTTATGCGCAAAATGGCACTTGTTTACAAGAATTTTAACATCTTTAAGTGTACACTTTGATTGTTATCATGTTTTACATTAACTTTGTTACATTAACTTGATTGGTTGAAGTAAGTAGTTTTATGCGCAAATATTACTTGTTTACAAGAATCTTAACATCTTTTACTGCACTCTTTGATTGTTATCATTGTTTGCAAAAACTTTGTTCGATTAACTTAATTGGTTGAAGTAAGTAGTTTTATGTGCAAAATAGCACATGTTTACAAGAATTTTTAACATCTTTAACGGTACACTTTGCTTGTTATCATGTTTTAGATTAACTTTGTTACATTAACTTAATTGGTTGAAGTAAGTAGTTTTATACGCAAAATAGCATTTGTTTATAAGAATTTTGACATCTTTAACTGTACACTTTCCTTGTTCTCAAGGTTTACATTAACGTTGTTCAATAAACTTAAGTTGTTGAAAAAAGTAGTTTTATGAGCAAAATAGCACATGTTTACAAGAATTTTAACAACTTTAACTGTACACTTTGCTTGTTAACATAGTTTACACTAACTTTGTTATATTAACTTAATTGGCTGAACTAAGTAGTTTTATGCGCAAAATAGCACTTGTTTACGAGAATTTCAACATCAATAACTGTACACTTTGCTTGTTATCATGGTTTACATTAACTTTGTTCAATTAACATAATTGGTTGAAGAAAGTAGTTTTATGCGCAAAATAGCACTTGTTTACAAGTATTTCAGCATCTTTAACTGTACACTTTCCTTGTTCTCAAGGTTTACATTAACGTTGTTCAATTAACTTAATTGGTTGAAGAAAGTACTTTTATGTGCAAAATAGCACACCTTTACAAGGATTATGACATCTTTAACTGTAAGCTTTGCTTGTTATCAAGTTTTACATTAACTTTGTTACATTAACTTAATTGGTTGCAATAAGTAGTTTTATGTGCAAAATAGCACTTGTTTACAAGTATATTAACATCTTTTACTGCACTCTTTGCTTGTTATCATGGTCTAGAAGAACTTTGTTCAATTAACTTAGTTGGTTTAGGTATGGAGTTTTATGCGCAAAATGGCACTTGTTTACAAGAATTTTAACATCTTTAAGTGTACACTTTGATTGTTATCATGTTTTACATTAACTTTGTTACATTAACTTAATTGGTTGAAGTAAGTAGTTTTATGCGCAAAATATTACTTGTTTACAAGAATCTTAACATCTTTTACTGCACTCTTTGCTTGTTATCATGGTTTACAAGAACTTTGTGCAATTAACTTAATTGGTTTAGGTAAGGAGTTTTATGCGCAAAATGGCACTTGTTTACAAGAATTTTAACATCTTTAAGTGTACACTTTGATTGTTATCATGTTTTACATTAACTTTGTTACATTAACTTAATTGGTTGAAGTAAGTAGTTTTATGCGCAAAATATTACTTGTTTACAAGAATCTTAACATCTTTTACTGCACTCTTTGCTTGTTATCATTGTTTACAAAAACTTTGTTCGATTAACTTAATTGGTTGAAGTAAATAGTTTTATACGCCAAAAAGCACTTTTGTACAATGATTTTAACATCTTTAACTGTACACTTTGCTTGTTATCATGGTTTACATTACCTTTGTTCAATTAACTTAATTTCTTGAAAAAAGTAGTTTTATGTGCAAAATAGCACTTGTTTACAAGTATATTAACATCTTATACTGCACACTTTGCTTGTTATCATGGTTTACATCAACTTTGTTCAATAAGCTTAATTGGTTGAAGTAAATAGTTTTGTACGCCAAAAAGCACTTCTGTACAATGATTTTAACATCTTTAACTGTACACTTTCCTTCTTATCAAGGTTTACATTAACTTTGTTATATTAACTTAATTGGTTGAAGAAAGTAGTTTTATGCGCAAAATAGCACTTGTTTACAAGTATTTTAACATCTTTAAGTGTACACTTTGATTGTTATCATGTTTTACATTAACTTTGTTACATTAACTTAATTGGTTGAAGTAAGTAGTTTTCTGCGCAAAATATTACTTGTTTACAAGAATCTTAACATCTTTTACTGCACTCTTTGCTTGTTATCATGGTTTACAAGAACTTTGTGCAATTAACTTAATTGGTTTAGGTAAGGAGTTTTATGCGCAAAATGGCACTTGTTTACAAGAATTTTAACATCTTTAAGTGTACACTTTGATTGTTATCATGTTTTACATTAACTTTGTTACATTAACTTAATTGGTTGAAGTAAGTAGTTTTATGCGCAAAATATTACTTGTTTACAAGAATCTTAACATCTTTTACTGCACTCTTTGCTTGTTATCATTGTTTACAAAAACTTTGTTCGATTAACTTAATTGGTTGAAGTAAATAGTTTTATACGCCAAAAAGCACTTTTGTACAATGATTTTAACATCTTTAACTGTACACTTTGCTTGTTATCATGGTTTACATTACCTTTGTTCAATTAACTTAATTTCTTGAAAAAAGTAGTTTTATGTGCAAAATAGCACTTGTTTACAAGTATATTAACATCTTATACTGCACTCTTTGCTTGTTATCATGGTTTACATCAACTTTGTTCAATAAGCTTAATTGGTTGAAGTAAATAGTTTTGTACGCCAAAAAGCACTTCTGTACAATGATTTTAACATCTTTAACTGTACACTTTCCTTCTTATCAAGGTTTACATTAACTTTGTTATATTAACTTAATTGGTTGAAGAAAGTAGTTTTATGCGCAAAATAGCACTTGTTTACAAGTATTTTAACATCTTTAAGTGTACACTTTGATTGTTATCATGTTTTACATTAACTTTGTTACATTAACTTAATTGGTTGAAGTAAGTAGTTTTATGTGCAAAATATTACTTGTTTACAAGGATCTTAATATCTTTTACTGCACTCTTAACTTGTTATCATGGTTTACAAGGACTTTGTGCAATTAACTTAATTAGTTTAGGTAGGGAGTTTTATGCGCAAAATGGCACTTGTTTACAAGAATTTTAACATCTTTAAGTGTACACTTTGATTGTTATCATGTTTTAGATTAACTTTGTTACATTAACTTAATTGGTTGAAGTAAGTAGTTTTATACGCAAAATAGCACTTGTTTACAAGAATTTTTACATCTTTAAGTGTAAACTTTGCTTGTTATTAAGGTTAACATTAACTTTGTTCAGTTAACTTAATTGGTTGAAGTAAGTAGTTTTATGCGCAAAATAGCACTCCTTTACAAGGATTATAACATCTTTAACTGTAAGCTTTGCTTGTTATCAAGTTTTTCATTAACTTTGTTACATTAACTTAATTGGTTGAAATAAGTAGTTATATGTGCAAAATAGGACTTGTTTACAAGTATATTAACATCTTTTACTGCACTCTTTGCTTGTTATCATTGTTTACAAAAACTTTGTTCGATTAACTTAATTGGTTTAGGTATGGAGTTTTATGCGCAAAATGGGACTTGTTTACAAGAATTTTAACATCTTTAAGTGTACACTTTGATTGTTATCATGTTTTACATTAACTTTGTTACATTAACTTAATTGGTTGAAGTAAGTAGTTTTATGCGCAAAAAATTACTTGTTTACAAGAATTTTAACATCTTTAACTGTACACTTTGCTTGTTATCATGGTTTACATTAACTTTGTTCAATTAACTTAATTTCTTGAAAAAAGTAGTTTTATGTGCAAAATAGCACTGGTTTACAAGAATGTTAACAACTTTAACTGTACACTTTGCTTGTTAGCATAGTTTACACTAACTTTGTTATATTAACTTAATTAGTTGAAGTAAGTAGTTTTATGCGCAAAATAGCACTTGTTTACAAGTATATTAACATCTTTTACTGCACTTTTTTGCTTGTTATCATGGTTTAGAAGAACTTTGTTCAATTAACTTAATTGGTTTAGGTAAGGAGTTTTATGCGCAAAATATTACTTGTTTACAAGAATTTTAACATCTTTAACTGTACGCTTTGCTTGTTATCATGGTTTACATTAACTTTGTTCAACTATTTTAATTTCTTGAAAAAAGTAGTTTTATGTGCAAAATAGCACTTGTTTACAAGTATATTAACATCTTATACTGCACTCTTTGCTTGTTATCATGGTTTACAAGAATTTTGTTCAATTAACTTAATTGGTTGAAGTAAGTAGTTTTATGCGCAAAATAGCACTTGTTTACAAGAATTTTAACATCATAAACTGTACACTTTGCTTGTTATCATGGTTTACATCAACTTTGTTCAATAAGCTTAATTGGTTGAAGAAAGTAGTTTTATGCGCAAAATAGCACTTGTTTACAAGAATTTTAACATCTTTAAGTGTACACTTTGCTTGTTATCAAGGTTTACATTAACTTTGTTACATTAACTTAATTGGTTGAAGTAAGTAGTTTTTTTACGCGAAATAGCACTTTTAACAATTATTTTAACATCTTCAACTGTAAACTTTGCTTGGTAACATAGTTTACACTAACTTTGTTACATTAACTTAATTTGTTGAAGTAAGTAGTTTTATGCGCAAAATAGCACTTGTTTACAAGAATTTTAACAACTTTAACTGTACACTTTGCTTGTTAACATAGTTTACACAAACTTTGTTATATTAACTTAATTGGTTGAACTAAGTAGTTTTATGCGCAAAATAGCACTTGTTTACGAGAATTTCAACATCAATAACTGTACACTTTGCTTGTTATCATGGTTTACATTAACTTTGTTCAATTAACTTAATTGGTTGAAAAAAGTAGTTTTATGTGCAAAATAGCACTCCTTTACAAGGAATATAACATCTTTAACTGTAAGCTTTGCTTGTTATCATGTTTTACATTAACTTTGTTACATTAACTTAATTGGTTGAAGTAAGTAGTTTTATGCGCAAAATATTACTTGTTTACAAGAATCTTAACATCTTTTACTGCACTCTTTGCTTGTTATCATGATTTACAAGGACTTTGTGCAATTAACTTAATTGGTTTAGGTAAGGAGTTTTATGCGCAAAATGGCACTTGTTTACAAGAATTTTAACATCTTTAAGTGTACACTTTGATTGTTATCATGTTTTACATTAACTTTGTTACATTAACTTAATTGGTTGAAGTAAGTAGTTTTATGCGCAAAATATTACTTGTTTACAAGAATCTTAACATCTTTTACTGCACTATTTGCTTGTTATCATTGTTTACAAAAACTTTGTTCGATTAACTTAATTGGTTGAAGTAAATAGTTTTATACGCCAAAAAGCACTTTTGTACAATGATTTTAACATCTTTAACTGTACACTTTGCTTGTTATCATGGTTTACATTAACTTTGTTCAATTAACTTAATTGGTTCAAGTAAATAGTTTTATACGCCAAAAAGCACTTTTGTACAATGATTCTAACATCTTTAACTGTACACTTTCCTTCTTATCAAGGTTAACATTATCTTTGTTCAATTAACTTAATTGGTTGAAAAAAGTCGTTTTATGCAAAAAATAGCACTTGTTTACAAGTATTTCAACATCTTTAACTGTACACTTTCCTTGTTCTCAAGGTTTACATTAACGTTGTTCAATTAACTTAATTGGTTGAAAAAAGTAGTTTTATGTGCAAAATAGCACTCCTTTACAAGGATTATAACATCTTTAACTGTAAGCTTTGCTTGCTATCAAGTTTTACATTAACTTTGTTACATTAACTTAATTGGTTGCAATAAGTAGTTTTATGTGCAAAATAGCACTTGTTTACAAGTATATTAACATCTTTTACTGCACTCTTTGCTTGTTATCATGGTTAAGAAGAACTTTGTTCAATTAACTTAATTGGTTTCGGTATGGATTTTTATGCGCAAAATAGCACTTGTTTACAAGTATTTCAACATCTTTAACTGTACACTTTCCTTGTTCTCAAGGTTTACATTAACGTTGTTCAATTAACTTAATTGGTTGAAAAAAGTAGTTTTATGTGCAAAATAGCACTCCTTTACAAGGAATATAACATCTTTAACTGTAAGCTTTGCTTGTTATCATGTTTTACATTAACTTTGTTACATTAACTTAATTGGTTGAAGTAAGTAGTTTTATGCGCAAAATATTACTTGTTTACAAGAATCTTAACATCTTTTACTGCACTCTTTGCTTGTTATCATGGTTTACAAGAACTTTGTGCAATTAACTTAATTGGTTTAGGTAAGGAGTTTTATGCGCAAAATGGCACTTGTTTACAAGAATGTTAACATCTTTAAGTGTACACTTTGATTGTTATCATGTTTTACATTAACTTTGTTACATTAACTTAATTGGTTGAAGTAAGTAGTTTTATGCGCAAAATATTACTTGTTTACAAGAATCTTAACATCTTTTACTGCACTCTTTGCTTGTTATCATTGTTTACAAAATCTTTGTTCGATTAACTTAATTGGTTGAAGTAAATAGTTTTATACGCCAAAAAGCACTTTTGTACAATGATTTTAACATCTTTAACTGTAAACTTTGCTTGTTATCATGGTTTATATCAACTTTGTTCAATTAACTTAATTGGTTTAGGTAAGGAGTTTTATGCGCAAAATGGCACTTGTTTACAAGGATTTTAACATCTTTAAGTGTACAATTTGATTGTTATCATGTTTTACATTAACTTTGTTACATTAACTTAATTGGTTGAAGTAAGTAGTTTTATGCGCAAAATATTACTTGTTTACAAGAATTTTAACATCTTTAACTGTACACTTTGTTTGTTATCATGGTTTACATTAACTTTGTTCAATTAACTTAATTTCTTGAAAAAAGTAGTTTTATGTGCAAAAGAGCACTTGTTTACAAGTATATTAACATCTTATACTGCACTCTATGCTTGTTATCATGGTTTACATCAACTTTATTCAATAAGCTTAATTGGTTGAAGTAAATAGTTTTGTACCCCAAAAAGCACTTTTGTACAATGATTTTAACATCTTTAACTGTACACTTTCCTTCTTATCAAGGTTTACATTAACTTTGTTATATTAACTTAATTGGTTGAAGAAAGTAGTTTTATGCGCAAAATAGCACTTGTTTACAAGAACTTTAACATCATAAACTGTACACTTTGCTTGTTATCATGTTTTACATTAACTTTGTTCAATTAACTTAATTGGTTGAACAAAGTAGTTTTATGCGCAAAATAGCACTTGTTTACAAGAATTTTAACAGCTTTAACTGTACACTTTGCTTGTGATCATTGTTTACATTAACTTTCTTCAATTAACTTAATTGGTTGAAGAAAGTAGTTTTATGCGCAAAATAGCACTTTTTTACAAGTATTTTAACACCTTTAAGTGTACACTTTGATTGTTATCATGTTTTACATTAACTTTGTTACATTAACTTAATTGGTTGAAGTAAGTAGTTTTATGCGAAAAATATTACTTGTTTACAAGAATCTTAACATCTTTTACTGCACTCTTTGCTTGTTATCATGATTTACAAGGACTTTGTGCAATTAACTTAATTGGTTTAGGTAAGGAGTTTTATGCGCAAAATGGCACTTGTTTACAAGAATTTTAACATCTTTAAGTGTACACTTTGATTGTTATCATGTTTTACATTAACTTTGTTACATTAACTTAATTGGTTGAAGTAAGTAGTTTTATGCGCAAAATATTACTTGTTTACAAGAATCTTAACATCTTTTACTGCACTATTTGCTTGTTATCATTGTTTACAAAAACTTTGTTCGATTAACTTAATTGGTTGAAGTAAATAGTTTTATACGCCAAAAAGCACTTTTGTACAATGATTTTAACATCTTTAACTGTACACTTTGCTTGTTATCATGGTTTACATTAACTTTGTTCAATTAACTTAATTTCTTGAAAAAAGTAGTTTTATGCGCAAAATAGCACTTGTTTACGAGAATTTTAACATCATAAACTGTACACTTTGCTTGTTATCATGGTTTACATCAACTTTGTTCAATAAGCTTAATTGGCTGAAGTAAATAGTTTTGTACGCAAAATAGCACTTTTAACAATTATTTTAACATCTTCAACTGTAAACTTTGCTTGGTAACATAGTTTACACTAACTTTGTTACATTAACTTAATTTGTTGAAGTAAGTAGTTTTATGCGCAAAATAGCACTTGTTTACAAGATTTTTAACAACTTTAACTGTACACTTTGCTTGTTAACATAGTTTACACTAACTTTGTTATATTAACTTAATTGGTTGAACTAAGTAGTTTTATGCGCAAAATAGCACTTGTTTACGAGAATTTCAACATCAATAACTGTACACTTTGCTTGTTATCATGGTTTACATTAACTTTGTTCAATTAACATAATTGGTTGAAGAAAGTAGTTTTATGCGCAAAATAGCACTTGTTTACAAGTATTTCAACATCTTTAACTGTACACTTTGCTTGTGATCATTGTTTACATTAACTTTCTTCAATTAACTTAATTGGTTGAAGAAAGTAGTTTTATGCGCAAAATAGCACTTTTTTACAAGTATTTTAACACCTTTAAGTGTACACTTTGATTGTTATCATGTTTTACATTAACTTTGTTACATTAACTTAATTGGTTGAAGTAAGTAGTTTTATGCGAAAAATATTACTTGTTTACAAGAATCTTAACATCTTTTACTGCACTCTTTGCTTGTTATCATGATTTACAAGGACTTTGTGCAATTAACTTAATTGGTTTAGGTAAGGAGTTTTATGCGCAAAATGGCACTTGTTTACAAGAATTTTAACATCTTTATGTGTACAGTTTGATTGTTATCATGTTTTACATTAACTTTGTTACATTAACTTAATTGGTTGAAGTAAGTAGTTTTATGCGCAAAATATTACTTGTTTACAAGAATCATAACATCTTTTACTGCACTATTTGCTTGTTATCATTGTTTACAAAAACTTTGTTCGATTAACTTAATTGGTTGAAGTAAATAGTTTTATACGCCAAAAAGCACTTTTGTACAATGATTTTAACATCTTTAACTGTACACTTTGCTTGTTATCATGGTTTACATTAACTTTGTTCAATTAACTTAATTTCTTGAAAAAAGTAGTTTTATGCGCAAAATAGCACTTGTTTACGAGAATTTTAACATCATAAACTGTACACTTTGCTTGTTATCATGGTTTACATCAACTTTGTTCAATAAGCTTAATTGGCTGAAGTAAGTAGTTTTGTACGCAAAATAGCACTTTTAACAATTATTTTAACATCTTCAACTGTAAACTTTGCTTGGTAACATAGTTTACACTAACTTTGTTACATTAACTTAATTTGTTGAAGTAAGTAGTTTTATGCGCAAAATAGCACTTGTTTACAAGATTTTTAACAACTTTAACTGTACACTTTGCTTGTTAACATAGTTTACACTAACTTTGTTATATTAACTTAATTGGTTGAACTAAGTAGTTTTATGCGCAAAGTAGCACTTGTTTACGAGAATTTCAACATCAATAACTGTACACTTTCCTTGTTATCATGGTTTACATTAACTTTGTTCAATTAACATAATTGGTTGAAGAAAGTAGTTTTATGCGCAAAATAGCACTTGTTTACAAGTATTTCAACATCTTTAACTGTACACTTTCCTTGTTCTCAAGGTTTACATTAACGTTGTTCAATTAACTTAATTGGTTGAAAAAAGTAGTTTTATGTGCAAAATAGCACTCTCCCACAAGGATTATAACATCTTTAACTGTAAGCTTTGCTTGTTATTAAGTTTTACATTAACTTTGTTACATTAACTTAATTGGTTGAAGTAAGTAGTTTTATGCGCAAAATATTACTTGTTTACAAGAATCTTAACATCTTTTACTGCACTCTTTGCTTGTTATCATGGTTTACAAGAACTTTGTTCAATAAACTTAATTGGTTTAAGTAAGGAGTTTTATGCGGAAAATGGCACTTGTTTACAAGTATTTCAACATCAATATCTGTACACGTTGCTTGTTATCATGGTTTACATTAACTTTGTTCAATTAACTTAATTGGTTGAAGAAAGTAGTTTTATGCGCAAAATAGCACTTGTTTACACGTATTTTAACATTTATAAGTGTACACTTTATTTGTTATCAAGGTTAACATTAACTTTGTTCAATTAACTTAATTGGTTGAATTAGTAGTTTATGTGCAAAATAGCACTTGCTTACAAGGAGTTTAACATCTTTAAGTGTAAACTTTGCTTGTTATCAAGGTTAACATTAACTTTGTTCAATTAACTTAATTGGTTGAAGAAAGTAGTTTTATGTGCAAAATAGCACTTGTTTACAAGTATATTAACATCTTTTACTGCACTCTTTGCCTGTTATCATGGTTTACAAGAACTTTGTTCAATTAACTTAATTGGTTTAAGTAAGGAGTTTTATGCGCAATATAACACTTGTTTAAAAGAATTTTAACATCTTTAACTGTGCACTTTGCCTGTTATCATGGCTTATATTAACTTTGTTTAATTAACTTAATTGGTTGAAGAAAGTAGTTTCATGCGAACTATAACACTTGTTTACAAGTATTTCAACATCTTTAGCTGTACACTTTGCTCTTTAACATAGTTTACACAAGCCTTGTTATATTAACTTAATTGGTTGAAGTAAGTAGTTTTATGTGCAAAATAGCACTTGTTTACAAGTATATTAACATTTTTACTGCACTCTTTGCTTGTTATCATTTTTTAGAGGAACTTTGTTCAATTATCTTAATTGGTTTAAGTAAGGAGTTTTATGCGCAAAATGGCACTTGTTTACAAGAATTTTAACATCTTTAAGTGTACACTTTGCTTGTTATCATGGTTTATATTAACTTTGTTCAATTAACTTAATTGGTTGAAAAAAGTAGTTTTATGTGCAAAATAGCACTTGTTTACAAGTATATTAACATCTTTTACTGCACTCTTTGCCTGTTATCATGGTTTACAAGAACTTTGTTCAATTAACTTAATTGGTTTAAGTAAAGAGTTTTATGCGCAAAATGGCACTTTTTTTACAAAGATTTTAACATCTGTAGCTGTAAACTTTGCTTGTTATCATGGTTTACATTAACCTTGTTCAATTAACTTAATTGGTTCAAGTAAGTAGTTTCATGTGCAAAATAGCACTTGTTTACAAGAATTTTAACATCAATAACTGTACACTTTGCTTGTTATCATGGTTTACATTAACTTTGTTCAATTGATTTAAATGGTTGAAGAAGGTAGTTTTATGCAAAAAATAGCACTTAACGCCTGTGGCTCCTGCAATGTGAGCCAGCTCACTTGAAAAGAGGAGGCATGAATAATGAGGCATTGGGTGGCAGAAACTGGGTCGTATCGGCTAATTTTATTCTATTACAAGCAAATGAGGAATCACAATTCCTTTTGATTAAATTTGTATGCTACAATTAAGTTCATTGTTCTTGAAGAATGCTTGACTTGAATTAATGGTATTTGCAGAGTCATGTTTGGTAATCACAGTTTGGACTCTGGACTTTGAGGTGAAATGGTTGACTAGATTGAAGTTCATTGTTTTCACAGATTGAATTGTTACAACAAATCTGCCACCATTCTTGTATGGTGGCCTGACCGCTTCTTCATTTGCTTGGTAATTGACTGCACTTTTTTAAAGATTTACGTGTCAACACTTGCTTTTGCTCCTGAAAGTGTGTTCCTCAGATAGACATATACCATTAAATTTGCGCTTGACGTATACTTCTTCATCCTTGCAAAATTGCTCTTTTCTTTTAAGTTTGTTGTACCTGGGTTGCGACTTCCACTTAATGATGTCTTCATTGATTTTGACGGGCTTCTTTGTTTTTGCGCATACGCTTTTTGGGGATTTCCCCTTTTTATTAAATACGCAACGCTTTTGGGGACTTCCCCTTTCAATTAACGATTTCTACAAGTATTTCCAAGGAATTCCTTGGTTACGCATACGCTCTTTGGGGATTGCCCCCTTTTAACTAATTAAGCATACGCTTTTGGGGATTTCCCCTTAATAATTTCTACATTGGTCTTGAAGGACTTCCTGCCTTCTTTACGCACACGCTCTTTGTGGATTCTTCCGTTTTGTTTTCTTTTCAATACGCATTTGGGGACTTCCCCTTTTTGTTAACAATTACATCAATACATTTTCAAGGACTTCCTTGTTTGTGTATACTTTTTGGGACTTCCCATTTTTATCAAACTTTCAAATACTAGATTTCCAAGGACTTCCTTGTTTTTTTTTTTACATTGGGGACATCCCCTTTCATCTTCAAGGACTTCCTTGTTTTTTATATACTTTTGGGGACTTCCCCTTTCATTTTCAAGGACTTCCTTGTTTGTGTACACTTTTTGGGACTTCCCATTCATATCATACTTTTGACAACTTCATTTTCAAGGACTTCCTTGTTATTTATATACTTTGGGGACTTCCCCTTTCATTTTCAAGGACTTCCTTGTTTGTGTACACTTTTTGGGACTTCCCATTTTTATCAAACTTTCAACAACTTCATTTTCAAGGACTTCCTTGTTTGTATATGCTTTGGGGACTTCCCCTTTACAATTAACAACTTCTACATTTCATTTTCAAGGACTTCCTTGATTTTTATATACTTTGGGGGCTTTCCCTTTCATTTTCAAGGACTTCCTTGTTGTTTACATACTTTGGGGACTTCCCCTTTCATTTTTAAGGACTTCCTTGTTTGTGTACACTTGTTGGGACTTCCCACTTCAATCAAACTTTCAACAACTTCATTTTCAAGGACTTCCTTGTTTGTATATACTTTGGGGACTTCCCTTTTTTTTATTCAAATTACAACGATTTCATTTGCAAGGACGTCCTTGTTTTGTATATACTTTGGGGACTTCCCATTTACAATTAACAACTTCTACGTTGCATTTTCAAGGACTTCCTTGTTTTGGGACTCCCCTTTTTAATCAAATTGTTGTGAGAACTATTACTATCATTATCTTTGCTTTTCTTTGTAGGGGACAATTATCTACATAGATGAACAGAAAAGTTGCATTTGCACAAATTAACTACGATACGACCATGTTTGGGGCAGCAGGGAATCTTGCAGGCTTGCTGACAAGAGTACCTGCTGCCCGATGGCTTATTAGTACCTAAAAGGGAGGGAGGGAAAGGGGGGGTTTGATAATGTCAAGCAGTAATATGACTTTTATTTGGAAGGCAATGAAAAGCTGATTTCTAGATCCTCAGCAAACATGCAAAGCACACCTTAGAATTGCTGAAGGACTGGGAACTAACAGGAAGTATCATTGCATCGCCTTGTCGTTAAAGCACATTTACGCTGGCGTAAATGTTTCATTAACGCCTGTGGCTCCTGCAATGTGAGCCAGCTCACTTGAAAAGAGGAGGCATGAATAATGAGGCATTGGGTGGCAGAAACTGGGTCGTATCGGCTAATTTTATTCTATTACAAGCAAATGAGGAATCACAATTCCTTTTGATTAAATTTGTATGCTACAATTAAGTTCATTGTTCTTGAAGAATGCTTGACTTGAATTAATGGTATTTGCAGAGTCATGTTTGGTAATCACAGTTTGGACTCTGGACTTTGAGGTGAAATGGTTGACTAGATTGAAGTTCATTGTTTTCACAGATTGAATTGTTACAACAAATCTGCCACCATTCTTGTATGGTGGCCTGACCGCCAAGATACGCCCAAAACTACCACCCAGCCTCGTTCAGACCATAGGAAGGGGTCAATCACATTAGAACCCAGCCCCTTGCTACAAGGCACCATTTTGTGGAGAGCTCTGATTTGTTTTACTATATTTCGTTGCTGAGAGCACTAAGCTTAACATATTTTAGATTGTTCTGGATACACCAGCAGACTGTTTGGTTTCTGAAGGATATCATTGACAAAGGCTAAGTTGATACAGGGATTTTCCTGGGTCCTTGAGTGAAATTTAAAATTACATTGTGGACCAACTGGGACCAAGCCTGTTGACAGAAGTAATCAGGCCTTAACGAAGTGTTACGTGAATGAAATGATTTTAATTGTTACTAGATAAGGGACTCAGCATCATTTGATCTAAACTGAGTCCAATTTAGAAGAGTGCAGCCTCTGTTTCATTTTTTTTTTTTTCTTTTCATTACCATTTTTCAAGGTTGCCATAGAAAGGTCTACATATGGCATGTAATTATTTTGCTTAACTTAACTTAATAATTTTGCAATTTTTTATTTAAATGATGTTTGTGATTGAACCTTTTGAAAAATTTTTTGATCTAATTGATATTTGTGACTGAACGTGGATACTTGTGTAAAGTTTGAAACCAAGCTGTTTGTATGCCTGCAATAAATAGTGAACCCTGAAATAGAAATGGTTATACCTGAAAAGCAAAAGTACCCTGCAAGTGAAAATGATGTTTTGTTTCGAGGATGGACTCAGTGGTACTTGATATAAACTGAATCCAATTTGGGAGTTTGAAGCCTTCAACTTTTTGTTTTTGTTTGATTTTCAGTGACAATATCTTATCCAAGTATTGTTGACGTATGACTACATCTATCACATACATTCTACTTGCGCATGACTTTTGTATGAAAAAAAAATTGGCCAGAAATCTGTATTTGACATTTACCTGATAACTCCTGATTTGAGTTGTATAGTGTGGGCACCGGGATTAATGAGCCTTTATGTGGAGGGGGGGGGGGGTAAATGCTTTTGTGTTTGGAAAAACTTCTCTCTTTTTCTTTAAACACAAGGATATTTACTGCATTGTATTTGCTTTATGGCTGACCTGAATTTGCAGGGATTGAGAAGAAGAAAGGTTAATATAAACTGCCCTAAGCAAGCTTTAACTGCGCAGACCAAACAGTAAACAGGGAATTGCCTTAGCAGCAAAGCAGTGTGTATGGGTAGGGGGTTTGTTTTTGTTTGTTTTTTGTTTTGTTTTTTGTTTGTATGTATAACATAACTAAAGTTAAGACTTGAACATTGGCCAAGTGACCCCACATTTTGAAAATGGTTATGCTACAACCACTGCAACTGTGGCTAATTGGGTTGGGCTTGTAGCTCCCGGTTGAACTTTTTATTGCTTCTTACTGCAAATTCATCAATAACTCGACAACTTTTCATTGCTCCTTTGCCAGGGAACAAACTGAGGTTACAAGTGTTCCATTTCTGCGTATATTTCTCTTCCATCACATTGCGCGGGTAGCAGGATTTTACCTCTGTTCCACCTCCGGTTATGCAGTTGACTGAGAACTCTTTCATTGCTTGACCCTTGTGGACAGCTAAAACGCTGATAATTCTGGTTGCACTGCGTGATTGACAACTCTGGTTTGTAATTGCCTCCCCTGTTGTTCTATTTGTTATGAAATTGGTCACAAAACAGTGCATACTGAAAACTGTGCTTCCGCATTGCATTCCATGAAATGACGACAGGAAGATTTCCATTCCACTTCGTTATAAATTCAAGACAACGTTCGGAAAATATTTCACAGCGCATGCAGTTCCTCTTCTCCGCAACTCGCTTCTGCTGTCAGTTAAAGTGTTTATCGGTAAGATATTCACTGGATACATAACTTTTGTCAGCCACAAAACGTCCGTAACACAAGCCTTGGACACAAGATCCACTCCACTGATGTCGGCCTAATTTTGGCCTTTCCCGTGAAAGATTTCAGTACAACCAACAATAGTAGATGCTCTAACCATAGCCATAATTTATCGCCATAACATGACTTGTCACTTGTCAGGATCATGAGCCGGTTTTGATAATGTCAAGCAGTAATATGACTTTTATTTGGAAGGCAATGAAAAGCTGATTTCTAGATCCTCAGCAAACATGCAAAGCACACCTTAGAATTGCTGAAGGACTGGGAACTAACAGGAAGTATCATTGCATCGCCTTGTCGTTAAAGCACATTTACGCTGGCGTAAATGTTTCATTGTTTACAAGTATTTCAACATCTTTAACTGTACACTTTTCTTGTTATCAAGGTTTACATTAACTTTGTTACATTAACTTAATTGGTTGAAGAAAAAAGTTTTATGCGCAAAATAGCACTTTTTTACAATGATATTAGCATCTTTTACTGTAAACTTTGCTTGTTATCATGGTTTACATTAACTTTTTACAACTAAACTTAATTGGTTGAAGTAAGTAGTTTTATGTGCAAAATAGCACTTGTTAACAAGAAGTTCAACATGAATAACTGTACACTTTGCTTGTTATCAATGTTTACGTTAACTTTGTTCAATTAACTTAATTGGTTGAAGAAAGTAGTTTTATGCGGAAAATAGCACTCCTTTACAAGGATTATAACATCTTTAAATGTAAACTTGACTTGTTATCAAGTTTCACGTTAACTTTGTTACATTAACTTAATTGGTTGAAGTAAGTAGTTTTATGCGCAAAATAGCACTTGTTTACAAGAATTTCAACATCAATAACTGTACACTTTGCTTGTTATCATGGTTTACATTAACGTTGTTCAATTAACTTAATTGTTTGAAGTAAGTAGTTTTATGCACAAAATACCACTTGTTTACAAGGATTTAAACATCTTTAACTGTACACTTTCCTTCTTATCAAGGGTTACATTAACTTTCTTCAATTAACTTAATTGGTTGAAAAAAGTAGCTTTATGTGCAAAATAGCACTTGTTTACAAGTATATTAACATTTTTTACTGCACTTTTTGCTTGTTATCATAGTTTACAAGAATTTTGTTCAATTAACTTAATTGGTTGAAGGAAGTAGTTTTATACGCAAAATAACACTTTTTTACAAAGATTTTAACATCTGTAGTTGTAAACATTGCTTGTTATCATGGTTTACATTAACTTTGTTCAATTAACTTAATTGGATCAAGTAAGTAGTTTTATCTGCAAAATAGCACTATTTTATAAGAATTTTAACATCTTTAACTGTAGACTTTGCTTGTTATCATGGTTTACATTAACCTTGTTCAATTAGCTTAATTGGTTGAAGAAAGTCGTTTTATGCAAAAAATAGCACTTGTTTACAAGTATTTCAACATCTTTAACTGTACACTTTTCTTGTTATCAAGGTTTACATTAACTTTGTTACATTAAATTAATTGGTTGAAGAAAAAAGTTTTATGCGCAAAATAGCACTTTTTTACAATGATATTAACATCTTTAACTGTAAACTTTGCTTGTTATCATGGTTTACATTAACTTTGTACAACTAAACTTAATTGGTTGAAGTAAGTAGTTTTATGTGCAAAATAGCACTTTTTTACAAAGATTTTAACATCTGTAGATGTAAACTTTGCTTGTTATCATGGTTTACATTAACTTTGTTCAATTAACTTAATTGGTTCAAGTAAGTAGTTTTGTCTGCAAAATAGCACTAGCACTTTTTTATAAGAATTTTAACATCTTTAACTGTACACTTTGCTTGTTATCATGGTTTACATCAACTTTGTTCAATAAGCTTAATTAGTTGAAGAAAGTCGTTTTATGCAAAAAATAGCACATTTTTACAAGTATTTCAATATCTTTAACTGTATGTACAATTTTCTTATTATCAATTTTTACGTTAACTTTGTTTAATTAACTTAATTTGTTGAAGAAAGTAGTTTTATGCGGAAAATAGCACTCCTTTACAAGGATTATAACATCTTTCAATGTAAACTTGACTTATTATCAAGTTTTACATTAACTTTGTTACATTAACTTAATTGGTTGAAGTAAGTATTTTTATGCGCAAAATAGCACTTGTTTACAAGAAATTTAACATCATAAACTGTACACTTTGCTTGTTATCATGGTTTACATCAACTTTGTTCAATAAGCTTAATTCGTTGAAGTAAATAGTTTTATACGCCAAAAACCACTTTTGTACAATGATTTTAACATCTTTAACCGTACACTTTCCTTCTTATCAAGGTTTACATTAACATTGTTCAATTAACTTAATTGGTTGAAAAAAGAAAGTAGTTTTATGTGCAAAATAGCACTTTTTTACAAAGATTTTAACATCTGTAGCTGTAAACTTTGCTTGTTATCATGTTTTACATTAACTTTGTTACATTAACTTAATTGGTTGAAGTAAGTAGTTTTATGCGCATAATAGCACTTGTTTACAAGAATTTCAACATCAATAACTGTACATCTTGCTTCTTATCATGGTTTACATTAACTTTGTTCAATTAACTTAATTGGTTCAAGTAAATAGTTTTATACGCCAAAAAGCACTTTTGTACAATGATTCTAACATCTTTAACTGTACACTTTCCTTCTTATCAAGGTTAACATTATCTTTGTTCAATTAACTTAATTGGTTGAAAAAAGTCGTTTTATGCAAAAAATAGCACTTGTTTACAAGTATTTCAACATCTTTAACTGTACACTTTTCTTGTTATCAAGGTTTACATTAACTTTGTTATATTAACTTAATTGATTGAAGTAAGTAGTTTTATGTGCAAAATAGCACTTGTTTACAAGAATTTTAACAACTTTAACTGTACACTTTGCTTGTTAACATAGGTTACACTAACTTTGTTATATTAACTTAATTGGTTGAAGTAAGTAGTTTTATGCGCAAAATAGCACTTTTTTACAATGATATTAACATCTTTAACTGTACACTTAGCCTATTATCATGGTTTACATTAACTTTGTTCAATTAGCTTAAATGGCTGAAGAAAGTCATTTTATACAAAAAATAGCACTTGCTTACAAGTATTTCAACATCTTTAACTGTACACTTTCCTTGTTATCAAGGTTTACATTAACTTTGTTCAATTAACTTAATTGGTTGAAAAAAGTAGTTTTATGTGCAAAATAGCACTTGTTTACAAGTATATTAAAATCTTTTACTGCAATCTTTGCTTGTTATCATTGTTAACTATAACTTTGTTCAATTAACTTAATTGGTTGAAAAAAGCAGTTTTATGTGCAAAATAGCACTTTTTTACAAGTATATTAACATCTTTTACTGCACTCTTTCCTTCTTATCAAGGTTTACATTAACTTTGTTCAATTAACTTAATTGGTTGAAGAAAGTAGTTTTATGCAAAAAATAGCATTTGTTTATAGGAATTTTAATATCTTTAACAGTACATTTTTCTTGTCATCAAGTTTTACGTTAACTTTGTTCAATTAACTTAATTCGTTGAAGTAAGGAGTTTTATGCGCAAAATAGCACTCCTTCACAAGGATTATAACATCTTTAACTGTAAACTTTGCTTGTTATCAAGTTTTACATTAACTTTGTTCAATTAACTTGAAGAAAGTAGTTTTATGCAAAAAATAGCATTTGTTTATAGGAATTTTAATATCTTTAACAGTACATTTTTCTTGTCATCAAGTTTTACGTTAACTTTGTTCAATTAACTTAATTTGTTGAAGTAAGGAGTTTTATGCGCAAAATAGCACTCCTTTACCAGGATTATAACATCTTTAACTGTAAACCTTGCTTGTTATCAAGTTTTACATTAACTTTGTTCAATTAACTTGAAGAAAGTAGTTTTATGCAAAAAATAGCACTTGTTTATAAGAATTTTAAAATCTTCAACTGTACACTTTGCTTGTGATCATTGTTTACATTAACTTTGCTCAATTAGCTTAATTGGTTGAAGAAAGTCGTTTTATGCAAAAAATAGCACTTGTTTACAAGTATTTCAACATCTTAAACTGTACTCTTTTCTTGTTATCAAGGTTTACGTTAACATTGTTCAATTAACTTAATTGGTTAAAAAAAGTAGTTTTATGCGCAAAATATTACTTGTTTACAAGAATCTTAACATCTTTTACTGCACTCTTTGCTTGTTATCATGGTTTACAAGAATTTTGTTCAATTAACTTAATTGGTTCAAGTAAGTAGTTTTATCTGCAAAAAATAGCACTTGTTTACAAGTATTTCAATATCTTTGACTGTATGTACATTTTTCTTGTTATCAATGTTTACGTTAACTTTGTTCAATTAACTTAATTGGTTGAAGAAAGTAGTTTTATGCGGAAAATAGCACTCCTTTACAAAGATTATAACATCTTTAAATTTAAACTTGACTTGTTATCAAGTTTTACATTTACTTTGTTACATTAACTTAATTGGTTGAAGTAAGTAGTTTTATACGCAAAATAGCACTTTTTTACAAAGATTGTAACATCTGTAGTTGTAAACTTTGCTTGTTATCATGGTTTACATTAACTTTGTTCAATTAACTTAATTGGTTCAAGTAAGTAGTTTTATCTGCAAAATAGCACTTTTTTATAAGAATTTAAACATCTTTAACTGTAGACTTTGCTTGTTATCATGGTTTACATTAACTTTGTTCAATTAGCTTAATTTGTTGAAGAAAGTCGTTTTATGCAAAAAATAGCACTTGTTTACAAGTATTTCAACATCTTTAACTGTACACTTTTTTTGTTATCAAGGTTTACATTAACTTTGTTACATTAACTTAATTGGTTGAAGTAAAAAGTTTTATGCGCAAAATAGCACTTTTTTACAAGTATTTCAACATCTTTGACTGTATGTACATTTTTCTTGTTATCAATGTTTACGTTAACTTTGTTCAATTAACTTAATTGGTTGAAGAAAGTAGTTTTATGCGGAAAATAGCACTCCTTTACAAGGATTATAACATCTTTAAATGTAAACTTGACTTGTTATCAAGTTTTACATTAACTTTGTTACATTAACGTAATTGGTTGAAGTAAGTAGTTTTATGCGCAAAATAGCACTTTTTTACGATGAGTTTAACATCTTTAGCTGTAAACTTTGCTTGTTATCATGGTTTACATTAACTTTGTACAATTAACTTAATTGGTTGAAGTAAATAGTTTTATACGCCAAAAAGCACTTTTGTACAATGATTTTAACATCTTTAACTGTAAACTTTGCTTGTTATCATGGTTTACATCAACTTTGTTCAATTAACTTAATTGTTTGAAGTAAGTAGTTTTATGCGCAAAATAGCACTTGTTTACAAGGATTTTAATGTCTTTAACTGTACACTTTCCTTCTTATCAAGGTTTACATTAACTTTGTTCAATTAACTTAATTGGTTGAAAAAAGTAGTTTTATGTGCAAAATACCACTTGTTTACAAGTATATTAACATTTTTTACTGCACTTTTTGCTTGTTATCATGGTTTACAAGAATTTTGTTCAATTAACTTAATTGGTTGAAGGAAGTAGTTTTATACGCAAAATAGCACTTTTTTACAAAGATTTTAACATCTGTAGTTGTAAACTTTGCTTGTTATCATGGTTTACATTAACTTTGTTCAATTAACTTAATTGGATCAAGTAAGTAGTTTTATCTGCAAAATTGCACTTTTTTATAAGAATTTTAACATCTTTAACTGTAGACTTTGCTTGTTATCATGGTTTACATTAACTTTGTTACATTAACTTAATTGGTTGAAGAAAAAAGTTTTATGCGCAAAATAGCACTTTTTTACAATGATATTAACATCTTTTACTGTAAACTTTGCTTGTTATCATGGTTTACATTAACTTTTTACAACTAAACTTAATTGGTTGAAGTAAGTAGTTTTATGTGCAAAATAGCACTTGTTAACAAGAAGTTCAACATGAATAACAGTACACTTTGCTCGTTATCAATGTTTACGTTAACTTTGTTCAATTAACTTAATTGGTTGAAGAAAGTAGTTTTATGCGGAAAATAGCACTCCTTTACAAGGATTATAACATCTTTAAATGTAAACTTGACTTGTTATCAAGTTTCACATTAACTTTGTTACATTAACTTAATTGGTTGAAGTAAGTAGTTTTATGTGCAAAATAGCACTTGTTTACAAGAATTTCAACATCAATAACTGTACACTTTGCTTGTTATCATGGTTTACATTAACGTTGTTCAATTAACTTAATTGTTTGAAGTAAGTAGTTTTATGCGCAAAATACCACTTGTTTACAAGGATTTAAACATCTTTAACTGTACACTTTCCTTCTTATCAAGGGTTACATTAACTTTGTTCAATTAACTTAATTGGTTGAAAAAAGTAGCTTTATGTGCAAAATAGCACTTGTTTACAAGTATATTAACATTTTTTACTGCACTTTTTGCTTGTTATCATAGTTTACAAGAATTTTGTTCAATTAACTTAATTGGATCAAGTAAGTAGTTTTATCTGCAAAATAGCACTTTTTGATAAGAATTTTAACATCTTTAACTGTAGACTTTGCTTGTTATCATGGTTTACATTAACCTTGTTCAATTAGCTTAATTGGTTGAAGAAAGTCGTTTTATGCAAAAAATAGCACTTGTTTACAAGTATTTCAACATCTTTAACTGTACACTTTTCTTGTTATCAAGGTTTACATTAACTTTGTTACATTAACTTAATTGGTTGAAGAAAAAAGTTTTATGCGCAAAATAGCACTTTTTTACAATGATATTAACATCTTTAACTGTAAACCTTGCTTGTTATCATGGTTTACATTAACTTTGTACAACTAAACTTAATTGGTTGAAGTAAGTAGTTTTATGTGCAAAATAGCACTTTTTTACAAAGATTTTAACATCTGTAGATGTAAACTTTGCTTGTTATCATGGTTTACATTAACTTTGTTCAATTAACTTAATTGGTTCAAGTAAGTAGTTTTGTCTGCAAAATAGCACTAGCACTTTTTTATAAGAATTTTAACATCTTTAACTGTACACTTTGCTTGTTATCATGGTTTACATCAATTTTGTTCAATAAGCTTAATTAGTTGAAGAAAGTCGTTTTATGCAAAAAATAGCACATTTTTACAAGTATTTCAACATCTTTAACTCTATGTACAATTTACTTATTATCAATTTTTACGTTAACTTTGTTTAATTAACTTAATTTGTTGAAGAAAGTAGTTTTATGCGGAAAATAGCACTCCTTTACAAGGATTATAACATCTTTCAATGTAAACTTGACTTATTATCAAGTTTTACATTAACTTTGTTACATTAACTTAATTGGTTGAAGTAAGTATTTTTATGCGCAAAATAGCACTTGTTTACAAGAAATTTAACATCATAAACTGTACACTTTGCTTGTTATCATGGTTTACATCAACTTTGTTCAATAAGCTTAATTGGTTGAAGTAAATAGTTTTATACGCCAAAAACCACTTTTGTACAATGATTTTAACATCTTTAACTGTACACTTTCCTTCTTATCAAGGTTTACATTAACATTGTTCAATTAACTTAATTGGTTGAAAAAAAAAGTAGTTTTATGTGCAAAATAGCACTTTTTTACAAAGATTTTAACATCTGTAGCTGTAAACTTTGCTTGTTATCATGTTTTACATTAACTTTGTACAACTAAACTTAATTGGTTGAAGTAAGTAGTTTTATGTGCAAAATAGCACTTTTTTACAAAGATTTTAACATCTGTAGATGTAAACTTTGCTTGTTATCATGGTTTACATTAACTTTGTTCAATTAACTTAATTGGTTCAAGTAAGTAGTTTTGTCTGCAAAATAGCACTAGCACTTTTTTATAAGAATTTTAACATCTTTAACTGTACACTTTGCTTGTTATCATGGTTTACATCAATTTTGTTCAATAAGCTTAATTAGTTGAAGAAAGTCGTTTTATGCAAAAAATAGCACATTTTTACAAGTATTTCAACATCTTTAACTGTATGTACAATTTTCTTATTATCAATTTTTACGTTAAC
This sequence comes from Aurelia sp. 3 sensu Dawson et al. (2005), assembly GCA_964020215.1. NCBI lineage: Eukaryota > Metazoa > Cnidaria > Scyphozoa > Semaeostomeae > Ulmaridae > Aurelia > Aurelia sp. 3 sensu Dawson et al. (2005). The sequence goes on from OZ026584.1 coordinate 9,631,884, forward strand.
TTTGTTTAATTAACTTAATTTGTTGAAGAAAGTAGTTTTATGCGGAAGATAGCACTCCTTTACAAGGATTATAACATCTTTCAATGTAAACTTGACTTATTATCAAGTTTTACATTAACTTTGTTACATTAACTTAATTGGTTGAAGTAAGTATTTTTATGCGCAAAATAGCACTTGTTTACAAGAAATTTAACATCATAAACTGTACACTTTGCTTGTTATCATGGTTTACATCAACTTTGTTCAATAAGCTTAATTCGTTGAAGTAAATAGTTTTATACGCCAAAAACCACTTTTGTACAATGATTTTAACATCTTTAACTGTACACTTTCCTTCTTATCAAGGTTTACATTAACATTGTTCAATTAACTTAATTGGTTGAAAAAAAAAGTAGTTTTATGTGCAAAATAGCACTTTTTTACAAAGATTTTAACATCTGTAGCTGTAAACTTTGCTTGTTATCATGTTTTACATTAACTTTGCTACATTAACTTAATTGGTTGAAGTAAGTAGTTTTATGCGCAAAATTGCACTTGTTTACAAGAATTTCAACATCAATAACTGTACATCTTGCTTCTTATCATGGTTTACATTAACTTTGTTCAATTAACTTAATTTGTTCAAGTAAATAGTTTTATACGCCAAAAAGCACTTTTGTACAATGATTCTAACATCTTTAACTGTACACTTTCCTTCTTATCAAGGTTAACATTAACTTTGTTCAATTAACTTAATTGGTTGAAAAAAGTCGTTTTATGCAAAAAATAGCACTTGTTTACAAGTATTTCAACATCTTTAACTGTACACTTTTCTTGTTATCAAGGTTTACATTAACTTTGTTATATTAACTTAATTAGTTGAAGTAAGTAGTTTTATGCGCAAAATAGCACTTGTTTACAAGAATTTTAACATCATAAACTGTACACTTTGCTTGTTATCATGGTTTACATTAACTTTGTTCAATTAACTTAATAGGTTGAACAAAGTAGTTTTATGCGCAAAATAGCACTTGTGTACAAGAATTTTAACAACTTTAACTGTACACTTTGCTTGTTAACATAGGTTACACTAACTTTGTTATATTAACTTAATTGGTTGAAGAAAAAAGTTTTATGCGCAAAATAGCACTTTTTTACAATGATATTAACATCTTTAACTGTACACTTAGCCTATTATCATGGTTTACATTGACTTTGTTCAATTAACTTAATTGTTTGAAGTAAGTAGTTTTATGCGCAAAATAGCACTTGTTTACAAGGATTTTAACAGCTTTAACTGTACACTTTCCTTCTTATCAAGGTTTACATTAACTTTATTCAATTAACTTAATTGGTTGAAGGAAGTAGTTTTATACGCAAAATAGCACTTTTTTACAAAGATTTTAACATCTGTAGATGTAAACTTTGCTTGTTATCATGGTTTACATTAACTTTGTTCAATTAACTTAATTGGTTCAAGTAAGTAGTTTTGTCTGCAAAATAGCACTTTTTTATAAGAATTTTAACATCTTTAACTGTACACTTTGCTTGTTATCATGGTTTACATCAACTTTGTTCAATAAGCTTAATTAGTTGAAGAAAGTCGTTTTATGCAAAAAATAGCACATTTTTACAAGTATTTCAACATCTTTAACTGTATGTACAATTTACTTATTATCAATTTTTACGTTAACTTTGTTTAATTAACTTAATTTGTTGAAGAAAGTAGTTTTATGCGGAAAATAGCACTCCTTTACAAGGATTATAACATCTTTCAATGTAAACTTGACTTATTATCAAGTTTTACATTAACTTTGTTACATTAACTTAATTGGTTGAAGTAAGTATTTTTATGCGCAAAATAGCACTTGTTTACAAGAAATTTAACATCATAAACTGTACACTGTGCTTGTTATCATGGTTTACATCAACTTTGTTCAATAAGCTTAATTGGTTGAAGTAAATAGTTTTATACGCCAAAAACCACTTTTGTACAATGATTTTAACATCTTTAACCGTACACTTTCCTTCTTATCAAGGTTTACATTAACATTGTTCAATTAACTTAATTGTTTGAAGTAAGTAGTTTTATGCGCAAAATAGCACTTGTTTACAAGAATTTTAACAACTTTAACTCTACACTTTGCTTGTTAACATAGGTTACACTAACTTTGTTATATTAACTTAATTGGTTGAAGTAAGTAGTTTTATGCGCAAAATAGCACTTTTTTACAATGATATTAACATCTTTAACTGTACACTTAGCCTATTATCATGGTTTACATTAACTTTGTTCAATTAGCTTAAATGGCTGAAGAAAGTCACTTTATACAAAAAATAGCACTTGCTTACAAGTATTTCAACATCTTTAACTGTACACTTTCCTTGTTATCAAGGTTTACATTAACTTTGTTCAATTAACTTAATTGGTTGAAAAAAGTAGTTTTATGTGCAAAATAGCACTTTTTTACAAGTATATTAACATCTTTTACTGCACTCTTTCCTTCTTATCAAGGTTTACATTAACTTTGTTCAATTAACTTAATTGGTTGAAGAAAGTAGTTTTATGCAAAAAATAGCATTTGTTTATAGGAATTTTAATATCTTTAACAGTACATTTTTCTTGTCATCAAGTTTTACGTTAACTTTGTTCAATTAACTTAATTTGTTGAAGTAAGGAGTTTTATGCGCAAAATAGCACTCCTTTACAAGGATTATAACATCTTTAACTGTAAACTTTGCTTGTTATCAAGTTTTACATTAACTTTGTTCAATTAGCTTAATTTGTTGAAGAAAGTCGTTTTATGCAAAAAATAGCACTTGTTTACAAGTATTTCAACATCTTTAACTGTACACTTTTTTTGTTATCAAGGTTTACATTAACTTTGTTACATTAACTTAATTGGTTGAAGTAAAAAGTTTTATGCGCAAAATAGCACTTTTTTACAAGTATTTCAACATCTTTGACTGTATGTACATTTTTCTTGTTATCAATGTTTACGTTAACTTTGTTCAATTAACTTAATTGGTTGAAGAAAGTAGTTTTATGCAGAAAATAGCACTCCTTTACAAGGATTATAACATCTTTAAATGTAAACTTGACTTGTTATCAAGTTTTACATTAACTTTGTTACATTAACGTAATTGGTTGAAGTAAGTAGTTTTATGCGCAAAATAGCACTTGTTTACACGTATTTTAACATTTATAAGTGTACACTTTATTTGTTATCAAGGTTAACATTAACTTTGTTCAATTAACTTAATTGGTTGAATTAGTAGTTTATGTGCAAAATAGCACTTGCTTACAAGGAGTTTAACATCTTTAAGTGTAAACTTTGCTTGTTATCAAGGTTAACATTAACTTTGTTCAATTAACTTAATTGGTTGAAAAAAGTAGTTTTATGTGCAAAATAGCACTTGTTTACAAGTATATTAACATCTTTTACTGCACTCTTTGCCTGTTATCATGGTTTACAAGAACTTTGTTCAATTAACTTAATTGGTTTAAGTAAGGAGTTTTATGCGCAAAATAACACTTGTTTAAAAGAATTTTAACATCTTTAACTGTGCACTTTGCTTGTTATCATGGCTTATATTAACTTTGTTTAATTAACTTAATTGGTTGAAGAAAGTAGTTTCATGCGAACTATAACACTTGTTTACAAGTATTTCAACATCTTTAGCTGTACACTTTGCTCTTTAACATAGTTTACACAAGCCTTGTTATATTAACTTAATTGGTTGAAGTAAGTAGTTTTATGTGCAAAATAGCACTTGTTTACAAGTATATTAACATTTTTCCTGCACTCTTTGCTTGTTATCATGGTTTAGAGGAACTTTGTTCAATTAACTTAATTGGTTGAAGTAAGTAGTTTTATACGCAAAATAGCACTTGTTTACAAGAATTTTAACATCTTTAAGTGTACACTTTGCTTGTTATCATGTTTTACATTAACTTTGTTACATTAACTCAATTGGTTGAAGTAAGTAGTTTTACATGCAAAATAGCACTTTTTTACAAGAATTTTAACATCTTTAAGTGTACACTTTGCTTGTTATCATGGTTTACATTAACTTTCTTCAATTAGCTTAATTGGTTGAAGTAAGTAGTTTTATGTGCAAAATAGCACTTGTTAACAAGAAGTTCAACATGAATAACTGTACACTTTGCTTGTTATCAATGTTTACGTTAACTTTGTTCAATTAACTTAATTGGTTGAAGAAAGTAGTTTTATGCGGAAAATAGCACTCCTTAACAAGGATTATAACATCTTTAAATGTAAACTTGACTTGTTATCAAGCTTTACATTAACTTTGTTACATTAACTTAATTGGTGGAAGTAAGTAGTTTTATGCGCAAAATAGCACTTTTTTACGATGAGTTTAACATCTTTAGCTGTAAACTTTGCTTGTTATCATGGTTTACATTAACGTTGTTCAATTAACTTAATTATTTGAAGTAAGTAGTTTTATGCGCAAAATACCACTTGTTTACAAGGATTTTAACATCTTTAACTGTACACTTTCCTTCTTATCAAGGTTTACATTAACTTTGTTCAATTAACTTAATTGTTTGAAGTAAGTAGTTTTATGCGCAAAATACCACTTGTTTACAAGGATTTAAACATCTTTAACTGTACACTTTCCTTCTTATCAAGGGTTACATTAGCTTTGTTTAATTAACTTAATTGGTTGAAAAAAGTAGTTTTATGTGCAAAATAGCACTTGTTTACAAGTATATTAACATTTTTTACTGCACTTTTTGCTTGTGATCATAGTTTACAAGAATTTTGTTCAATTAACTTAATTGGTTGAAGGAAGTAGTTTTATACGCAAAATAGCACTTTTTTACAAAGATTTTAACATCTGTAGTTGTAAACGTTGCTTGTTATCATGGTTTACATTAACTTTGTTCAATTAACTTAATTAGATCAAGTAAGTAGTTTTATCTGCAAAATAGCACTTTTTTATAAGAATTTTAACATCTTTAACTGTAGACTTTGCTTGTTATCATGGTTTACATTAACCTTGTTCAATTAGCTTAATTTTGTTGAAGAAAGTCGTTTCATGCAAAAAATAGCACTTGTTTACAAGTATTTCAACATCTTTAACTGTACACTTTTCTTGTTATCAAGGTTTGCATTAACTTTGTTACATTAACTTAATTGGTTGAAGAAAAAGTTTTATGCGCAAAATAGCACTTTTTTACAATGATATTAACATCTTTAACTGTAAACTTTGCTTGTTATCATGGTTTACATTAACTTTGTACAACTAAACTTAATTGGTTGAAGTAAGTAGTTTAATGTGCAAAATAGCACTTGTTAACAAGAATTTCAACATGAATAACTGTACACTTTGCTTGTTATCATGGTTTACATTGACTTTGTTCAATTAACTTAATTGTTTGAAGTAAGTAGTTTTATGCGCAAAATAGCACTTGTTTACAAGGATTTTAACAGCTTTAACTGTACACTTTCCTTCTTATCAAGGTTTACATTAACTTTATTCAATTAACTTAATTGGTTGAAGGAAGTAAATTTATACGCAAAATAGCACTTTTTTACAAAGATTTTAACATCTGTAGATGTAAACTTTGCTTGTTATCATGGTTTACATTAACTTTGTTCAATTAACTTAATTGGTTCAAGTAAGTAGTTTTGTCTGCAAAATAGCACTTTTTTATAAGAAATTTAACATCTTTAACTGTACACTTTGCTTGTTATCATGGTTTACATCAACTTTGTTCAATAAGCTTAATTAGTTGAAGAAAGTTGTTTTATGCAAAAAATAGCACATTTTTACAAGTATTTCAACATCTTTAACTGTATGTACAATTTTCTTATTATCAATATTTACATTAACTTTGTTTAATTAACTTAATTTGTTTAAGAAAGTAGTTTTATGCAGAAAATAGCACTCCTTTACAAGGATTATAACATCTTTCAATGTAAACTTGACTTATTATCAAGTTTTACATCAACTTTGTTCAATTAACTTAATTGGTTGAAGAAAGAAGTTTTATGCAAAAAATAGCATTTGTTTATAGGAATTTTAATATCTTTAACAGTACATTTTTCTTGTCATCAAGTTTTACGTTAACTTTGTTCAATTAACTTAATTTGTTGAAGTAAGGAGTTTTATGCGCAAAATAGCACTCCTTTACAAGGATTATAACATCTTTAACTGTAAACTTTTTGCTTGTTATCAAGTTTTACATTAACTTTGTTCAATTAACTTGAAGAAAGTAGTTTTATGCAAAAAATAGCATTTGTTTATAGGAATTTTAATATCTTTAACAGTACATTTTTCTTGTCATCAAGTTTTACGTTAACTTTGTTGAATTAACTTAATTTGTTGAAGTAAGGAGTTTTATGCGCAAAATAGCACTCCTTTACAAGGATGATAACATCTTTAACTGTAAACTTTGCTTGTTATCAAGTTTTACATTAACTTTGTTCAATTAACTTGAAGAAAGTAGTTTTATGCAAAAAATAGCATTTGTTTATAGGAATTTTAATATCTTTAACAGTACATTTTTCTTGTCATCAAGTTTTACGTTAACTTTGCTCAATTAGCTTAATTGGTTGAAGAAAGTCGTTTTATGCAAAAAATAGCACTTGTTTACAAGTATTTCAACATCTTAAACTGTACACTTTTCTTGTTATCAAGGTTTACGTTAACATTGTTCAATTAACTTAATTGGTTGAAAAAAGTAGTTTTATGCGCAAAATATTACTTGTTTACAAGAATCTTAACATCTTTTACTGCACTCTTTGCTTGTTATCATGGTTTACAAGAATTTTGTTCAATTAACTTAATTGGTTCAAGTAAGTAGTTTTATCTGCAAAAAATAGCACTTGTTTACAAGTATTTCAATATCTTTGACTGTATGTACATTTTTCTTGTTATCAATGTTTACGTTAACTTTGTTCAATTAACTTAATTGGTTGAAGAAAGTAGTTTTATGCGGAAAATAGCACTCCTTTACAAAGATTATAACATCTTTAAATTTAAACTTGACTTGTTATCAAGTTTTACATTAACTTTGTTACATTAACTTAATTGGTTGAAGTAAGTAGTTTTATACGCAAAATAGCACTTTTTTACAAAGATTTTAACATCTGTAGTTGTAAACTTTGCTTGTTATCATGGTTTACATTAACTTTGTTCAATTAACTTAATTGGTTCAAGTAAGTAGTTTTATCTGCAAAATAGCACTTTTTATAAGAATTTAAACATCTTTAACTGTAGACTTTGCTTGTTATCATGGTTTACATTAACTTTGTTCAATTAGCTTAATTGGTTGAAGAAAGTCGTTTTATGCAAAAAATAGCAAATGTTTACAAGTATTTCAACATCTTTAACTGTACACTTTTTTTGTTATCAAGGTTTACATTAACTTTGTTACATTAACTTAATTGGTTGAAGTAAAAAGTTTTATGCGCAAAATAGCACTTTTTTACAATGATATTAACATCTTTAACTGTAAACTTTGCTTGTTATCATGGTTTACATTGACTTTGTTCAATTAACTTAATTGTTTGAAGTAAGTAGTTTTATGCGCAAAATAGCACTTGTTTACAAGGATTTTAACATCTTTAACTGTACACTTTCCTCCTTATCAAGGTTTACATTAACTTTGTTCAATTAACTTAATTGGTTGAAGGAAGTAGTTTTATACGCAAAATAGCACTTTTTTACAAAGATTTTAACATCTGTAGTTGTAAACTTTGCTTGTTATCATGGTTTACATTAACTTTGTTCAATTAACTTAATTGGTTCAAGTAAGTAGTTTTATCTGCAAAAAAGCACTTTTTTACAAGTATTTCAACATCTTTGACTGTATGTACATTTTTCTTGTTATCAATGTTTACGTTAACTTTGTTCAATTAACTTAATTGGTTGAAGAAAGTAGTTTTATGCGCAAAATAGCACTTGTTTACAAGGATTTTAACATCTTTAACTGTGAACTTTGCTTGTTATCATGGTTTACAGTAACTTTGTACAATTAACTTAATTGGTTGAAGTAAGTAGTTTTATGTGCAAAATAGCACTTGTTTACAAGAATTTCAACATCAATAACTGTACACTTTGCTTGTTATCATGGTTTACATTAACGTTGTTCTATTAACTTAATTGTTTGAAGTAAGTAGTTTTATGCGCAAAATAGCACTTGTTTACAAGGATTTTAACATCTTTAACTGTACACTTTCCTTCTTATCAAGGTTTACATTAACTTTGTTCAATTAACTTAATTGGTTGAAAAAAGTAGTTTTATGCGGAAAAAAGCACTCCTTTACAAGGATTATAACATCTTTAAATGTAAACCTGACTTGTTAACAAGTTTTACATTAACTTTGTTCAATTAACTTAATTGGTTGAGGTAAGTAGTTTTATGCGCAAAATATTACTTGTTTACAAGAATCTTAACATCTTTCACTGCACTCTTTGCTTGTTATCATTGTTTATAAGAACTTTGTTCGATTAACTTAATTGGTTGAAGTAAATAGTTTTATACGCCAAAAAGCACTTTTTTACAATGATATTAACATCTTTAACTGTAAACTTTTCTTGTTATCATGGTCTACATTAACTTTGTACAACTAAACTTAATTGGTTGAAGTAAGTAGTTTTATGTGCAAAATAGCACTTGTTAACAAGAATTTCAACATGAATAACTGTACACTTTGCTTGCTATCATGGTTTACATTGACTTTGTTCAATTAACTTAATTGTTTGAAGTAAGTAGTTTTATGCGCAAAATAGCACTTGTTTACAAGAATTTTAACATCTTTAACTGTACACTTTCCTTCTTATCAAGGTTTAATTTAACTTTATTCAATTAACTTAATTGGTTGAAGGATGTAGTTTTATACGCAAAATAGCACTTTTTTACAAAGATTTTAACATCTGTAGTTGTAAACTTTGCTTGTTATCATGGTTTACATTAACTTTGTTCAATTAACTTAATTGGTTCAAGTAAGTAGTTTTGTGTGCAAAATAGCACTTTTTTACAAAGATTTTAACATCTGTAGCTGTAAACTTTGCTTGTTATCATGTTTTACATTAACTTTGTTACATTAACTTAATTGGTTGAAGTAAGTAGTTTTATGCGCAAAATAGCACTTGTTTACAAGAATTTCAACATCAATAACTGTACACTTTGCTTCTTATCATGGTTTACATTAACTTTGTTCAATTAACTTAATTGGTTCAAGTAGATAGTTTTATACGCCAAAAAGCACTTTTTTATAAGAATTTTAACATCTTTAACTGTAGACTTTGCTTGTTATCATGGTTTACATTAACTTTGTTCAATTAGCTTAATTGGTTGAAGAAAGTCGTTTTATGCAAAAAATAGCACTTGTTTACAAGTATTTCAACATCTTTAACTGTACACTTTTTTTGTTATCAAGGTTTACATTAACTTTGTTACATTAACTTAATTTGTTGAAGTAAGTAGTTTTATGCGCAAAATAGCACTCCTTTACCAGGATTATAACATCTTTAACTGTAAACTTTGCTTGTTATCAAGTTTTACATTAACTTTGTTCAATTAACTTGAAGAGAGTAGTTTTATGCAAAAAATAGCACTTGTTTATAAGAAATTTAAAATCTTCAACTGTACACTTTGCTTGTGATCATTGTTTACATTAACTTTGCTCAATTAGCTTAATTGGTTGAAGAAAGTCTTTTTATGCAAAAAATAGCACTTGTTTACAAGTATTTCAACATCTTAAACTGTACACTTTTCTTGTTATCAAGGTTTACATTAACTTTGTTACATTAACTTAATTGGTTGAAGAAAAAAGTTTTATGCGCAAAATAGCACTTTTTTACAATGATATTAACATCTTTAACTGTAAACTTTGCTTGTTATCACTGTTTACATTAACTTTGTACAACTAAACTTAATTGGTTGAAGTAAGTAGTTTTATGTGCAAAATAGCACTTGTTAACAAGAAGTTCAAGGTGAATAACTGTACACTTTGCTTGTTATCAATGTTTACGTTAACTTTGTTCAATTAACTTAATTGGTTGAAGAAAGTAGTTTTATGCGGAAAATAGCACTCCTTTACAAGGATTATAACATCTTTAAATGTAAACTTGACTTGTTATCAAGTTTTACATTAACTTTGTTACATTAACTTAATTGGTTGAAGTAAGTAGTTTTATGTGCAAAATAGCACTTTTTTACAAGTATATAAACATCTTTTACTGCACTCTTTCCTTCTTATCAAGGTTTACATTAACTTTGTTCAATTAACTTAATTGGTTGAAGAAAGTAGTTTTATGCAAAAAATAGCATTTGTTTATAGGAATTTTAATATCTTTAACAGTACATTTTTCTTGTCATCAAGTTTTACGTTAACTTTGTTCAATTAACTTAATTTGTTGAAGTAAGGAGTTTTATGCGCAAAATAGCACTCCTTTACCAGGATTATAACATCTTTAACTGTAAAATTTGCTTGTTATCAAGTTTTACATTAACTTTGTTCAATTAACTTGAAGAAAGTAGTTTTATGCAAAAAATAGCACTTGTTTATAAGAATTTTAAAATCTTCAACTGTACACTTTGCTTGTGATCATTGTTTACATTAACTTTGCTCAATTAGCTTAATTGGTTGAAGAAAGTCCTTTTATGCAAAAAATAGCACTTGTTTACAAGTGTTTCAACATCTTTTACTGTACACTTTTCTTTTTATCGAGGTTTACATTAACTTTGTTACATTAACTTAATTGGTTCAAGTAAGTAGTTTTATGCGCAAAATAGCACTTTTTTACAAGAATTTTAACATCTTTAACTGTAGACTTTGCTTGTTATCATGGTTTACATTAACTTTGTTCAATTAACTTAATTGGTTCAAGTAAGTAGTTTTATCTGCAAAATAGCACTTTTTTATAAGAATTTAAACATCTTTAACTGTAGACTTTGCTTGTTATCATGGTTTACATTAACTTTGTTCAATTTGCTTAATTGGTTGAAGAAAGTCGTTTTATGCAAAAAATAGCACTTGTTTACAAGTATTTCAACATCTTTAACTGTACACTTTTTTTGTTATCAAGGTTTACATTAACTTTGTTACATTAACTTAATTGGTTGAAGTAAAAAGTTTTATGCGCAAAATAGCACTTTTTAACAATGATATTAACATCTTTAACTGTAAACTTTGCTTGTTATCATGGTTTACATTGACTTTGTTCAATTAACTTAATTGTTTGAAGTAAGTAGTTTTATGCGCAAAATAGCACTTGTTTACAAGGATTTTAACATCTTTAACTGTACACTTTCCTTCTTATCAAGGTTTACATTAACTTTGTTCAATTAACTTAATTGGTTGAAGGAAGTAGTTTTATACGCAAAATAGCACTTTTTTACAAAGATTTTAACATCTGTAGTTGTAAACTTTGCTTGTTATCATGGTTTACATTAACTTTGTTCAATTAACTTAATTGGTTCAAGTAAGTAGTTTTATCTGCAAAAAAGCACTTTTTTACAAGTATTTCAACATCTTTGACTGTATGTACTTTTTTCTTGCTATCAATGTTTACGTTAACTTTGTTCAATTAACTTAATTGGTTGAAGAAAGTAGTTTTATGCGGAAAATAGCACTCCTTTACAAGGATTATAACATCTTTAAATGTAAACTTGACTTGTTATCAAGTTTTACATTAACTTTGTTACATTAACATAATTGGTTGAAGTAAGTAGTTTTATGCGCAAAATAGAACTTTTTTACGATGAGTTTAACATCTTTAGCTGTAAACTTTGCTTGTTATCATGGTTTACATTAACTTTGTACAATTAACTTAATTGGTTGAAGTAAGTAGTTTTATGTGCAAAATAGCACTTGTTTACAAGAATTTCAACATCAATAACTGTACACTTTGCTTGTTATCATGGTTTACATTAACGTTGTTCTATTAACTTAATTGTTTGAAGTAAGTAGTTTTATGCGCAAAATAGCACTTGTTTACAAGGATTTTAACATCTTTAATTGTACACTTTCCTTCTTATCAAGGTTTACATTAACTTTGTTCAATTAACTTAATTGGTTGAAAAAAGTAGTTTTATGCGGAAAAAAGCACTCCTTTACAAGGATTATAACATCTTTAAATGTAAACCTGACTTGTTAACAAGTTTTACATTAACTTTGTTCAATTAACTTAATTGGTTGAGGTAAGTAGTTTTATACGCAAAATATTACTTGTTTACAAGAATCTTAACATCTTTCACTGCACTCTTTGCTTGTTATCATTGTTTATAAGAACTTTGTTCGATTAACTTAATTGGTTGAAGTAAATAGTTTTATACGCCAAAAAGCACTTTTTTACAATGATATTAACATCTTTAACTGTAAACTTTGCTTGTTATCATGGTTTACATTAACTTTGTACAACTAAACTTAATTGGTTGAAGTAAGTAGTTTTATGTGCAAAATAGCACTTGTTAACAAGAATTTCAACATGAATAACTGTACACTTTGCTTGTTATCATGGTTTACATTGACTTTGTTCAATTAACTTAATTGGTTGAAGGAAGTAGTTTTATACGCAAAATAGCACTTTTTTACAAAGATTTTAACATCTGTAGTTGTAAACTTTGCTTGTTATCATGGTTTACATTAACTTTGTTCAATTAACTTAATTGGTTCAAGTAAGTAGTTTTGTCTGCAAAATAGCACTTTTTTACAAAGATTTTAACATCTGTAGCTGTAAACTTTGCTTGTTATCATGTTTTACATTAACTTTGTTACATTAACTTAATTGGTTGAAGTAAGTAGTTTTATGCGCAAAATAGCACTTGTTTACAAGAATTTCAACATCAATAACTGTACACTTTGCTTCTTATCATGGTTTACATTAACTTTGTTCAATTAACTTAATTGGTTCAAGTAGATAGTTTTATCCGCCAAAAAGCACTTTTTTATAAGAATTTTAACATCTTTAACTGTAGATTTTGCTTGTTATCATGGTTTACATTAACTTTGTTCAATTAGCTTAATTGGTTGAAGAAAGTCGTTTTATGCAAAAAAGGCACTTGTTTACAAGTATTTCAACATCTTTAACTGTACACTTTTCTTGTTATCAAGGTTTACATTAACTTTGTTCAATTAACTTAATTGGTTGAAGAAAGTCGTTTTATGCAAAATATAGCACTTGTTTACAAGTATTTCAACATCTTTAACTGTACACTTTTCTTGTTATCAAGGTTTACATTAACTTTGTTACATTAACTTAATTGGTTGAAGAAAAAAGTTTTATGCGCAAAATAGCACTTTTTTACAATGATATTAACATCTTTAACTGTAAACTTTGCTTGTTATCATGGTTTACATTAACTTTGTACAACTAAACTTAATTGGTTGAAGTAAGTAGTTTTATGTGCAAAATAGCACTTGTTAACAATAAGTTCAACGTGAATAACTGTACACTTTGCTTGTTATCATGGTTTACATTGACTTTGTTCAATTAACTTAATTGTTTGAAGTAAGTAGTTTTATGCGCAAAATAGCACTTGTTTACAAGGATTATAACATCTTTAAATGTAAACTTGACTTGTTATCAAGTTTTACATTAACTTTGTTACATTAACGTAATTGGTTGAAGTAAGTAGTTTTATGCGCAAAATAGCACTTTTTTACGATGAGTTTAACATCTTTAGCTGTAAACTTTGCTTGTTATCATGGTTTACATTAACTTTGTTCAATTAACTTAATTGGTTCAAGTAAGTAGTTTTATCTGCAAAAAAGCACTTTTTTACAAGTATTTCAACATCTTTGACTGTATGTACATTTTTCTTGCTATCAATGTTTACGTTAACTTTGTTCAATTAACTTAATTGGTTGAAGAAAGTAGTTTTATGCGGAAAATAGCACTCCTTTACAAGGATTATAACATCTTTAAATGTAAACTTGACTTGTTATCAAGTTTTACATTAACTTTGTTACATTAGCATAATTGGTTGAAGTAAGTAGTTTTATGCGCAAAATAGAACTTTTTTACGATGAGTTTAACATCTTTAACTGTACACTTTCCTTCATATCAAGGTTTACATTAACTTTGTTCAATTAACTTAATTGGTTGAAAAAAGTAGTTTTATGCGGAAAAAAGCACTCCTTTACAAGGATTATAACATCTTTAAATGTAAACCTGACTTGTTAACAAGTTTTACATTAACTTTGTTCAATTAACTTAATTGGTTGAGGTAAGTAGTTTTATGCGCAAAATATTACTTGTTTACAAGAATCTTAACATCTTTCACTGCACTCTTTGCTTGTTATCATTGTTTATAAGAACTTTGTTCGATTAACATAATTGGTTGAAGTAAATAGTTTTATACGCCAAAAAGCACTTTTTTACAATGATATTAACATCTTTAACTGTAAACTTTTCTTGTTATCATGGTTTACATTAACTTTGTACAACTAAACTTAATTGGTTGAAGTAAGTAGTTTTATGTGCAAAATAGCACTTGTTAACAAGAATTTCAACATGAATAACTGTACACTTTGCTTGTTATCATGGTTTACATTGACTTTGTTCAATTAACTTAATTGTTTGAAGTAAGTAGTTTTATGCGCAAAATAGCACTTGTTTACAAGAATTTTAACATCTTTAACTGTACACTTTCCTTCTTATCAAGGTTTAATTTAACTTTATTCAATTAACTTAATTGGTTGAAGGAAGTAGTTTTATAAGCAAAATAGCACTTTTTTACAAAGATTTTAACATCTGTAGTTGTAAACTTTGCTTGTTATCATGGTTTACATTAACTTTGTTCAATTAACTTAATTGGTTGAAGGAAGTAGTTTTATACGCAAAATAGCACTTTTTTACAATGATATTAACATCTTTAACTGTAAACTTTGCTTGTTATCATGGTTTACATTAACTTTGTACAACTAAACTTAATTGGTTGAAGTAAGTAGTTTTATGTGCAAAATAGCACTTGTTAACAAGAATTTCAACATGAATAACTGTACACTTTGCTTGTTATCATGGTTTACATTGACTTTGTTCAATTAACTTAATTGGTTGAAGGAAGTAGTTTTATACGCAAAATAGCACTTTTTTACAAAGATTTTAACATCTGTAGTTGTAAACTTTGCTTGTTATCATGGTTTACATTAACTTTGTTCAATTAACTTAATTGGTTCAAGTAAGTAGTTTTGTCTGCAAAATAGCACTTTTTTACAAAGATTTTAACATCTGTAGCTGTAAACTTTGCTTGTTATCATGTTTTACATTAACTTTGTTACATTAACTTAATTGGTTGAAGTAAGTAGTTTTATGCGCAAAATAGCACTTGTTTACAAGAATTTCAACATCAATAACTGTACACTTTGCTTCTTATCATGGTTTACATTAACTTTGTTCAATTAACTTAATTGGTTCAAGTAGATAGTTTTATCCGCCAAAAAGCACTTTTTTATAAGAATTTTAACATCTTTAACTGTAGACTTTGCTTGTTATCATGGTTTACATTAACTTTGTTCAATTAGCTTAATTGGTTGAAGAAAGTCGTTTTATGCAAAAAAAGCACTTGTTTACAAGTATTTCAACATCTTTAACTGTACACTTTTCTTGTTATCAAGGTTTACATTAACTTTGTTCAATTAACTTAATTGGTTGAAGAAAGTCGTTTTATGCAAAATATAGCACTTGTTTACAAGTATTTCAACATCTTTAACTGTACACTTTTCTTGTTATCAAGGTTTACATTAACTTTGTTACATTAACTTAATTGGTTGAAGAAAAAAGTTTTATGCGCAAAATAGCACTTTTTTACAATGATATTAACATCTTTAACTGTAAACTTTGCTTGTTATCATGGTTTACATTAACTTTGTACAACTAAACTTAATTGGTTGAAGTAAGTAGTTTTATGTGCAAAATAGCACTTGTTAACAAGAAGTTCAACGTGAATAACTGTACACTTTGCTTGTTATCATGGTTTACATTGACTTTGTTCAATTAACTTAATTGTTTGAAGTAAGTAGTTTTATGCGCAAAATAGCACTTGTTTACAAGGATTTTAACAGCTTTAACTGTACACTTTCCTTCTTATCAAGGTTTACATTAACTTTATTCAATTAACTTAATTGGTTGAAGGAAGTAGTTTTATACGCAAAATAGCACTTTTTTACAAAGATTTTAACATCTGTAGATGTAAACTTTGCTTGTTATCATGGTTTACATTAACTTTGTTCAATTAACTTAATTGGTTCAAGTAAGTAGTTTTGTCTGCAAAATAGCACTTTTTTATAAGAATTTTAACATCTTTAACTGTACACTTTGCTTGTTATCATGGTTTACATCAACTTTGTTCAATAAGCTTAATTAGTTGAAGAAAGTCGTTTTATGCAAAAAATAGAACTTTTTTACAAGTATTTAAACATCTTTAACTGTATGTACAATTCTCTTATTATCAATGTTTACGTTAACTTTGTTTAATTAACTTAATTTGTTGAAGAAAGTAGTTTTATGCGGAAAATAGCACTCCTTTACAAGGATTATAACATCTTTCAATGTAAACTTGACTTACTATCAAGTTTTACATTAACTTTGTTACATTAACTTAATTGGTTGAAGTAAGTATTTTTATGCGCAAAATAGCACTTGTTTACAAGAAATTTAACATCATAAACTGTACACTTTGCTTGTTATCATGGTTTACATCAACTTTGTTCAATAAGCTTAATTGGTTGAAGTAAATAGTTTTATACGCCAAAAACCACTTTTGTACAATGATTTTAACATCTTTAACTGTACACTATCCTTCTTATCAAGGTTTACATTAACATTGTTCAAGTAACTTAATTGGTTGAAAAAAGAAAGTAGTTTTATGTGCAAAATAGCACTTTTTTGCAATGATATTAACATCTTTAACTGTAAACTTTGCTTGTTATCATGGTTTACATTGACTTTGTTCAATTAACTTAATTGTTTGAAGTAAGTAGTTTTATGCGCAAAATAGCACTTGTTTACAAGGATTTTAACATCTTTAACTGTACACTTTCCTCCTTATCAAGGTTTACATTAACTTTGTTCAATTAACTTAATTGGTTGAAGGAAGTAGTTTTATACGCAAAATAGCACTTTTTTACAAAGATTTTAACATCTGTAGTTGTAAACTTTGCTTGTTATCATGGTTTACATTAACTTTGTTCAATTAACTTAATTGGTTCAAGTAAGTAGTTTTATCTGCAAAAAAGCACTTTTTTACAAGTATTTCAACATCTTTGACTGTATGTACATTTTTCTTGTTATCAATGTTTACGTTAACTTTGTTCAATTAACTTAATTGGTTGAAGAAAGTAGTTTTATGCGGAAAATAGCACTCCTTTACAAGGATTATAACATCTTTAAATGTAAACTTGACTTGTTATCAAGTTTTACATTAACTTTGTTACATTAACGTAATTGGTTGAAGTAAGTAGTTTTATGCGCAAAATAGCACTTTTTTACGATGAGTTTAACATCTTTAGCTGTAAACTTTGCTTGTTATCATGGTTTACATTAACTTTGTTCAATTAACTTAATTGGTTCAAGTAAGTAGTTTTATCTGCAAAAAAGCACTTTTTTACAAGTATTTCAACATCTTTGACTGTATGTACATTTTTCTTGCTATCAATGTTTACGTTAACTTTGTTCAATTAACTTAATTGGTTGAAGAAAGTAGTTTTATGCGGAAAATAGCACTCCTTTACAAGGATTATAACATCTTTAAATGTAAACTTGACTTGTTATCAAGTTTTACATTAACTTTGTTACATTAACATAATTGGTTGAAGTAAGTAGTTTTATGCGCAAAATAGAACTTTTTTACGATGAGTTTAACATCTTTAACTGTACACTTTCCTTCTTATCAAGGTTTACATTAACTTTGTTCAATTAACTTAATTGGTTGAAAAAAGTAGTTTTATGCGGAAAAAAAGCACTCCTTTACAAGGATTATAACATCTTTAAATGTAAACCTGACTTGTTAACAAGTTTTACATTAACTTTGTTCAATTAACTTAATTGGTTGAGGTAAGTAGTTTTATGCGCAAAATATTACTTGTTTACAAGAATCTTAACATCTTTCACTGCACTCTTTGCTTGTTATCATTGTTTATAAGAACTTTGTTCGATTAACTTAATTGGTTGAAGTAAATAGTTTTATACGCCAAAAAGCACTTTTTTACAATGATATTAACATCTTTAACTGCAAACTTTTCTTGTTATCATGGTTTACATTAACTTTGTACAACTAAACTTAATTGGTTGAAGTAAGTAGTTTTATGTGCAAAATAGCACTTGTTAACAAGAATTTCAACATGAATAACTGTACACTTTGCTTGTTATCATGGTTTACATTGACTTTGTTCAATTAACTTAATTGGTTCAAGTAAGTAGTTTTATCTGCAAAAAAGCACTTTTTTACAAGTATTTCAACATCTTTGACTGTATGTACATTTTTCTTGTTATCAATGTTTACGTTAACTTTGTTCAATTAACTTAATTGGTTGAAGAAAGTAGTTTTATGCGGAAAATAGCACTCCTTTACAAGGATTATAACATCTTTAAATGTAAACTTGACTTGTTATCAAGTTTTACATTAACTTTGTTACATTAACGTAATTGGTTGAAGTAAGTAGTTTTATGCGCAAAATAGCACTTTTTTACGATGAGTTTAACATCTTTAGCTGTAAACTTTGCTTGTTATCATGGTTTACATTAACTTTGTTCAATTAACTTAATTGGTTCAAGTAAGTAGTTTTATCTGCAAAAAAGCACTTTTTTACAAGTATTTCAACATCTTTGACTGTATGTACATTTTTCTTGCTATCAATGTTTACGTTAACTTTGTTCAATTAACTTAATTGGTTGAAGAAAGTAGTTTTATGCGGAAAATAGCACTTGTTTACAAGTATTTCAACATCTTTAACTGTACACTTTTCTTGTTATCAAGGTTTACATTAACTTTGTTACATTAACTTAATTGGTTGAAGAAAAAAGTTTTATGCGCAAAATAGCACTTTTTTACAATGATATTAACATCTTTAACTGTAAACTTTGCTTGTTATCATGGTTTACATTAACTTTGTACAACTAAACTTAATTGGTTGAAGTAAGTAGTTTTATGTGCAAAATAGCACTTGTTAACAAGAAGTTCAACGTGAATAACTGTACACTTTGCTTGTTATCATGGTTTACATTGACTTTGTTCAATTAACTTAATTGTTTGAAGTAAGTAGTTTTATGCGCAAAATAGCACTTGTTTACAAGGATTTTAACAGCTTTAACTGTACACTTTCCTTCTTATCAAGGTTTACATTAACTTTATTCAATTAACTTAATTGGTTGAAGGAAGTAGTTTTATACGCAAAATAGCACTTTTTTACAAAGATTTTAACATCTGTAGATGTAAACTTTGCTTGTTATCATGGTTTACATTAACTTTGTTCAATTAACTTAATTGGTTCAAGTAAGTAGTTTTGTCTGCAAAATAGCACTTTTTTATAAGAATTTTAACATCTTTAACTGTACACTTTGCTTGTTATCATGGTTTACATCAACTTTGTTCAATAAGCTTAATTAGTTGAAGAAAGTCGTTTTATGCAAAAAATAGAACTTTTTTACAAGTATTTAAACATCTTTAACTGTATGTACAATTCTCTTATTATCAATGTTTACGTTAACTTTGTTTAATTAACTTAATTTGTTGAAGAAAGTAGTTTTATGCGGAAAATAGCACTCCTTTACAAGGATTATAACATCTTTCAATGTAAACTTGACTTACTATCAAGTTTTACATTAACTTTGTTACATTAACTTAATTGGTTGAAGTAAGTATTTTTATGCGCAAAATAGCACTTGTTTACAAGAAATTTAACATCATAAACTGTACACTTTGCTTGTTATCATGGTTTACATCAACTTTGTTCAATAAGCTTAATTGGTTGAAGTAAATAGTTTTATACGCCAAAAACCACTTTTGTACAATGATTTTAACATCTTTAACTGTACACTATCCTTCTTATCAAGGTTTACATTAACATTGTTCAAGTAACTTAATTGGTTGAAAAAAGAAAGTAGTTTTATGTGCAAAATAGCACTTTTTTGCAATGATATTAACATCTTTAACTGTAAACTTTGCTTGTTATCATGGTTTACATTGACTTTGTTCAATTAACTTAATTGTTTGAAGTAAGTAGTTTTATGCGCAAAATAGCACTTGTTTACAAGGATTTTAACATCTTTAACTGTACACTTTCCTCCTTATCAAGGTTTACATTAACTTTGTTCAATTAACTTAATTGGTTGAAGGAAGTAGTTTTATACGCAAAATAGCACTTTTTTACAAAGATTTTAACATCTGTAGTTGTAAACTTTGCTTGTTATCATGGTTTACATTAACTTTGTTCAATTAACTTAATTGGTTCAAGTAAGTAGTTTTATCTGCAAAAAAGCACTTTTTTACAAGTATTTCAACATCTTTGACTGTATGTACATTTTTCTTGTTATCAATGTTTACGTTAACTTTGTTCAATTAACTTAATTGGTTGAAGAAAGTAGTTTTATGCGGAAAATAGCACTCCTTTACAAGGATTATAACATCTTTAAATGTAAACTTGACTTGTTATCAAGTTTTACATTAACTTTGTTACATTAACGTAATTGGTTGAAGTAAGTAGTTTTATGCGCAAAATAGCACTTTTTTACGATGAGTTTAACATCTTTAGCTGTAAACTTTGCTTGTTATCATGGTTTACATTAACTTTGTTCAATTAACTTAATTGGTTCAAGTAAGTAGTTTTATCTGCAAAAAAGCACTTTTTTACAAGTATTTCAACATCTTTGACTGTATGTACATTTTTCTTGCTATCAATGTTTACGTTAACTTTGTTCAATTAACTTAATTGGTTGAAGAAAGTAGTTTTATGCGGAAAATAGCACTCCTTTACAAGGATTATAACATCTTTAAATGTAAACTTGACTTGTTATCAAGTTTTACATTAACTTTGTTACATTAACATAATTGGTTGAAGTAAGTAGTTTTATGCGCAAAATAGAACTTTTTTACGATGAGTTTAACATCTTTAACTGTACACTTTCCTTCTTATCAAGGTTTACATTAACTTTGTTCAATTAACTTAATTGGTTGAAAAAAGTAGTTTTATGCGGAAAAAAAGCACTCCTTTACAAGGATTATAACATCTTTAAATGTAAACCTGACTTGTTAACAAGTTTTACATTAACTTTGTTCAATTAACTTAATTGGTTGAGGTAAGTAGTTTTATGCGCAAAATATTACTTGTTTACAAGAATCTTAACATCTTTCACTGCACTCTTTGCTTGTTATCATTGTTTATAAGAACTTTGTTCGATTAACTTAATTGGTTGAAGTAAATAGTTTTATACGCCAAAAAGCACTTTTTTACAATGATATTAACATCTTTAACTGCAAACTTTTCTTGTTATCATGGTTTACATTAACTTTGTACAACTAAACTTAATTGGTTGAAGTAAGTAGTTTTATGTGCAAAATAGCACTTGTTAACAAGAATTTCAACATGAATAACTGTACACTTTGCTTGTTATCATGGTTTACATTGACTTTGTTCAATTAACTTAATTGTTTGAAGTAAGTAGTTTTATGCGCAAAATAGCACTTGTTTACAAGAATTTTAACATCTTTAACTGTACACTTTCCTTCTTATCAAGGTTTAATTTAACTTTATTCAATTAACTTAATTGGTTGAAGGAAGTAGTTTTATACGCAAAATAGCACTTTTTTACAAAGATTTTAACATCTGTAGTTGTAAACTTTGCTTGTTATCATGGTTTACATTAACTTTGTTCAATTAACTTAATTGGTTCAAGTAAGTAGTTTTGTCTGCAAAATAGCACTTTTTTACAAAGATTTTAACATCTGTAGCTGTAAACTTTGCTTGTTATCATGTTTTACATTAACTTTTTTACATTAACTTAATTGGTTGAAGTAAGTAGTTTTATGCGCAAAATAGCACTTGTTTACAAGAATTTCAACATCAATAACTGTACACTTTGCTTCTTATCATGGTTTACATTAACTTTGTTCAATTAACTTAATTGGTTCAAGTAGATAGTTTTATACGCCAAAAAGCACTTTTTTATAAGAATTTTAACATCTTTAACTGTAGACTTTGCTTGTTATCATGGTTTACATTAACTTTGTTCAATTAGCTTAATTGGTTGAAGAAAGTCGTTTTATGCAAAAAATAGCACTTGTTTACAAGTATTTCAACATCTTTAACTGTAAACTTTGCTTGTTATCAAGTTTTACATTAACTTTGTTCAATTAACTTGAAGAAAGTAGTTTTATGCAAAAAATAGCACTTGTTTATAAGAAAATTAAAATCTTCAACTGTACACTTTGCTTGTGATCATTGTTTACATTAACTTTGCTCAATTAGCTTAATTGGTTGAAGAAAGTCTTTTTATGCAAAAAATAGCACTTGTTTACAAGTATTTCAACATCTTAAACTGTACACTTTTCTTGTTATCAAGGTTTACATTAACTTTGTTACATTAACTTAATTGGTTGAAGAAAAAAGTTTTATGCGCAAAATAGCACTTTTTTACAATGATATTAACATCTTTAACTGTAAACTTTGCTTGTTATCACTGTTTACATTAACTTTGTACAACTAAACTTAATTGGTTGAAGTAAGTAGTTTTATGTGCAAAATAGCACTTGTTAACAAGAAGTTCAAGGTGAATAACTGTACACTTTGCTTGTTATCAATGTTTACGTTAACTTTGTTCAATTAACTTAATTGGTTGAAGAAAGTAGTTTTATGCGGAAAATAGCACTCCTTTACAAGGATTATAACATCTTTAAATGTAAACTTGACTTGTTATCAAGTTTTACATTAACTTTGTTACATTAACTTAATTGGTTGAAGTAAGTAGTTTTATGTGCAAAATAGCACTTTTTTACAAGTATATAAACATCTTTTACTGCACTCTTTCCTTCTTATCAAGGTTTACATTAACTTTGTTCAATTAACTTAATTGGTTGAAGAAAGTAGTTTTATGCAAAAAATAGCATTTGTTTATAGGAATTTTAATATCTTTAACAGTACATTTTTCTTGTCATCAAGTTTTACGTTAACTTTGTTCAATTAACTTAATTTGTTGAAGTAAGGAGTTTTATGCGCAAAATAGCACTCCTTTACCAGGATTATAAAATCTTTAACTGTAAACTTTGCTTGTTATCAAGTTTTACATTAACTTTGTTCAATTAACTTGAAGAAAGTAGTTTTATGCAAAAAATAGCACTTGTTTATAAGAATTTTAAAATCTTCAACTGTACACTTTGCTTGTGATCATTGTTTACATTAACTTTGCTCAATTAGCTTAATTGGTTGAAGAAAGTCCTTTTATGCAAAAAATAGCACTTGTTTACAAGTGTTTCAACATCTTTAACTGTACACTTTTCTTTTTATCGAGGTTTACATTAACTTTGTTACATTAACTTAATTGGTTCAAGTAAGTAGTTTTATGCGCAAAATAGCACTTTTTTACAAGAATTTTAACATCATAAACTGTACACTTTGCTTGTTATCATGGTTTACATTAACTTTGTTGAATTAACTTAATTGGTTGAACAAAGTAGTTTTATCTGCAAAAAATAGCACTTGTTTACAAGTATTTCAACATCTTAAACTGTACACTTTTCTTGTTATCAAGGTTTACGTTAACATTGTTCAATTAACTTAATTGGTTAAAAAAAGTAGTTTTATGCGCAAAATATTACTTGTTTACAAGAATCTTAACATC
Organism: Aurelia sp. 3 sensu Dawson et al. (2005); assembly: GCA_964020215.1. NCBI lineage: Eukaryota > Metazoa > Cnidaria > Scyphozoa > Semaeostomeae > Ulmaridae > Aurelia > Aurelia sp. 3 sensu Dawson et al. (2005). The sequence continues at coordinate 9,655,680 of OZ026584.1, forward strand.
TTTTACTGCAATCTTTGCTTGTTATCATGGTTTACAAGAATTTTGTTCAATTAACTTAATTGGTTCAAGTAAGTAGTTTTATCTGCAAAAAAATAGCACTTGTTTACAAGTATTTCAATATCTTTGACTGTATGTACATTTTTCTTGTTATCAATGTTTACGTTAACTTTGTTCAATTAACATAATTGGTTGAAGAAAGTAGTTTTATGCGGAAAATAGCACTCCTTTACAAAGATTATAACATCTTTAAATTTAAACTTGACTTGTTATCAAGTTTTACATTAACTTTGTTACATTAACTTAATTGGTTGAAGTAAGTAGTTTTATACGCAAAATAGCACTTTTTTACAAAGATTTTAACATCTGTAGTTGTAAACTTTGCTTGTTATCATGGTTTACATTAACTTTGTTCAATTAACTTAATTGGTTCAAGTAAGTAGTTTTATCTGCAAAATAGCACTTTTTTATAAGAATTTAAACATCTTTAACTGTAGACTTTGCTTGTTATCATGGTTTACATTAACTTTGTTCAATTTGCTTAATTGGTTGAAGAAAGTCGTTTTATGCAAAAAATAGCACTTGTTTACAAGTATTTCAACATCTTTAACTGTACACTTTTTTTGTTATCAAGGTTTACATTAACTTTGTTACATTAACTTAATTGGTTGAAGTAAAAAGTTTTATGCGCAAAATAGCACTTTTTAACAATGATATTAACATCTTTAACTGTAAACTTTGCTTGTTATCATGGTTTACATTGACTTTGTTCAATTAACTTAATTGTTTGAAGTAAGTAGTTTTATGCGCAAAATAGCACTTGCTTACAAGGATTTTAACATCTTTAACTGTACACTTTCCTTCTTATCAAGGTTAACATTAACTTTGTTATATTAACTTAATTTGCTGAAAAAAGTCGTTTTATGCAAAAAATAGCACTTGTTTACAAGTATTTCAACATCTTTAACTGTACACTATCCTTCTTATCAAGGTTTACATTAACATTGTTCAAGTAACTTAATTGGTTGAAAAAAGAAAGTAGTTTTATGTGCAAAATAGCACTTTTTTACAAAGATTTTAACATCTGTAGCTGTAAACTTTGCTTGTTATCATGTTTTACATTAACTTTGTTACATTAACTTAATTGGTTGAAGTAAGTAGTTTTGTCTGCAAAATAGCACTTTTTAATAAGAATTTTAACATCAATAACTGTACACTTTGCTTGTTATCATGGTTTACATTAACGTTGTTCTATTAACTTAATTGTTTGAAGTAAATAGTTTTATGCGCAAAATACCACTTGTTTACAAGGATTTTAACATCTTTAATTGTACACTTTCCTTCTTATCAAGGTTTACATTAACTTTGTTCAATTAACTTAATTGGTTGAAAAAAGTAGTTTTATGTGCAAAATAGCACTTGTTTACAAGTATATTAACATTTTTTACTGCACTTTTTGCTTGTTATCATGGTTTACAAGAATTTTGTTCAATTAACTTAATTGGTTGAAGAAAGTCGTTTTATCTAAAAAATAGCACTTGTTTACAAGAATTTTAACATCTTTAAGTGTAAACTTTGCTTGTTATCATGGTTTACATTAAATTTGTACAATTAACTTAATTGGTTGAATTAAGTAGTTTTATGTGCAAAATAGCACTTGTTAACAAGAATTTCAACATGAATAACTGTACACTTTCCTTCTTATCAAGGTTTACATTAACTTTGTTCAATTAACTTAATTGGTTGAAAAAAGTAGTTTTATGTGCAAAATAGCACTTGTTTACAAGTATATTAACATTTTTTACTGCACTTTTTGCTTGTTATCATGGTTTACATTAACTTTGTTCAATTAGCTTAATTGGTTGAAGAAAGTCGTTTTATGCAAAAAATAGCACTTGTTTACAAGTATTTCAACATCTTTAACTGTACAATTTTCTTGTTATCAAGGTTTACATTAACTTTGTTACATTAAATTAATTGGTTGAAGAAAAAAGTTTTATGCGCAAAATAGCACTTTTTTACAATGATATTAACATCTTTAACTGTAAACTTTGCTTGTTATCATGGTTTACATTAACTTTGTACAACTAAACTTAATTGGTTGAAGTAAGTAGTTTTATGTGCAAAATAGCACTTGTTAACAAGAAGTTCAACGTGAATAACTGTACACTTTGCTTGTTATCATGGTTTACATTGACTTTGTTCAATTAACTTAATTGTTTGAAGTAAGTAGTTTTATGCGCAAAATAGCACTTGTTTACAAGGATTTTAACAGCTTTAACTGTACACTTTCCTTCTTATCAAGGTTTACATTAACTTTATTCAATTAACTTAATTGGTTGAAGGAAGTAGTTTTATACGCAAAATAGCACTTTTTTACAAAGATTTTAACATCTGTAGATGTAAACTTTGCTTGTTATCATGGTTTACATTAACTTTGTTCAATTAACTTAATTGGTTCAAGTAAGTAGTTTTGTCTGCAAAATAGCACTTTTTAATAAGAATTTTAACATCTTTAACTGTACACTTTGCTTTTTATCATGGTTTACATCAACTTTGTTCAATAAGCTTAATTAGTTGAAGAAAGTCGTCGTATGCAAAAAATCGACCTTTTTTACAAGTATTTCAACATCTTTAACTGTATGTACAATTTTCTTATTATCAATGTTTACGTTAACTTTGTTTAATTAACTTAATTTGTTGAAGAAAGTTGTTTTATGCGGAAAATAGCATTCCTTTACAAGGATTATAACATCTTTCAATGTAAACTTGACTTATTATCAAGTTTTACATTAACTTTGTTACATTAACTTAATTGGTTGAAGTAAGTATTTTTATGCGCAAAATAGCACTTGTTTACAAGAAATTTAACATCATAAACTGTACACTTTGCTTGTTATCATGGTTTACATCAACTTTGTTCAATAAGCTTAATTGGTTGAAGTAAATAGTTTTATACGCCAAAAACCACTTTTGTACAATGATTCTAACGTCTTTAACTGTACACTTTCCTTCTTATCAAGGTTGACATTAACTTTGTTATATTAACTTAATTTGCTGAAAAAAGTCGTTTTATGCAAAAAATAGCACTTGTTTACAAGTATTTCAACATCTTTAACTGTACACTATTCTTCTTATCAAGGTTTACATTAACATTGTTCAAGTAACTTAATTGGTTGAAAAAAGAAAGTAGTTTTATGTGCAAAATAGCACTTTTTTACAAAGATTTTAACATCTGTAGCGGTAAACTTTGCTTGTTATCATGTTTTACATTAACTTTGTTACATTAACTTAATTGGTTGAAGTAAGTAGTTTTATGCGCAAAATAGCACTTGTTTACAAGAAATTTAACATCATAAACTGTACACTTTGCTTGTTATCATGGTTTACATTAACTTTGTTCAATTAACTTAATTGGTTCAAGTAAATAGTTTTATACGCCAAAAAGCACTTTTGTACAATGATTCTAACATCTTTAACTGTACACTTTCCTTCTTATCAAGGTTAACATTAACTTTGTTATATTAACTTAATTTGCTGAAAAAAGTCGTTTTATGCAAAAAATAGCACTTGTTTACAAGTATTTCAACATCTTTAACTGTACACTTTCCTTCTTATCAAGGTTAACATTAACTTTGTTCAATTAACTTAATTGGTTGAAAAAAGTCGTTTTATGCAAAAAATAGCACTTGTTTACAAGTATTTCAACATCTTTAACTGTACACTTTTCTTGTTATCAAGGTTTACATTAACTTTGTTATATTAACTTAATTGGTTGAAGTAAGTAGTTTTCTGCGCAAAATAGCACTTGTTTACAAGAAATTTAACATCATAAACTGTACACTTTCCTTGTTATCAAGTTTTACATTAACTTTGTTAAATTAACTTAATTCGTTGAAGTAAGTAGTTTTATACGCAAAATAGCACTTTTTTACAAAGATTTATATAGATTTACAAATATTAACATCTGTAGTTGTAAACTTTGCTCGTTATCATGGTTTACATTAACTTTGCTCAATTAACTTAATTGGTTCAAGTAAGTAGTTTTATGCGCAAAATAGCACTTGTTTACAAGAATTTTAACATCATAAACTGTACACTTTGCTTGTTATCAAGTTTTACATTAACTTTGTTAAATTAACTTAATTGGTTGAAGTAAGTAGTTTTATACGCAAAATAGCACTTTTTTACAAAGATTTTAACATCTGTAGTTGTAAACTTTGCTTGTTATCATGGTTTACATTAACTTTATTCAATTAACTTAATTGGTTCAAGTAAGTAGCTTTATCTGCAAAATAGCACTTTTTCATAAGAATTTAAACATCTTTAACTGTAGACTTTGCTTGTTATCATGGTTTACATTAACTTTGTTCAATTAGCTTAATTGGTTGAAGAAAGTCGTTTTATGCAAAAAATAGCAAATATTTACAAGTATTTCAACATCTTTAACTGTACACTTTTTTTGTTATCAAGGTTTACATTAACTTTGTTACATTAACTTAATTGGTTGAAGTAAAAAGTTTTATGCGCAAAATAGATCCTTTTTACAATGATATTAACATCTTTAACTGTAAACTTTGCTTGTTATCATGGTTTACATTGACTTTGTTCAATTAACTTAATTGTTTGAAGTAAGTAGTTTTATGCGCAAAATAGCACTTGTTTACAAGGATTTTAACATCTTTAACTGTACACTTTCCTTCTTATCAAGGTTTACATTAACTTTGTTCAATTAACTTAATTGGTTGAAGGAAGTAGTTTTATACGCAAAATAGCACTTTTTTACAAAGATTTTAACATCTGTAGTTGTAAACTTTGCTTGTTATCATGGTTTACATTAACTTTGTTCAATTAACTTAATTGGTTCAAGTAAGTAGTTTTATCTGCAAAAAAGCACTTTTTTACAAGTATTTCAACATCTTTGACTGTATGTACATTTTTCTTGTTATCAATGTTTACGTTAACTTTGTTCAACTAACTTAATTGGTTGAAGAAAGTAGTTTTATGCGGAAAATAGCACTCCTTTACAAGGATTATAACATCTTTAAATGTAAACTTGACTTGTTATCAAGTTTTACATTAACTTTGTTACATTAACTTAATTGGTTGAAGTAAGTAGTTTTATGCGCAAAATAGCACTTTTTTACGATGAGTTTAACATCTTTAGCTGTAAACTTTGCTTGTTATCATGGTTTACATTAACTTTGTACAATTAACTTAATTGGTTGAAGTAAGTAGTTTTATGTGCAAAATAGCACTTGTTTACAAGAATTTCAACATCAATAACTGTACACTTTGCTTGTTATCATGGTTTACATTAACGTTGTTCTATTAACTTAATTGTTTGAAGTAAATAGTTTTATGCGCAAAATACCACTTGTTTACAAGGATTTTAACATCTTTAATTGTACACTTTCCTTCTTATCAAGGTTTACATTAACTTTGTTCAATTAACTTAATTGGTTGAAAAAAGTAGTTTTATGTGCAAAATAGCACTTGTTTACAAGTATATTAACATTTTTTACTGCACTTTTTGCTTGTTATCATGGTTTACAAGAATTTTGTTCAATTAACTTAATTGGTTGAGGGAAGTAGTTTTATACGCAAAATAGCACTTTTTTACAAAGATTTTAACATCTGTAGTTGTAAACTTTGCTTGCTATCATGGTTTACATTAACTTTGTACAACTAAACTTAATTGGTTGAAGTAAGTAGTTTTATGTGCAAAATAGCACTTGTTAACAAGAATTTCAACATGAATAACTGTACACTTTCCTTCTTATCAAGGTTTACATTAACTTTGTTCAATTAACTTAATTGGTTGAAAAAAGTAGTTTTATGTGCAAAATAGCACTTGTTTACAAGTATATTAACATTTTTTACTGCACTTTTTGCTTGTTATCATGGTTTACATTAACTTTGTTCAATTAGCTTAATTGGTTGAAGAAAGTCGTTTTATGCAAAAAATAGCACTTGTTTACAAGTATTTCAACATCTTTAACTGTACAATTTTCTTGTTATCAAGGTTTACATTAACTTTGTTACATTAACTTAATTGGTTGAAGAAAAAAGTTTTATGCGCAAAATAGCACTTTTTACAATGATATTAACATCTTTAACTGTAAACTTTGCTTGTTATCATGGTTTACATTAACTTTGTACAACTAAACTTAATTGGTTGAAGTAAGTAGTTTTATGTGCAAAATAGCACTTGTTAACAAGAAGTTCAACGTGAATAACTGTACACTTTGCTTGTTATCATGGTTTACATTGACTTTGTTCAATTAACTTAATTGTTTGAAGTAAGTAGTTTTATGCGCAAAATAGCACTTGTTTACAAGGATTTTAACAGCTTTAACTGTACACTTTCCTTCTTATCAAGGTTTACATTAACTTTATTCAATTAACTTAATTGGTTGAAGGAAGTAGTTTTATACGCAAAATAGCACTTTTTTACAAAGATTTTAACATCTGTAGATGTGAACTTTGCTTGTTATCATGGTTTACATTAACTTTGTTCAGTTAACTTAATTGGTTCAAGTAAGTAGTTTTGTCTGCAAAATAGCACTTTTTAATAAGAATTTTAACATCTTTAACTGTACACTTTGCTTTTTATCATGGTTTACATCAACTTTGTTCAATAAGCTTAATTAGTTGAAGAAAGTCGTCTTATGCATAAAATAGACCTTTTTTACAAGTACTTCAACATCTTTAACTGTATGTACAATTTTCTTATTATCAATGTTTACGTTAACTTTGTTTAATTAACTTAATTTGTTGAAGAAAGTTGTTTTATGCGGAAAATAGCATTCCTTTACAAGGATTATAACATCTTTCAATGTAAACTTGACTTATTATCAAGTTTTACATTAACTTTGTTACATTAACTTAATTGGTTGAAGTAAGTATTTTTATGCGCAAAATAGCACTTGTTTACAAGAAATTTAACATCATAAACTGTACACTTTGCTTGTTATCATGGTTTACATCAACTTTGTTCAATAAGCTTAATTGGTTGAAGTAAATAGTTTTATACGCCAAAAACCACTTTTGTACAATGATTCTAACGTCTTTAACTGTACACTTTCCTTCTTATCAAGGTTAACATTAACTTTGTTATATTAACTTAATTTGCTGAAAAAAGTCGTTTTATGCAAAAAATAGCACTTGTTTACAAGTATTTCAACATCTTTAACTGTACACTATCCTTCTTATCAAGGTTTACATTAACATTGTTCAAGTAACTTAATTGGTTGAAAAAAGAAAGTAGTTTTATGTGCAAAATAGCACTTTTTTACAAAGATTTTAACATCTGTAGCTGTAAACTTTGCTTGTTATCATGATTTACATTAACTTTGTTACATTAACTTAATTGGTTGAAGTAAGTAGTTTTATGCGCAAAATAGCACTTGTTTACAAGAATTTCAACATCAATAACTGTACACTTTCCTTCTTATCATGGTTTACATTAACTTTGTTCAATTAACTTAATTGGTTCAAGTAAATAGTTTTATACGCCAAAAAGCACTTTTGTACAATGATTCTAACATCTTTAACTGTACACTTTCCTTCTTATCAAGGTTAACATTAACTTTGTTATATTAACTTAATTTGCTGAAAAAAGTCGTTTTATGCAAAAAATAGCACTTGTTTACAAGTATTTCAACATCTTTAACTGTACACTTTCCTTCTTATCAAGGTTAACATTAACTTTGTTCAATTAACTTAATTGGTTGAAGAAAGTCGTTTTATGCAAAAAATAGCACTTGTTTACAAGTATTTCAACATCTTTAACTGTACACTTTTCTTGTTATCAAGGTTTACATTAACTTTGTTACATTAACTTAATTGGTTGAAGTAAGTAGTTTTATGCGCAAAATAGCACTTGTTTACAAGAAATTTAACATCATAAACTGTACACTTTGCTTGTTATCAAGTTTTACATTAACTTTGTTAAATTAACTTAATTCGTTGAAGTAAGTAGTTTTATACGCAAAATAGCACTTTTTTACAAAGATTTATATAGATTTACAAATATTAACATCTGTAGTTGTAAACTTTGCTCGTTATCATGGTTTACATTAACTTTGTTCAATTAACTTAATTGGTTCAAGTAAGTAGTTTTATCTGCAAAATAGCACTTTTTTATAAGAATTTAAACATCTTTAACTGTAGACTTTGCTTGTTATCATGGTTTACATTAACTTTGTTCAATTAGCTTAATTGGTTGAAGAAAGTCGTTTTATGCAAAAAATAGCACTTGTTTACAAGTATTTCAACATCTTTAACTGTACACTTTTTTTGTTATCAAGGTTTACATTAACTTTGTTACATTAACTTTATTGGTTGAAGTAAAAAGTTTTATGCGCAAAATAACACTTTTTTACAATGATATTAACATCTTTAACTGTAAACTTTGCTTGTTATCATGGTTTACATTGACTTTGTTCAATTAACTTAATTGTTTGAAGTAAGTAGTTTTAAGCGCAAAATAGCACTTGTTTACAAGGATTTTAACATCTTTAACTGTACACTTTCCTTCTTATCAAGGTTTACATTAACTTTGTTCAATTAACTTAATTGGTTGAAGGAAGTAGTTTTATACGCAAAATAGCACTTTTTTACAAAGATTTTAACATCTGTAGTTGTAAACTTTGCTTGTTATCATGGTTTACATTAACTTTGTTCAATTAACTTAATTGGTTCAAGTAAGTAGTTTTATCTGCAAAAAAGCACTTTTTTACAAGTATTTCAACATCTTTGACTGTATGTACATTTTTCTTGTTATCAATATTTACGTTAACTTTGTTCAATTAACTTAATTGGTTGAAGAAAGTAGTTTTATACGGAAAATAGCACTCCTTTACAAGGATTATAACATCTTTAAATGTAAACTTGACTTGTTATCAAGTTTTACATTAACTTTGTTACATTAACTTAATTGGTTGAAGAAAAAAGTTTTATGCGCAAAATAGCACTTTTTTACAATGATATTAACATCTTTAACTGTAAACTTTGCTTGTTATCATGGTTTACATTAACTTTGTACAACTAAACTTAATTGGTTGAAGTAAGTAGTTTTATGTGCAAAATAGCACTTGTTAACAAGAATTTCAACATGAATAACTGTACACTTTCCTTCTTATCAAGGTTTACATTAACTTTGTTCAATTAACTTAATTGGTTGAAAAAAGTAGTTTTATGTGCAAAATAGCACTTGTTTACAAGTAAATTAACATTTTTTACTGCACTTTTTGCTTGTTATCATGGTTTACATTAACTTTGTTCAATTAGCTTAATTGGTTGAAGAAAGTCGTTTTATGCAAAAAATAGCACTTGTTTACAAGTATTTCAACATCTTTAACTGTACACTTTCCTTGTTATCAAAGTTTACATTAACTTTGTTCAATTAACTTAATTGGTTGAGGTAAGTAGTTTTATGCGCAAAATATTACTTGTTTACAAGAATCTTAACATCTTTCACTGCACTCTTTGCTTGTTATCATTGTTTATAAGAACTTTGTTCGATTAACATAATTGGTTGAAGTAAATAGTTTTATACGCCAAAAAGCACTTTTTTACAATGATATTAACATCTTTAACGGTAAACTTTGCTTGTTATCATGGTTTACATTAACTTTGTACAACTAAACTTAATTGGTTGTAGTAAGTAGTTTTATGTGCAAAATAGCACTTGTTAACAAGAATTTCAACATGAATAACTGTACACTTTCCTTTTTATCAAGGTTTACATTAACTTTGTTCAATTAACTTAATTGGTTGAAAAAAGTAGTTTTATGTGCAAAATAGCACTTGTTTACAAGTATATTAACATTTTTTACTGCACTTTTTGCTTGTTATCATGGTTTACATTAACTTTGTTCAATTAGCTTAATTGGTTGAAGAAAGTCGTTTTATGCAAAAAATAGCACTTGTTTACAAGTATTTCAACATCTTTAACTTTACACTTTCCTTGTTATCAAAGTTTACATTAACTTTGTTCAATTAACTTAATTGGTTGAGGTAAGTAGTTTTATGCGCAAAATATTACTTGTTTACAAGAATCTTAACATCTTTCACTGCACTCTTTGCTTGTTATCATTGTTTATAAGAACTATGTTCGATTAACATAATTGGTTGAAGTAAATAGTTTTATACGCCAAAAAGCACTTTTTTACAATGATATTAACATCTTTAACTGTAAACTTTGCTTGTTATCATGGTTTACATTAACTTTGTACAACTAAACTTAATTGGTTGAAGTAAGTAGTTTTATGTGCAAAATAGCACTTGTTAACAAGAATTTCAACATGAATACCTGTACACTTTGCTTGTTATCATGGTTTACATTGACTTTGTTCAATTAACTTAATTGTTTGAAGTAAGTAGTTTTATGCGCAAAATAGCACTTGTTTACAAGGATTTTAACATCTTTAACTGTACACTTTCCTTCTTATCACGGTTTACATTAACTTTATTCAATTAACTTAATTGGTTGAAGAAAGTAGTTTTATACGCAAAATAGCACTTTTTTACAAGGATTTTAACATCTTTAACTGTACACTTTCCTTCTTATCACGGTTTACATTAACTTTATTCAATTAACTTAATTGGTTGAAGAAAGTAGTTTTATACGCAAAATAGCACTTTTTTATAAGAATTTTAACATCTTTAACTGTACACTTTGCTTGTTATCATGGTTTACATCAACTTTGTTCAATAAGCTTAATTGGTTGAAGTAAATAGTTTTATACGCCAAAAACCACTTTTGTACAATGATTTTAACATCTTTAACTGTACACTTTCCTTCTTATCAAGGTTTACATTAACATTGTTCAATTAACTTAATTGCTTGAAAAAAGAAAGTAGTTTTATGTGCAAAATAGCACTTTTTTACGAAGATTTTAACATCTGCAGCTGTAAACTTTACTTGTTATCATGTTTTACATTAACTTTGTTACATTAACTTAATTGGTTGAAGTAAGTAGTTTTATGCGCAAAATAGCACTTGTTTACAAGAATTTCAACATCAATAACTGTACACTTTGCTTCTTATCTTGGTTTACATTAACTTTGTTCAATTAACTTAATTGGTTCAAGTAAATAGTTTTATACGCCAAAAAGCACTTTTGTACAATGATTCTAACATCTTTAACTGTACACTTTCCTTCTTATCAAGGTTAACATTAACTTTGTTATATTAACTTAATTTGCTGAAAAAAGTCGTTTTATGCAAAAAATAGCACTTGTTTACAAGTATTTCAACATCTTTAACTGTACACTTTCCTTCTTATCAAGGTTAACATTAACTTTGTTCAATTAACTTAATTGGTTGAAAAAAGTCGTTTTATGCAAAAAATAGCACTTGTTTACAAGTATTTCAACATCTTTAACTGTACACTTTTCTTGTTATCAAGGTTTACATTAACTTTGTTATATTAACTTAATTGGTTGAAGTAAGTAGTTTTATGCGCAAAATAGCACTTGTTTACGAGAAATTTAACATCATAAACTGTACACTTTGCTTGTTATCAAGTTTTACATTAACTTTGTTAAATTAACTTAATTCGTTGAAGTAAGTAGTTTTATACGCAAAATAGCACTTTTTTACAAAGATTTATATAGATTTACAAATATTAACATCTGTAGTTGTAAACTTTGCTCGTTATCATGGTTTACATTAACTTTGTTCAATTAACTTAATTGGTTCAAGTAAGTAGTTTTATCTGCAAAATAGCACTTTTTTATAAGAATTTAAACATCTTTAACTGTAGACTTTGCTTGTTATCATGGTTTACATTAACTTTGTTCAATTAGCTTAATTGGTTGAAGAAAGTCGTTTTATGCAAAAAATAGCACTTGTTTACAAGTATTTCAACATCTTTAACTGTACACTTTTTTTGTTATCAAGGTTTACATTAACTTTGTTACATTAACTTTATTGGTTGAAGTAAAAAGTTTTATGCGCAAAATAACACTTTTTTACAATGATATTAACATCTTTAACTGTAAACTTTGCTTGTTATCATGGTTTACATTGACTTTGTTCAATTAACTTAATTGTTTGAAGTAAGTAGTTTTAAGCGCAAAATAGCACTTGTTTACAAGGATTTTAACATCTTTAACTGTACACTTTCCTTCTTATCAAGGTTTACATTAACTTTGTTCAATTAACTTAATTGGTTGAAGGAAGTAGTTTTATACGCAAAATAGCACTTTTTTACAAAGATTTTAACATCTGTAGTTGTAAACTTTGCTTGTTATCATGGTTTACATTAACTTTGTTCAATTAACTTAATTGGTTCAAGTAAGTAGTTTTATCTGCAAAAAAGCACTTTTTTACAAGTATTTCAACATCTTTGACTGTATGTACATTTTTCTTGTTATCAATGTTTACGTTAACTTTGTTCAATTAACTTAATTGGTTGAAGAAAGTAGTTTTATACGGAAAATAGCACTCCTTTACAAGGATTATAACATCTTTAAATGTAAACTTGACTTGTTATCAAGTTTTACATTAACTTTGTTACATTAACTTAATTGGTTGAAGAAAAAAGTTTTATGCGCAAAATAGCACTTTTTTACAATGATATTAACATCTTTAACTGTAAACTTTGCTTGTTATCATGGTTTACATTAACTTTGTACAACTAAACTTAATTGGTTGAAGTAAGTAGTTTTATGTGCAAAATAGCACTTGTTAACAAGAATTTCAACATGAATAACTGTACACTTTCCTTCTTATCAAAGTTTACATTAACTTTGTTCAATTAACTTAATTGGTTGAAAAAAGTAGTTTTATGTGCAAAATAGCACTTGTTTACAAGTAAATTAACATTTTTTACTGCACTTTTTGCTTGTTATCATGGTTTACATTAACTTTGTTCAATTAGCTTAATTGGTTGAAGAAAGTCGTTTTATGCAAAAAATAGCACTTATTTACAAGTATTTCAACATCTTTAACTGTACACTTTCCTTGTTATCAAAGTTTACATTAACTTTGTTCAATTAACTTAATTGGTTGAGGTAAGTAGTTTTATGCGCAAAATATTACTTGTTTACAAGAATCTTAACATCTTTCACTGCACTCTTTGCTTGTTATCATTGTTTATAAGAACTTTGTTCGATTAACATAATTGGTTGAAGTAAATAGTTTTATACGCCAAAAAGCACTTTTTTACAATGATATTAACATCTTTAACGGTAAACTTTGCTTGTTATCATGGTTTACATTAACTTTGTACAACTAAACTTAATTGGTTGTAGTAAGTAGTTTTATGTGCAAAATAGCACTTGTTAACAAGAATTTCAACATGAATAACTGTACACTTTCCTTCTTATCAAGGTTTACATTAACTTTGTTCAATTAACTTAATTGGTTGAAAAAAGTAGTTTTATGTGCAAAATAGCACTTGTTTACAAGTATATTAACATTTTTTACTGCACTTTTTGCTTGTTATCATGGTTTACATTAACTTTGTTCAATTAGCTTAATTGGTTGAAGAAAGTCGTTTTATGCAAAAAATAGCACTTGTTTACAAGTATTTCAACATCTTTAACTTTACACTTTCCTTGTTATCAAAGTTTACATTAACTTTGTTCAATTAACTTAATTGGTTGAGGTAAGTAGTTTTATGCGCAAAATATTACTTGTTTACAAGAATCTTAACATCTTTCACTGCACTCTTTGCTTGTTATCATTGTTTATAAGAACTATGTTCGATTAACATAATTGGTTGAAGTAAATAGTTTTATACGCCAAAAAGCACTTTTTTACAATGATATTAACATCTTTAACTGTAAACTTTGCTTGTTATCATGGTTTACATTAACTTTGTACAACTAAACTTAATTGGTTGAAGTAAGTAGTTTTATGTGCAAAATAGCACTTGTTAACAAGAATTTCAACATGAATACCTGTACACTTTGCTTGTTATCATGGTTTACATTGACTTTGTTCAATTAACTTAATTGTTTGAAGTAAGTAGTTTTATGCGCAAAATAGCACTTGTTTACAAGGATTTTAACATCTTTAACTGTACACTTTCCTTCTTATCACGGTTTACATTAACTTTATTCAATTAACTTAATTGGTTGAAGAAAGTAGTTTTATACGCAAAATAGCACTTTTTTACAAGGATTTTAACATCTTTAACTGTACACTTTCCTTCTTATCACGGTTTACATTAACTTTATTCAATTAACTTAATTGGTTGAAGAAAGTAGTTTTATACGCAAAATAGCACTTTTTTATAAGAATTTTAACATCTTTAACTGTACACTTTGCTTGTTATCATGGTTTACATCAACTTTGTTCAATAAGCTTAATTGGTTGAAGTAAATAGTTTTATACGCCAAAAACCACTTTTGTACAATGATTTTAACATCTTTAACTGTACACTTTCCTTCTTATCAAGGTTTACATTAACATTGTTCAATTAACTTAATTGCTTGAAAAAAGAAAGTAGTTTTATGTGCAAAATAGCACTTTTTTACGAAGATTTTAACATCTGCAGCTGTAAACTTTACTTGTTATCATGTTTTACATTAACTTTGTTACATTAACTTAATTGGTTGAAGTAAGTAGTTTTATGCGCAAAATAGCACTTGTTTACAAGAATTTCAACATCAATAACTGTACACTTTGCTTCTTATCTTGGTTTACATTAACTTTGTTCAATTAACTTAATTGGTTCAAGTAAATAGTTTTATACGCCAAAAAGCACTTTTGTACAATGATTCTAACATCTTTAACTGTACACTTTCCTTCTTATCAAGGTTAACATTAACTTTGTTATATTAACTTAATTTGCTGAAAAAAGTCGTTTTATGCAAAAAATAGCACTTGTTTACAAGTATTTCAACATCTTTAACTGTACACTTTCCTTCTTATCAAGGTTAACATTAACTTTGTTCAATTAACTTAATTGGTTGAAAAAAGTCGTTTTATGCAAAAAATAGCACTTGTTTACAAGTATTTCAACATCTTTAACTGTACACTTTTCTTGTTATCAAGGTTTACATTAACTTTGTTATATTAACTTAATTGGTTGAAGTAAGTAGTTTTATGCGCAAAATAGCACTTGTTTACGAGAAATTTAACATCATAAACTGTACACTTTGCTTGTTATCAAGTTTTACATTAACTTTGTTAAATTAACTTAATTCGTTGAAGTAAGTAGTTTTATACGCAAAATAGCACTTTTTTACAAAGATTTATATAGATTTACAAATATTAACATCTGTAGTTGTAAACTTTGCTCGTTATCATGGTTTACATTAACTTTGTTCAATTAACTTAATTGGTTCAAGTAAGTAGTTTTATCTGCAAAATAGCACTTTTTTATAAGAATTTAAACATCTTTAACTGTAGACTTTGCTTGTTATCATGGTTTACATTAACTTTGTTCAATTAGCTTAATTGGTTGAAGAAAGTCGTTTTATGCAAAAAATAGCACTTGTTTACAAGTATTTCAACATCTTTAACTGTACACTTTTTTTGTTATCAAGGTTTACATTAACTTTGTTACATTAACTTTATTGGTTGAAGTAAAAAGTTTTATGCGCAAAATAACACTTTTTTACAATGATATTAACATCTTTAACTGTAAACTTTGCTTGTTATCATGGTTTACATTGACTTTGTTCAATTAACTTAATTGTTTGAAGTAAGTAGTTTTAAGCGCAAAATAGCACTTGTTTACAAGGATTTTAACATCTTTAACTGTACACTTTCCTTCTTATCAAGGTTTACATTAACTTTGTTCAATTAACTTAATTGGTTGAAGGAAGTAGTTTTATACGCAAAATAGCACTTTTTTACAAAGATTTTAACATCTGTAGTTGTAAACTTTGCTTGTTATCATGGTTTACATTAACTTTGTTCAATTAACTTAATTGGTTCAAGTAAGTAGTTTTATCTGCAAAAAAGCACTTTTTTACAAGTATTTCAACATCTTTGACTGTATGTACATTTTTCTTGTTATCAATGTTTACGTTAACTTTGTTCAATTAACTTAATTGGTTGAAGAAAGTAGTTTTATACGGAAAATAGCACTCCTTTACAAGGATTATAACATCTTTAAATGTAAACTTGACTTGTTATCAAGTTTTACATTAACTTTGTTACATTAACTTAATTGGTTGAAGAAAAAAGTTTTATGCGCAAAATAGCACTTTTTTACAATGATATTAACATCTTTAACTGTAAACTTTGCTTGTTATCATGGTTTACATTAACTTTGTACAACTAAACTTAATTGGTTGAAGTAAGTAGTTTTATGTGCAAAATAGCACTTGTTAACAAGAATTTCAACATGAATAACTGTACACTTTCCTTCTTATCAAAGTTTACATTAACTTTGTTCAATTAACTTAATTGGTTGAAAAAAGTAGTTTTATGTGCAAAATAGCACTTGTTTACAAGTAAATTAACATTTTTTACTGCACTTTTTGCTTGTTATCATGGTTTACATTAACTTTGTTCAATTAGCTTAATTGGTTGAAGAAAGTCGTTTTATGCAAAAAATAGCACTTGTTTACAAGTATTTCAACATCTTTAACTGTACACTTTCCTTGTTATCAAAGTTTACATTAACTTTGTTCAATTAACTTAATTGGTTGAGGTAAGTAGTTTTATGCGCAAAATATTACTTGTTTACAAGAATCTTAACATCTTTCACTGCACTCTTTGCTTGTTATCATTGTTTATAAGAACTTTGTTCGATTAACATAATTGGTTGAAGTAAATAGTTTTATACGCCAAAAAGCACTTTTTTACAATGATATTAACATCTTTAACGGTAAACTTTGCTTGTTATCATGGTTTACATTAACTTTGTACAACTAAACTTAATTGGTTGAAGTAAGTAGTTTTATGTGCAAAATAGCACTTGTTAACAAGAATTTCAACATGAATACCTGTACACTTTGCTTGTTATCATGGTTTACATTGACTTTGTTCAATTAACTTAATTGTTTGAAGTAAGTAGTTTTATGCGCAAAATAGCACTTGTTTACAAGGATTTTAACATCTTTAACTGTACACTTTCCTTCTTATCACGGTTTACATTAACTTTATTCAATTAACTTAATTGGTTGAAGAAAGTAGTTTTATACGCAAAATAGCACTTTTTTACAAGGATTTTAACATCTTTAACTGTACACTTTCCTTCTTATCACGGTTTACATTAACTTTATTCAATTAACTTAATTGGTTGAAGAAAGTAGTTTTATACGCAAAATAGCACTTTTTTATAAGAATTTTAACATCTTTAACTGTACACTTTGCTTGTTATCATGGTTTACATCAACTTTGTTCAATAAGCTTAATTGGTTGAAGTAAATAGTTTTATACGCCAAAAACCACTTTTGTACAATGATTTTAACATCTTTAACTGTACACTTTCCTTCTTATCAAGGTTTACATTAACATTGTTCAATTAACTTAATTGCTTGAAAAAAGAAAGTAGTTTTATGTGCAAAATAGCACTTTTTTACGAAGATTTTAACATCTGCAGCTGTAAACTTTACTTGTTATCATGTTTTACATTAACTTTGTTACATTAACTTAATTGGTTGAAGTAAGTAGTTTTATGCGCAAAATAGCACTTGTTTACAAGAATTTCAACATCAATAACTGTACACTTTGCTTCTTATCTTGGTTTACATTAACTTTGTTCAATTAACTTAATTGGTTCAAGTAAATAGTTTTATACGCCAAAAAGCACTTTTGTACAATGATTCTAACATCTTTAACTGTACACTTTCCTTCTTATCAAGGTTAACATTAACTTTGTTATATTAACTTAATTTGCTGAAAAAAGTCGTTTTATGCAAAAAATAGCACTTGTTTACAAGTATTTCAACATCTTTAACTGTACACTTTCCTTCTTATCAAGGTTAACATTAACTTTGTTCAATTAACTTAATTGGTTGAAAAAAGTCGTTTTATGCAAAAAATAGCACTTGTTTACAAGTATTTCAACATCTTTAACTGTACACTTTTCTTGTTATCAAGGTTTACATTAACTTTGTTATATTAACTTAATTGGTTGAAGTAAGTAGTTTTATGCGCAAAATAGCACTTGTTTACGAGAAATTTAACATCATAAACTGTACACTTTGCTTGTTATCAAGTTTTACATTAACTTTGTTAAATTAACTTAATTCGTTGAAGTAAGTAGTTTTATACGCAAAATAGCACTTTTTTACAAAGATTTATATAGATTTACAAATATTAACATCTGTAGTTGTAAACTTTGCTCGTTATCATGGTTTACATTAACTTTGTTCAATTAACTTAATTGGTTCAAGTAAGTAGTTTTATCTGCAAAATAGCACTTTTTTATAAGAATTTAAACATCTTTAACTGTAGACTTTGCTTGTTATCATGGTTTACATTAACTTTGTTCAATTAGCTTAATTGGTTGAAGAAAGTCGTTTTATGCAAAAAATAGCACTTGTTTACAAGTATTTCAACATCTTTAACTGTACACTTTTTTTGTTATCAAGGTTTACATTAACTTTGTTACATTAACTTTATTGGTTGAAGTAAAAAGTTTTATGCGCAAAATAACACTTTTTTACAATGATATTAACATCTTTAACTGTAAACTTTGCTTGTTATCATGGTTTACATTGACTTTGTTCAATTAACTTAATTGTTTGAAGTAAGTAGTTTTATGCGCAAAATAGCACTTGTTTACAAGGATTTTAACATCTTTAACTGTACACTTTCCTTCTTATCAAGGTTTACATTAACTTTGTTCAATTAACTTAATTGGTTGAAGGAAGTAGTTTTATACGCAAAATAGCACTTTTTTACAAAGATTTTAACATCTGTAGTTGTAAACTTTGCTTGTTATCATGGTTTACATTAACTTTGTTCAATTAACTTAATTGGTTCAAGTAAGTAGTTTTATCTGCAAAAAAGCAC
This sequence comes from Aurelia sp. 3 sensu Dawson et al. (2005), assembly GCA_964020215.1. Taxonomy (NCBI): domain Eukaryota; kingdom Metazoa; phylum Cnidaria; class Scyphozoa; order Semaeostomeae; family Ulmaridae; genus Aurelia; species Aurelia sp. 3 sensu Dawson et al. (2005). The sequence goes on from OZ026584.1 coordinate 9,674,614, forward strand.
TTTTTTACAAGTATTTCAACATCTTTGACTGTATGTACATTTTTCTTGTTATCAATGTTTACGTTAACTTTGTTCAATTAACTTAATTGGTTGAAGAAAGTAGTTTTATGCGGAAAATAGCACTCCTTTACAAGGATTATAACATCTTTAAATGTAAACTTGACTTGTTATCAAGTTTTACATTAACTTTGTTACATTAACTTAATTGGTTGAGGTAAGTAGTTTTATGCGCAAAATAGCACTTTTTTACGATGAGTTTAACATCTTTAGCTGTAAGCTTTGCTTGTTATCATGGTTTACATTAACTTTGTTACATTAACTTAATTGGTTGAAGAAAAAAGTTTTATGCGCAAAATAGCACTTTTTTACAATGATATTAACATCTTTAACTGTAAACTTTGCTTGTTATCATGGTTTACATTAACTTTGTACAACTAAACTTAATTGGTTGAAGTAAGTAGTTTTATGTGCAAAATAGCACTTGTTAACAAGAATTTCAACATGAATAACTGTACACTTTCCTTCTTATCAAGGTTTACATTAACTTTGTTCAATTAACTTAATTGGTTGAAAAAAGTAGTTTTATGTGCAAAATAGCACTTGTTTACAAGTAAATTAACATTTTTTACTGCACTTTTTGCTTGTTATCATGGTTTACATTAACTTTGTTCAATTAGCTTAATTGGTTGAAGAAAGTCGTTTTATGCAAAAAATAGCACTTGTTTACAAGTATTTCAACATCTTTAACTGTACACTTTCCTTGTTATCAAAGTTTACATTAACTTTGTTCAATTAACTTAATTGGTTGAGGTAAGTAGTTTTATGCGCAAAATATTACTTGTTTACAAGAATCTTAACATCTTTCACTGCACTCTTTGCTTGTTATCATTGTTTATAAGAACTTTGTTCGATTAACATAATTGGTTGAAGTAAATAGTTTTATACGCCAAAAAGCACTTTTTTACAATGATATTAACATCTTTAACGGTAAACTTTGCTTGTTATCATGGTTTACATTAACTTTGTACAACTAAACTTAATTGGTTGTAGTAAGTAGTTTTATGTGCAAAATAGCACTTGTTAACAAGAATTTCAACATGAATAACTGTACACTTTCCTTCTTATCAAGGTTTACATTAACTTTGTTCAATTAACTTAATTGGTTGAAAAAAGTAGTTTTATGTGCAAAATAGCACTTGTTTACAAGTAAATTAACATTTTTTACTGCACTTTTTGCTTGTTATCATGGTTTACATTAACTTTGTTCAATTAGCTTAATTGGTTGAAGAAAGTCGTTTTATGCAAAAAATAGCACTTGTTTACAAGTATTTCAACATCTTTAACTGTACACTTTCCTTGTTATCAAAGTTTACATTAACTTTGTTCAATTAACTTAATTGGTTGAGGTAAGTAGTTTTATGCGCAAAATATTACTTGTTTACAAGAATCTTAACATCTTTCACTGCACTCTTTGCTTGTTATCATTGTTTATAAGAACTATGTTCGATTAACATAATTGGTTGAAGTAAATAGTTTTATACGCCAAAAAGCACTTTTTTACAATGATATTAACATCTTTAACTGTAAACTTTGCTTGTTATCATGGTTTACATTAACTTTGTACAACTAAACTTAATTGGTTGAAGTAAGTAGTTTTATGTGCAAAATAGCACTTGTTAACAAGAATTTCAACATGAATACCTGTACACTTTGCTTGTTATCATGGTTTACATTGACTTTGTTCAATTAACTTAATTGTTTGAAGTAAGTAGTTTTATGCGCAAAATAGCACTTGTTTACAAGGATTTTAACATCTTTAACTGTACACTTTCCTTCTTATCACGGTTTACATTAACTTTATTCAATTAACTTAATTGGTTGAAGAAAGTAGTTTTATACGCAAAATAGCACTTTTTTACAAGGATTTTAACATCTTTAACTGTACACTTTCCTTCTTATCACGGTTTACATTAACTTTATTCAATTAACTTAATTGGTTGAAGAAAGTAGTTTTATACGCAAAATAGCACTTTTTTATAAGAATTTTAACATCTTTAACTGTACACTTTGCTTGTTATCATGGTTTACATCAACTTTGTTCAATAAGCTTAATTGGTTGAAGTAAATAGTTTTATACGCCAAAAACCACTTTTGTACAATGATTTTAACATCTTTAACTGTACACTTTCCTTCTTATCAAGGTTTACATTAACATTGTTCAATTAACTTAATTGCTTGAAAAAAGAAAGTAGTTTTATGTGCAAAATAGCACTTTTTTACGAAGATTTTAACATCTGCAGCTGTAAACTTTACTTGTTATCATGTTTTACATTAACTTTGTTACATTAACTTAATTGGTTGAAGTAAGTAGTTTTATGCGCAAAATAGCACTTGTTTACAAGAATTTCAACATCAATAACTGTACACTTTGCTTCTTATCGTGGTTTACATTAACTTTGTTCAATTAACTTAATTGGTTCAAGTAAATAGTTTTATACGCCAAAAAGCACTTTTGTACAATGATTCTAACATCTTTAACTGTACACTTTCCTTCTTATCAAGGTTAACATTAACTTTGTTATATTAACTTAATTTGCTGAAAAAAGTCGTTTTATGCAAAAAATAGCACTTGTTTACAAGTATTTCAACATCTTTAACTGTACACTTTCCTTCTTATCAAGGTTAACATTAACTTTGTTCAATTAACTTAATTGGTTGAAAAAAGTCGTTTTATGCAAAAAATAGCACTTGTTTACAAGTATTTCAACATCTTTAACTGTACACTTTTCTTGTTATCAAGGTTTACATTAACTTTGTTATATTAACTTAATTGGTTGAAGTAAGTAGTTTTATGCGCAAAATAGCACTTGTTTACGAGAAATTTAACATCATAAACTGTACACTTTGCTTGTTATCAAGTTTTACATTAACTTTGTTAAATTAACTTAATTCGTTGAAGTAAGTAGTTTTATACGCAAAATAGCACTTTTTTACAAAGATTTATATAGATTTACAAATATTAACATCTGTAGTTGTAAACTTTGCTCGTTATCATGGTTTACATTAACTTTGTTCAATTAACTTAATTGGTTCAAGTAAGTAGTTTTATCTGCAAAATAGCACTTTTTTATAAGAATTTAAACATCTTTAACTGTAGACTTTGCTTGTTATCATGGTTTACATTAACTTTGTTCAATTAGCTTAATTGGTTGAAGAAAGTCGTTTTATGCAAAAAATAGCACTTGTTTACAAGTATTTCAACATCTTTAACTGTACACTTTTTTTGTTATCAAGGTTTACATTAACTTTGTTACATTAACTTTATTGGTTGAAGTAAAAAGTTTTATGCGCAAAATAACACTTTTTTACAATGATATTAACATCTTTAACTGTAAACTTTGCTTGTTATCATGGTTTACATTGACTTTGTTCAATTAACTTAATTGTTTGAAGTAAGTAGTTTTAAGCGCAAAATAGCACTTGTTTACAAGGATTTTAACATCTTTAACTGTACACTTTCCTTCTTATCAAGGTTTACATTAACTTTGTTCAATTAACTTAATTGGTTGAAGGAAGTAGTTTTATACGCAAAATAGCACTTTTTTACAAAGATTTTAACATCTGTAGTTGTAAACTTTGCTTGTTATCATGGTTTACATTAACTTTGTTCAATTAACTTAATTGGTTCAAGTAAGTAGTTTTATCTGCAAAAAAGCACTTTTTTACAAGTATTTCAACATCTTTGACTGTATGTACATTTTTCTTGTTATCAATGTTTACGTTAACTTTGTTCAATTAACTTAATTGGTTGAAGAAAGTAGTTTTATACGGAAAATAGCACTCCTTTACAAGGATTATAACATCTTTAAATGTAAACTTGACTTGTTATCAAGTTTTACATTAACTTTGTTACATTAACTTAATTGGTTGAAGAAAAAAGTTTTATGCGCAAAATAGCACTTTTTTACAATGATATTAACATCTTTAACTGTAAACTTTGCTTGTTATCATGGTTTACATTAACTTTGTACAACTAAACTTAATTGGTTGAAGTAAGTAGTTTTATGTGCAAAATAGCACTTGTTAACAAGAATTTCAACATGAATAACTGTACACTTTCCTTCTTATCAAAGTTTACATTAACTTTGTTCAATTAACTTAATTGGTTGAAAAAAGTAGTTTTATGTGCAAAATAGCACTTGTTTACAAGTAAATTAACATTTTTTACTGCACTTTTTGCTTGTTATCATGGTTTACATTAACTTTGTTCAATTAGCTTAATTGGTTGAAGAAAGTCGTTTTATGCAAAAAATAGCACTTATTTACAAGTATTTCAACATCTTTAACTGTACACTTTCCTTGTTATCAAAGTTTACATTAACTTTGTTCAATTAACTTAATTGGTTGAGGTAAGTAGTTTTATGCGCAAAATATTACTTGTTTACAAGAATCTTAACATCTTTCACTGCACTCTTTGCTTGTTATCATTGTTTATAAGAACTTTGTTCGATTAACATAATTGGTTGAAGTAAATAGTTTTATACGCCAAAAAGCACTTTTTTACAATGATATTAACATCTTTAACGGTAAACTTTGCTTGTTATCATGGTTTACATTAACTTTGTACAACTAAACTTAATTGGTTGTAGTAAGTAGTTTTATGTGCAAAATAGCACTTGTTAACAAGAATTTCAACATGAATAACTGTACACTTTCCTTCTTATCAAGGTTTACATTAACTTTGTTCAATTAACTTAATTGGTTGAAAAAAGTAGTTTTATGTGCAAAATAGCACTTGTTTACAAGTATATTAACATTTTTTACTGCACTTTTTGCTTGTTATCATGGTTTACATTAACTTTGTTCAATTAGCTTAATTGGTTGAAGAAAGTCGTTTTATGCAAAAAATAGCACTTGTTTACAAGTATTTCAACATCTTTAACTTTACACTTTCCTTGTTATCAAAGTTTACATTAACTTTGTTCAATTAACTTAATTGGTTGAGGTAAGTAGTTTTATGCGCAAAATATTACTTGTTTACAAGAATCTTAACATCTTTCACTGCACTCTTTGCTTGTTATCATTGTTTATAAGAACTATGTTCGATTAACATAATTGGTTGAAGTAAATAGTTTTATACGCCAAAAAGCACTTTTTTACAATGATATTAACATCTTTAACTGTAAACTTTGCTTGTTATCATGGTTTACATTAACTTTGTACAACTAAACTTAATTGGTTGAAGTAAGTAGTTTTATGTGCAAAATAGCACTTGTTAACAAGAATTTCAACATGAATACCTGTACACTTTGCTTGTTATCATGGTTTACATTGACTTTGTTCAATTAACTTAATTGTTTGAAGTAAGTAGTTTTATGCGCAAAATAGCACTTGTTTACAAGGATTTTAACATCTTTAACTGTACACTTTCCTTCTTATCACGGTTTACATTAACTTTATTCAATTAACTTAATTGGTTGAAGAAAGTAGTTTTATACGCAAAATAGCACTTTTTTACAAGGATTTTAACATCTTTAACTGTACACTTTCCTTCTTATCACGGTTTACATTAACTTTATTCAATTAACTTAATTGGTTGAAGAAAGTAGTTTTATACGCAAAATAGCACTTTTTTATAAGAATTTTAACATCTTTAACTGTACACTTTGCTTGTTATCATGGTTTACATCAACTTTGTTCAATAAGCTTAATTGGTTGAAGTAAATAGTTTTATACGCCAAAAACCACTTTTGTACAATGATTTTAACATCTTTAACTGTACACTTTCCTTCTTATCAAGGTTTACATTAACATTGTTCAATTAACTTAATTGCTTGAAAAAAGAAAGTAGTTTTATGTGCAAAATAGCACTTTTTTACGAAGATTTTAACATCTGCAGCTGTAAACTTTACTTGTTATCATGTTTTACATTAACTTTGTTACATTAACTTAATTGGTTGAAGTAAGTAGTTTTATGCGCAAAATAGCACTTGTTTACAAGAATTTCAACATCAATAACTGTACACTTTGCTTCTTATCTTGGTTTACATTAACTTTGTTCAATTAACTTAATTGGTTCAAGTAAATAGTTTTATACGCCAAAAAGCACTTTTGTACAATGATTCTAACATCTTTAACTGTACACTTTCCTTCTTATCAAGGTTAACATTAACTTTGTTATATTAACTTAATTTGCTGAAAAAAGTCGTTTTATGCAAAAAATAGCACTTGTTTACAAGTATTTCAACATCTTTAACTGTACACTTTCCTTCTTATCAAGGTTAACATTAACTTTGTTCAATTAACTTAATTGGTTGAAAAAAGTCGTTTTATGCAAAAAATAGCACTTGTTTACAAGTATTTCAACATCTTTAACTGTACACTTTTCTTGTTATCAAGGTTTACATTAACTTTGTTATATTAACTTAATTGGTTGAAGTAAGTAGTTTTATGCGCAAAATAGCACTTGTTTACGAGAAATTTAACATCATAAACTGTACACTTTGCTTGTTATCAAGTTTTACATTAACTTTGTTAAATTAACTTAATTCGTTGAAGTAAGTAGTTTTATACGCAAAATAGCACTTTTTTACAAAGATTTATATAGATTTACAAATATTAACATCTGTAGTTGTAAACTTTGCTCGTTATCATGGTTTACATTAACTTTGTTCAATTAACTTAATTGGTTCAAGTAAGTAGTTTTATCTGCAAAATAGCACTTTTTTATAAGAATTTAAACATCTTTAACTGTAGACTTTGCTTGTTATCATGGTTTACATTAACTTTGTTCAATTAGCTTAATTGGTTGAAGAAAGTCGTTTTATGCAAAAAATAGCACTTGTTTACAAGTATTTCAACATCTTTAACTGTACACTTTTTTTGTTATCAAGGTTTACATTAACTTTGTTACATTAACTTTATTGGTTGAAGTAAAAAGTTTTATGCGCAAAATAACACTTTTTTACAATGATATTAACATCTTTAACTGTAAACTTTGCTTGTTATCATGGTTTACATTGACTTTGTTCAATTAACTTAATTGTTTGAAGTAAGTAGTTTTATGCGCAAAATAGCACTTGTTTACAAGGATTTTAACATCTTTAACTGTACACTTTCCTTCTTATCAAGGTTTACATTAACTTTGTTCAATTAACTTAATTGGTTGAAGGAAGTAGTTTTATACGCAAAATAGCACTTTTTTACAAAGATTTTAACATCTGTAGTTGTAAACTTTGCTTGTTATCATGGTTTACATTAACTTTGTTCAATTAACTTAATTGGTTCAAGTAAGTAGTTTTATCTGCAAAAAAGCACTTTTTTACAAGTATTTCAACATCTTTGACTGTATGTACATTTTTCTTGTTATCAATGTTTACGTTAACTTTGTTCAATTAACTTAATTGGTTGAAGAAAGTAGTTTTATGCGGAAAATAGCACTCCTTTACAAGGATTATAACATCTTTAAATGTAAACTTGACTTGTTATCAAGTTTTACATTAACTTTGTTACATTAACTTAATTGGTTGAGGTAAGTAGTTTTATGCGCAAAATAGCACTTTTTTACGATGAGTTTAACATCTTTAGCTGTAAGCTTTGCTTGTTATCATGGTTTACATTAACTTTGTTACATTAACTTAATTGGTTGAAGAAAAAAGTTTTATGCGCAAAATAGCACTTTTTTACAATGATATTAACATCTTTAACTGTAAACTTTGCTTGTTATCATGGTTTACATTAACTTTGTACAACTAAACTTAATTGGTTGAAGTAAGTAGTTTTATGTGCAAAATAGCACTTGTTAACAAGAATTTCAACATGAATAACTGTACACTTTCCTTCTTATCAAGGTTTACATTAACTTTGTTCAATTAACTTAATTGGTTGAAAAAAGTAGTTTTATGTGCAAAATAGCACTTGTTTACAAGTAAATTAACATTTTTTACTGCACTTTTTGCTTGTTATCATGGTTTACATTAACTTTGTTCAATTAGCTTAATTGGTTGAAGAAAGTCGTTTTATGCAAAAAATAGCACTTGTTTACAAGTATTTCAACATCTTTAACTGTACACTTTCCTTGTTATCAAAGTTTACATTAACTTTGTTCAATTAACTTAATTGGTTGAGGTAAGTAGTTTTATGCGCAAAATATTACTTGTTTACAAGAATCTTAACATCTTTCACTGCACTCTTTGCTTGTTATCATTGTTTATAAGAACCTTGTTCGATTAACATAATTGGTTGAAGTAAATAGTTTTATACGCCAAAAAGCACTTTTTTACAATGATATTAACATCTTTAACGGTAAACTTTGCTTGTTATCATGGTTTACATTAACTTTGTACAACTAAACTTAATTGGTTGTAGTAAGTAGTTTTATGTGCAAAATAGCACTTGTTAACAAGAATTTCAACATGAATAACTGTACACTTTCCTTCTTATCAAGGTTTACATTAACTTTGTTCAATTAACTTAATTGGTTGAAAAAAGTAGTTTTATGTGCAAAATAGCACTTGTTTACAAGTAAATTAACATTTTTTACTGCACTTTTTGCTTGTTATCATGGTTTACATTAACTTTGTTCAATTAGCTTAATTGGTTGAAGAAAGTCGTTTTATGCAAAAAATAGCACTTGTTTACAAGTATTTCAACATCTTTAACTGTACACTTTCCTTGTTATCAAAGTTTACATTAACTTTGTTCAATTAACTTAATTGGTTGAGGTAAGTAGTTTTATGCGCAAAATATTACTTGTTTACAAGAATCTTAACATCTTTCACTGCACTCTTTGCTTGTTATCATTGTTTATAAGAACTATGTTCGATTAACATAATTGGTTGAAGTAAATAGTTTTATACGCCAAAAAGCACTTTTTTACAATGATATTAACATCTTTAACTGTAAACTTTGCTTGTTATCATGGTTTACATTAACTTTGTACAACTAAACTTAATTGGTTGAAGTAAGTAGTTTTATGTGCAAAATAGCACTTGTTAACAAGAATTTCAACATGAATACCTGTACACTTTGCTTGTTATCATGGTTTACATTGACTTTGTTCAATTAACTTAATTGTTTGAAGTAAGTAGTTTTATGCGCAAAATAGCACTTGTTTACAAGGATTTTAACATCTTTAACTGTACACTTTCCTTCTTATCACGGTTTACATTAACTTTATTCAATTAACTTAATTGGTTGAAGAAAGTAGTTTTATACGCAAAATAGCACTTTTTTACAAGGATTTTAACATCTTTAACTGTACACTTTCCTTCTTATCACGGTTTACATTAACTTTATTCAATTAACTTAATTGGTTGAAGAAAGTAGTTTTATACGCAAAATAGCACTTTTTTATAAGAATTTTAACATCTTTAACTGTACACTTTGCTTGTTATCATGGTTTACATCAACTTTGTTCAATAAGCTTAATTGGTTGAAGTAAATAGTTTTATACGCCAAAAACCACTTTTGTACAATGATTTTAACATCTTTAACTGTACACTTTCCTTCTTATCAAGGTTTACATTAACATTGTTCAATTAACTTAATTGCTTGAAAAAAGAAAGTAGTTTTATGTGCAAAATAGCACTTTTTTACGAAGATTTTAACATCTGCAGCTGTAAACTTTACTTGTTATCATGTTTTACATTAACTTTGTTACATTAACTTAATTGGTTGAAGTAAGTAGTTTTATGCGCAAAATAGCACTTGTTTACAAGAATTTCAACATCAATAACTGTACACTTTGCTTCTTATCTTGGTTTACATTAACTTTGTTCAATTAACTTAATTGGTTCAAGTAAATAGTTTTATACGCCAAAAAGCACTTTTGTACAATGATTCTAACATCTTTAACTGTACACTTTCCTTCTTATCAAGGTTAACATTAACTTTGTTATATTAACTTAATTTGCTGAAAAAAGTCGTTTTATGCAAAAAATAGCACTTGTTTACAAGTATTTCAACATCTTTAACTGTACACTTTCCTTCTTATCAAGGTTAATGAAACATTTACGCCAGCGTAAATGTACTTTAACGACAAGGCGATGCAATGATACTTCCTGTTAGTTCCCAGTCCTTCAGCAATTCTAAGGCGTGCTCTGCATGTTGCTGAGGATCTAGAAATCAAGTTCTCATTGCCTTCCAAATGAAGGTCATATTTCTGTTTGATTTATCAAACAAGCTCATGAACCTGACAAGTGATAAATCATGTTACTGCGATGGATTACCTGTAATGCAGCTATACAGATTTGGCTATGGTAAGAGCATCTATCATTGTTGGATGTGCTGGAATTTTTACGGAAAAGGCCTAAATTTGGCCAACATCAGTGAATGTTGTGTTCAAGGCTTGCGTTACGAACGTTTTTGGCTGTCAAAGTTAAGTATCCCGTGTATATCTTACCAATAAACAGTTTAAATGGCAGCAGAATCGATTTGCGGGGAAGAGTAGCTGCATGCTGTGGAATGTGTACCGAACGTTGTCTTGCATTTATAACGCAATGGAATCATGGAAATCTTCCGGTCGTCATTTCAAGGAATTCAATGCAGAAGCTGAAGCTCAGCGGTCAGTATGCTCTGCTTTTTGACCAATTTCACAACAAACAGAACAACAGGGAATGCAATTACAAACCAAACAAGAGTTATCAATCCCACAGTGCAAACCAGAATTATCAGCGTTTTAGCATAAGGGTCAAGAGCCGAAAGTCTTCTCAGTCAACTGCATAACCAGAGGTGAAAACAGGAAAATACTGTGACCAGTGCAATATGCTAGAAGAGAAATATCAGCAGAAATGGAGCACCTGTTACCTCAGTTTGTTCACTGCCAAAAAGAAGCAATGGAAAGTTGACCAGTTATTGAGGAACTTGCTGAAAAGTAGTAAAAAGTTCAACTGGGAACTACAAGCCCAGCCCTATTAGCAACAGTTGCAATGGTTGGAGCACAACCATTTTCAAAATGTGGGGCAGGAGGCTAAGGTTCAAGTCTTAATTCAAGTTATGTCCTACATACTAAACCCCCCCCCCTACCCATACACACCGCTTTGATGCTAAAGGCAATTCCCTGTTTATTGTTTTGCCAGTGCAGTTAAAAGCTTGCTTAGGGCAGTTCATATTAACCTTCCTGCTCCTCAGTCCATGCAAGCTCAGGTCATCCATAAAGCAAATTCAATTCAGTAAATATCCTTGTGCAAAAAAAAGAGAAGTATTTTGCAAACACAAAAGCATTTACCCCCCCCCCTCCACATATAGGCTCATTAATCCCTGCGCCCACCCCATACAAATCAAAATAGGACTTACCAGGTAAATGTCAATTTCAGATTTTGGTCATTTATCCAAATCAACTTAACACAAAAGTAGAATGTACGTATATGATATATGTAGACGCATGTCAACAATATATACTTGGATAAAGTTATTGTCAATGAAAATCAAACAAAAACAAAAGTCGAAGGCTTCAGACTCCCAAATTGGATTCAGTTTATGTCAAGTAGCACTGAGTTCATCCTCCAAACATCATTTTCACTCACAGGGTACTCCTTTTCAGGTATAACCACTTCTATTTCAGGGTTCACCATTTATTGCAGGCATGCAAGCAGCTTGGTTTCAAACTCTACACAAGTATCCATGTTCAGTCACAAATGTCAATTAAATCAAAAATTTTGAAAAATGTTCAAATCAGTTCAGTAAAAAAAATTTTTTTTTTCAAAATTATTCATGGAAGCTAAGCAAAATAATTTTATGTGATACCTAGACTTTCTGTGGCAACATTGCAATGGTAATGAAAAACAAAATGAAATGAGGGCTGCGCTCTTCTAAATTGGATTCGGTTTAAATCAAATAATGCTGAGTCCATCATCTAGTAACAATCAAAATCATCTCATTCACATGGCACTTTGTTCAGGCCTAATTACTTCTATTGAAAGGTTAAGCATATCATTTTATTGCAGGCGTCTTGGTCCCAGTTGGTCCACAATGTAGTTTTAAATTTCATTTGAGGACCCAGGTAAACCCCTATATCAATTTAGTCTTGTCTCTGCCCTCCTGCAGAAGGCAAATAAAGTCTGCTGGTGCATCCAGATCAATCTAAAATATATTAAGCTTCGTGCTCTCAAGAAATCAGCAATGAAATATAATAAAACAAATTAGAGCTCTCCCCAAAATAGTGTCTTGTAGGAAGGGGCCGGGTTATAATGTGAGTGATCCCTTCCTACGGTCCCAACAAGGCAGGGTGGTAGTTTGGGCGTATCTTGGCGGTTTGGCCACCATACAAGAATGGTGGCAGACTAGTTGTAACAATTCAATCTGTGAATACAACAAAGTCCCATCTAGTCAACCATTTCACTTCAAAGTCCAGAGTCCAAACTGTGATTACCAAACATGACTCTGCAAATACCATTCATTCAAAGTCAAGCATTCTTCAGAACAATGAACTTACTTGTAGCATACAAATTTAATCAAAGGAATTGTGATTCCTCATTTGCTTGTAATAAAATAAAATTAGCCGATACGACCCAGTTACTGCCACCCAATGCCTCATTATTCATGCCTCCTCTTTTCAAGTAAGCTGTTTTCACATCGCAGGAGCCACAGGCGTTAATGAAACATTTACGCCAGCGTAAATGTACTTTAACGACAAGGCGATGCAATGATACTTCCTGTTAGTTCCCAGTCCTTCAGCAATTCTAAGGCGTGCTCTGCATGTTGCTGAGGATCTAGAAATCAAGTTCTCATTGCCTTCCAAATGAAGGTCATATTTCTGTTTGATTTATCAAACCCCTTTCCCTCCCTCCCTCTAAGGTATCAGTAAGCCATCGGGCAGCAGGTACTCTTGTCAGCAAGCCTGTGAGATTTCTTGCTGCCCCAAACATGGTCGTATCGTAGCTGATTTGTGCAAATGCAACTTTTTCAGTTCATTTATGTAGATAATTTTTCCCCTGCAAAGAAAAGCAGAGATCAGGTTAGTAATAGTTCTCACAACAAAGCCAATAATTAGCACTGTCCACATGGTTTAAGCGCCAAACCACACTTCGTACAAAAGAAAGGGTAGCAGAAAGACCCCCGTTACCACAGTTTCTGCTGTTTGTTTGGGCTTATGCTCACCTCTCAGTCAACACAGAAGCCTCAACGGTGTGTGCAAAGAAAGAAATACATACAAATCTGAGTAAGAAAATTTGGTTTGGAAGGGCCACTCTAGAAGTAAATTATACAAGAGTCCTTGGAAAGAGCAACCTGCTTTACCATTTGAAATGCTTATCAAAAGAGAAGGGCAAAGGCGTTAGGCTTTCAAGACGTATGTAGAGGTTGTTAGACCTTTGTTAATGTACAGGGGGAAGTCCCCAAAATGTGTATACAAAACAAGCATGTCCTTGAAAACGATATTTAGAAGTTGTTAATCGTAAGGGGAAGTACCAAAGCGTACGCAAAACAAGGAAGTCCTTAAAAATGAAATGTAGCAGTTGTTAATGGTAAAGGGGAAGTCCCCAAAGTATATACAAAACAAGGAAGTCCTTGAAAATGAAATTGTTGAAATTAAAAAGGGAAGTCCCAAAAGTGAATACAAAACGAGGAAGTCCTTGAAAAATGAAATTGCTGATTAAAAAAGGGAAGTCCCAAAAGTGTATACACAACAAGGAAGTCCTTGAAAATGAATTGTTGATTAAAAAGGGAAGTCCCAAAAGTGTATACAAAACAAGGACGTCCTTGAAAAATGAAATTGTTGATTAAAAGGGAAGTCCCAAAAGTGTATACACAACAAGGAAGTCCTTGAAAATGAAATTGTTGATTAAAAAGGGAAGTCCCAAAAGTATATACAAAACAAGGAAGTCCTTGAAAATGAAATTGTTGTTTAAAAAGGGAAGTCCCAAAAAGTGTATACAAAACAAGGAAGTCCTTGAAAAATGAAATTGTTGATTAAAAAGGGAAGTCCCAAAAGTGTATACACAACAAGGAAGTCCTTGAAAATGAAATTTTTGATTAAAAAGGGAAGTCCCAAAAGTGTATACAAAACAAGGAAGTCCTTGAAAAATGAAATTGTTTATTAAAAAGGGAAGTCCCAAAAGTGTATACACAACAAGGAAGTCCTTGAAAATGAAATTGTTGATTACAAAGGGAAGTCCCAAAAGTGTATACAAACAAGGAAGTCCTTGAAAATGAAATTGTTGATTAAAAAGGGAAGTCCCAAAAGTGTATACAAACAAGGAAGTCCTTGAAAAATGAAATGTAGAAGTTGTTAATTGTTAAGGGGAAGTCCCCAAAAGCGTATGAATAATTAATCAAATGGGAAAATCCCCAAAGAGCGTTTGCGTAAACAAGGAAGTCCTTAAGGGGGCAATCCCCAAAGAGCGTATGCGTAACCAAGGAAGTCTTGGAAATAGATGTAGAAATCGTTAATTCCAAGGGGAAGTCCCCACAAACGTATGCATAATTAATTAAAAAGGGGGCAGTCCCCAAAGAGCGTATGCGTAACCAAGGCAGTCCTTGGAAATAGATGTAGAAGTCGTTAATTACAAGGGGAAGTCCCCAAAAAGCATTGCGTATTTAATTAAAAAGGGGGCGATCCCCAAAGAGCGTATGCGTAACCAAGGCAGTCCTTCAAAATCAATGAAGAAATCACTAAGTGGAAGACGCAACTCATGTACAACAAAATTAAAGAAAAGAGTAATCTTGCAAGCATGAAGAAGCATGAATGAAGCGCAAATTCTCATCAGCAAACAATGGTATATGTCTAACTGAGGAACAAACTTTCAGAAGCAAAAGAAAGTGTCAACACCCAAATCATTCAAAACAGTGCAGCCAGTTACCAGGCAAATGAAGAACGGTTTGGCCACCATACAAGAATGGTGGCAGACTAGTTGTAACAATTCAATCTGTGAATACAACAAAGTCCCATCTAGTCAACCATTTCACTTCAAAGTCCAGAGTCCAAACTGTGATTACCAAACATGACTCTGCAAATACCATTCATTCAAAGTCAAGCATTCTTCAGAACAATGAACTTACTTGTAGCATACAAATTTAATCAAAGGAATTGTGATTCCTCATTTGCTTGTAATAAAATAAAATTAGCCGATACGACCCAGTTACTGCCACCCAATGCCTCATTATTCATGCCTCCTCTTTTCAAGTAAGCTGTTTTCACATCGCAGGAGCCACAGGCGTTAACATTAACTTTGTTCAATTAACTTAATTGGTTGAAAAAAGTCGTTTTATGCAAAAAATAGCACTTGTTTACAAGTATTTCAACATCTTTAACTGTACACTTTTCTTGTTATCAAGGTTTACATTAACTTTGTTATATTAACTTAATTGGTTGAAGTAAGTAGTTTTATGCGCAAAATAGCACTTGTTTACGAGAAATTTAACATCATAAACTGTACACTTTGCTTGTTATCAAGTTTTACATTAACTTTGTTAAATTAACTTAATTCGTTGAAGTAAGTAGTTTTATACGCAAAATAGCACTTTTTTACAAAGATTTATATAGATTTACAAATATTAACATCTGTAGTTGTAAACTTTGCTCGTTATCATGGTTTACATTAACTTTGTTCAATTAACTTAATTGGTTCAAGTAAGTAGTTTTATCTGCAAAATAGCACTTTTTTATAAGAATTTAAACATCTTTAACTGTAGACTTTGCTTGTTATCATGGTTTACATTAACTTTGTTCAATTAGCTTAATTGGTTGAAGAAAGTCGTTTTATGCAAAAAATAGCACTTGTTTACAAGTATTTCAACATCTTTAACTGTACACTTTTTTTGTTATCAAGGTTTACATTAACTTTGTTACATTAACTTTATTGGTTGAAGTAAAAAGTTTTATGCGCAAAATAACACTTTTTTACAATGATATTAACATCTTTAACTGTAAACTTTGCTTGTTATCATGGTTTACATTGACTTTGTTCAATTAACTTAATTGTTTGAAGTAAGTAGTTTTATGCGCAAAATAGCACTTGTTTACAAGGATTTTAACATCTTTAACTGTACACTTTCCTTCTTATCAAGGTTTACATTAACTTTGTTCAATTAACTTAATTGGTTGAAGGAAGTAGTTTTATACGCAAAATAGCACTTTTTTACAAAGATTTTAACATCTGTAGTTGTAAACTTTGCTTGTTATCATGGTTTACATTAACTTTGTTCAATTAACTTAATTGGTTCAAGTAAGTAGTTTTATCTGCAAAAAAGCACTTTTTTACAAGTATTTCAACATCTTTGACTGTATGTACATTTTTCTTGTTATCAATGTTTATGTTAACTTTGTTCAATTAACTTAATTGGTTGAAGAAAGTAGTTTTATGCGGAAAATAGCACTCCTTTACAAGGATTATAACATCTTTAAATGTAAACTTGACTTGTTATCAAGTTTTACATTAACTTTGTTACATTAACTTAATTGGTTGAGGTAAGTAGTTTTATGCGCAAAATAGCACTTTTTTACGATGAGTTTAACATCTTTAGCTGTAAGCTTTGCTTGTTATCATGGTTTACATTAACTTTGTTACATTAACTTAATTGGTTGAAGAAAAAAGTTTTATGCGCAAAATAGCACTTTTTTACAATGATATTAACATCTTTAACTGTAAACTTTGCTTGTTATCATGGTTTACATTAACTTTGTACAACTAAACTTAATTGGTTGAAGTAAGTAGTTTTATGTGCAAAATAGCACTTGTTAACAAGAATTTCAACATGAATAACTGTACACTTTCCTTCTTATCAAGGTTTACATTAACTTTGTTCAATTAACTTAATTGGTTGAAAAAAGTAGTTTTATGTGCAAAATAGCACTTGTTTACAAGTAAATTAACATTTTTTACTGCACTTTTTGCTTGTTATCATGGTTTACATTAACTTTGTTCAATTAGCTTAATTGGTTGAAGAAAGTCGTTTTATGCAAAAAATAGCACTTGTTTACAAGTATTTCAACATCTTTAACTGTACACTTTCCTTGTTATCAAAGTTTACATTAACTTTGTTCAATTAACTTAATTGGTTGAGGTAAGTAGTTTTATGCGCAAAATATTACTTGTTTACAAGAATCTTAACATCTTTCACTGCACTCTTTGCTTGTTATCATTGTTTATAAGAACTTTGTTCGATTAACATAATTGGTTGAAGTAAATAGTTTTATACGCCAAAAAGCACTTTTTTACAATGATATTAACATCTTTAACGGTAAACTTTGCTTGTTATCATGGTTTACATTAACTTTGTACAACTAAACTTAATTGGTTGTAGTAAGTAGTTTTATGTGCAAAATAGCACTTGTTAACAAGAATTTCAACATGAATAACTGTACACTTTCCTTCTTATCAAGGTTTACATTAACTTTGTTCAATTAACTTAATTGGTTGAAAAAAGTAGTTTTATGTGCAAAATAGCACTTGTTTACAAGTAAATTAACATTTTTTACTGCTCTTTTTGCTTGTTATCATGGTTTACATTAACTTTGTTCAATTAGCTTAATTGGTTGAAGAAAGTCGTTTTATGCAAAAAATAGCACTTGTTTACAAGTATTTCAACATCTTTAACTGTACACTTTCCTTGTTATCAAAGTTTACATTAACTTTGTTCAATTAACTTAATTGGTTGAGGTAAGTAGTTTTATGCGCAAAATATTACTTGTTTACAAGAATCTTAACATCTTTCACTGCACTCTTTGCTTGTTATCATTGTTTATAAGAACTATGTTCGATTAACATAATTGGTTGAAGTAAATAGTTTTATACGCCAAAAAGCACTTTTTTACAATGATATTAACATCTTTAACTGTAAACTTTGCTTGTTATCATGGTTTACATTAACTTTGTACAACTAAACTTAATTGGTTGAAGTAAGTAGTTTTATGTGCAAAATAGCACTTGTTAACAAGAATTTCAACATGAATACCTGTACACTTTGCTTGTTATCATGGTTTACATTGACTTTGTTCAATTAACTTAATTGTTTGAAGTAAGTAGTTTTATGCGCAAAATAGCACTTGTTTACAAGGATTTTAACATCTTTAACTGTACACTTTCCTTCTTATCACGGTTTACATTAACTTTATTCAATTAACTTAATTGGTTGAAGAAAGTAGTTTTATACGCAAAATAGCACTTTTTTACAAGGATTTTAACATCTTTAACTGTACACTTTCCTTCTTATCACGGTTTACATTAACTTTATTCAATTAACTTAATTGGTTGAAGAAAGTAGTTTTATACGCAAAATAGCACTTTTTTATAAGAATTTTAACATCTTTAACTGTACACTTTGCTTGTTATCATGGTTTACATCAACTTTGTTCAATAAGCTTAGTTGGTTGAAGTAAATAGTTTTATACGCCAAAAACCACTTTTGTACAATGATTTTAACATCTTTAACTGTACACTTTCCTTCTTATCAAGATTTACATTAACATTGTTCAATTAACTTAATTGGTTGAAAAAAGAAAGTAGTTTTATGTGCAAAATAGCACTTTTTTACGAAGATTTTAACATCTGCAGCTGTAAACTTTACTTGTTATCATGTTTTACATTAACTTTGTTACATTAACTTAATTGGTTGAAGTAAGTAGTTTTATGCGCAAAATAGCACTTGTTTACAAGAATTTCAACATCAATAACTGTACACTTTGCTTCTTATCTTGGTTTACATTAACTTTGTTCAATTAACTTAATTGGTTCAAGTAAATAGTTTTATACGCCAAAAAGCACTTTTGTACAATGATTCTAACATCTTTAACTGTACACTTTCCTTCTTATCAAGGTTAACATTAACTTTGTTATATTAACTTAATTTGCTGAAAAAAGTCGTTTTATGCAAAAAATAGCACTTGTTTACAAGTATTTCAACATCTTTAACTGTACACTTTCATTCTTATCAAGGTTAACATTAACTTTGTTCAATTAACTTAATTGGTTGAAAAAAGTCGTTTTATGCAAAAAATAGCACTTGTTTACAAGTATTTCAACATCTTTAACTGTACACTTTTCTTGTTATCAAGGTTTACATTAACTTTGTTATATTATCTTAATTGGCTGAAGTAAGTAGTTTTATGCGCAAAATAGCACTTGTTTACGAGAAATTTAACATCATAAACTGTACACTTTGCTTGTTATCAAGTTTTACATTAACTTTGTTAAATTAACTTAATTCGTTGAAGTAAGTAGTTTTATACGCAAAATAGCACTTTTTTACAAAGATTTATATAGATTTACAAATATTAACATCTGTAGTTGTAAACTTTGCTCGTTATCATGGTTTACATTAACTTTGTTCAATTAACTTAATTGGTTCAAGTAAGTAGTTTTATCTGCAAAATAGCACTTTTTTATAAGAATTTGAACATCTTTAACTGTAGACTTTGCTTGTTATCATGGTTTACATTAACTTTGTTCAATTAGCTTAATTGGTTGAAGAAAGTCGTTTTATGCAAAAAATAGCACTTGTTTACAAGTATTTCAACATCTTTAACTGTACACTTTTTTTGTTATCAAGGTTTACATTAACTTTGTTACATTAACTTTATTGGTTGAAGTAAAAAGTTTTATGCGCAAAATAACACTTTTTTACAATGATAATAACATCTTTAACTGTAAACTTTGCTTGTTATCATGGTTTACATTGACTTTGTTCAATTAACTTAATTGTTTGAAGTAAGTAGTTTTATGCGCAAAATAGCACTTGTTTACAAGGATTTTAACATCTTTAACTGTACACTTTCCTTCTTATCAAGGTTTACATTAACTTTGTTCAATTAACTTAATTGGTTGAAGGAAGTAGTTTTATACGCAAAATAGCACTTTTTTACAAAGATTTTAACATCTGTAGTTGTAAACTTTGCTTGTTATCATGGTTTACATTAACTTTGTTCAATTAACTTAATTGGTTCAAGTAAGTAGTTTTATCTGCAAAAAAGCACTTTTTTACAAGTATTTCAACATCTTTGACTGTATGTACATTTTTCTTGTTATCAATGTTTACGTTAACTTTGTTCAATTAACTTAATTGGTTGAAGAAAGTAGTTTTATGCGGAAAATAGCACTCCTTTACAAGGATTATAACATCTTTAAATGTAAACTTGACTTGTTATCAAGTTTTACATTAACTTTGTTACATTAACTTAATTGGTTGAGGTAAGTAGTTTTATGCGCAAAATAGCACTTTTTTACGATGAGTTTAACATCTTTAGCTGTAAGCTTTGCTTGTTATCATGGTTTACATTAACTTTGTTACATTAACTTAATTGGTTGAAGAAAAAAGTTTTATGCGCAAAATAGCACTTTTTTACAATGATATTAACATCTTTAACTGTAAACTTTGCTTGTTATCATGGTTTACATTAACTTTGTACAACTAAACTTAATTGGTTGAAGTAAGTAGTTTTATGTGCAAAATAGCACTTGTTAACAAGAATTTCAACATGAATAACTGTACACTTTCCTTCTTATCAAGGTTTACATTAACTTTGTTCAATTAACTTAATTGGTTGAAAAAAGTAGTTTTATGTGCAAAATAGCACTTGTTTACAAGTAAATTAACATTTTTTACTGCACTTTTTGCTTGTTATCATGGTTTACATTAACTTTGTTCAATTAGCTTAATTGGTTGAAGAAAGTCGTTTTATGCAAAAAATAGCACTTGTTTACAAGTATTTCAACATCTTTAACTGTACACTTTCCTTGTTATCAAAGTTTACATTAACTTTGTTCAATTAACTTAATTGGTTGAGGTAAGTAGTTTTATGCGCAAAATATTACTTGTTTACAAGAATCTTAACATCTTTCACTGCACTCTTTGCTTGTTATCATTGTTTATAAGAACTTTGTTCGATTAACATAATTGGTTGAAGTAAATAGTTTTATACGCCAAAAAGCACTTTTTTACAATGATATTAACATCTTTAACGGTAAACTTTGCTTGTTATCATGGTTTACATTAACTTTGTACAACTAAACTTAATTGGTTGTAGTAAGTAGTTTTATGTGCAAAATAGCACTTGTTAACAAGAATTTCAACATGAATAACTGTACACTTTCCTTCTTATCAAGGTTTACATTAACTTTGTTCAATTAACTTAATTGGTTGAAAAAAGTAGTTTTATGTGCAAAATAGCACTTGTTTACAAGTAAATTAACATTTTTTACTGCACTTTTTGCTTGTTATCATGGTTTACATTAACTTTGTTCAATTAGCTTAATTGGTTGAAGAAAGTCGTTTTATGCAAAAAATAGCACTTGTTTACAAGTATTTCAACATCTTTAACTGTACACTTTCCTTGTTATCAAAGTTTACATTAACTTTGTTCAATTAACTTAATTGGTTGAGGTAAGTAGTTTTATGCGCAAAATATTACTTGTTTACAAGAATCTTAACATCTTTCACTGCACTCTTTGCTTGTTATCATTGTTTATAAGAACTTTGTTCGATTAACATAATTGGTTGAAGTAAATATTTTTATACGCCAAAAAGCACTTTTTTACAATGATATTAACATCTTTAACGGTAAACTTTGCTTGTTATCATGGTTTACATTAACTTTGTACAACTAAACTTAATTGGTTGTAGTAAGTAGTTTTATGTGCAAAATAGCACTTGTTAACAAGAATTTCAACATGAATAACTGTACACTTTCCTTCTTATCAAGGTTTACATTAACTTTGTTCAATTAACTTAATTGGTTGAAAAAAGTAGTTTTATGTGCAAAATAGCACTTGTTTACAAGTATATTATCATTTTTTACTGCACTTTTTGCTTGTTATCATGGTTTACATTAACTTTGTTCAATTAGCTTAATTGGTTGAAGAAAGTCGTTTTATGCAAAAAATAGCACTTGTTTACAAGTATTTCAACATCTTTAACTTTACACTTTCCTTGTTATCAAAGTTTACATTAACTTTGTTCAATTAACTTAATTGGTTGAGGTAAGTAGTTTTATGCGCAAAATATTACTTGTTTACAAGAATCTTAACATCTTTCACTGCACTCTTTGCTTGTTATCATTGTTTATAAGAACTATGTTCGATTAACATAATTGGTTGAAGTAAATAGTTTTATACGCCAAAAAGCACTTTTTTACAATGATATTAACATCTTTAACTGTAAACTTTGCTTGTTATCATGGTTTACATTAACTTTGTACAACTAAACTTAATTGGTTGAAGTAAGTAGTTTTATGTGCAAAATAGCACTTGTTAACAAGAATTTCAACATGAATACCTGTACACTTTGCTTGTTATCATGGTTTACATTGACTTTGTTCAATTAACTTAATTGTTTGAAGTAAGTAGTTTTATGCGCAAAATAGCACTTGTTTACAAGAATTTCAACATCAATAACTGTACACTTTGCTTCTTATCTTGGTTTACATTAACTTTGTTCAATTAACTTAATTGGTTCAAGTAAATAGTTTTATACGCCAAAAAGCACTTTTTTATAAGAATTTTAACATCTTTAACTGTAGACTTTGCTTGTTATCATGGTTTACATTAACTTTGTTCAATTAGCTTAATTGGTTGAAGAAAGTCGTTTTATGCAAAAAAAGGCACTTGTTTACAAGTATTTCAACATCTTTAACTGTACACTTTTCTTGTTACCAAGGTTTACATTAACTTTGTTACATTAACTTAATTGGTTGAAGAAAAAAGTTTTATGCGCAAAATAGCACTTTTTTACAATGATATTAACATCTTTAACTGTAAACTTTGCTTGTTATCATGGTTTACATTAACTTTGTACAACTAAACTTAATTGGTTGAAGTAAGTAGTTTTATGTGCAAAATAGCAGTTGTTAACAAGAATTTCAACATGAATAACTGTACACTTTGCTTGTTATCATGGTTTACATTGACTTTGTTCAATTAACTTAATTGTTTGAAGTAAGTAGTTTTATGCGCAAAATAGCACTTGTTTACAAGGATTTTAACATCTTTAACTGTACACTTTCCTTCTTATCAAGGTTTACATTAACTTTGTTCAATTAACTTAATTGGTTGAAGGAAGTAGTTTTATACGCAAAATGGCACTTTTTTACAAAGATTTTAACATCTGTAGTTGTAAACTTTGCTTGTTATCATGGTTTACAGTAACTTTGTTCAATTAACTTAATTGGTTCAAGTAAGTAGTTTTATCTGCAAAAAAGCACTTTTTTACAAGTATTTCAACATCTTTGACTGTATGTACATTTTTCTTGTTATCAATGTTTACGTTAACTTTGTTCAATTAACTTAATTGGTTGAAGAAAGTAGTTTTATGCGGAAAATAGCACTCCTTTACAAGGATTATAACATCTTTAAATGTAAACTTGACTTGTTATCAAGTTTTACATTAACTTTGTTACATTAACATAATTGGTTGAAGTAAGTAGTTTTATGCGCAAAATAGCACTTTTTTACGATGAGTTTAACATCTTTAGCTGTAAACTTTGCTTGTTATCATGGTTTACATTAACTTTGTACAATAAACTTAATTGGTTGAAGTAAGTAGTTTTATGTGCAAAATAGCACTTGTTTACAAGAATTTCAACATCAATAACTGTACACTTTGCTTGTTATCATGGTTTACATTAACGTTGTTCTATTAACTTAATTGTTTGAAGTAAGTAGTTTTATGCGCAAAATACCACTTGTTTACAAGGATTTTAATATCTTTAACTGTACACTTTCCTTCTTATCAAGGTTTACATTAACTTTGTTCAATTAACTTAATTGGTTGAAAAAAGTAGTTTTATGTGCAAAATAGCACTTGTTTACAAGTATATTAACATTTTTTACTGCACTTTTTGCTTGTTATCATGGTTTACAAGAATTTTGTTCAATTAAAAAAATTGGTTGAAGGAAGTAGTTTTATACGCAAAATAGCACTTTTTTACAAAGATTTTAACATCTGTAGTTGTAAACTTTGCTTGTTATCATGGTTTACATTAACTTTGTTCAATTAACTTAATTGGAACAAGTAAGTAGTTTTATCTGCAAAATAGCACTTTTTCATAAGAATTTTAACATCTTTAACTGTAGACTTTGCTTGTTATCATGGTTTACATTAACTTTGTTCAATTAGCTTAATTGGTTGAAGAAAGTCGTTTTATGCAAAAAATAGCACTTGTTTACAAGTATTTCAACATCTTTAACTGTACACTTTTCTTGTTATCATGGTTTACATTAACTTTGTACAACTAAACTTAAATGGTTGAAGTAAGTAGTTTTATGTGCAAAATAGCACTTGTTAACAAGAATTTCAACATGAATAACTGTACACTTTGCTTGTTATCATGGTTTACATTGACTTTGTTCAATTAACTTAATTGTTTGAAGTAAGTAGTTTTATGCGCAAAATAGCACTTGTTTACAAGAATTTTAACATCATAAACTGTACACTTTGCTTGTTATCATGGTTTACATTAACTTTGTTCAATTAACTTAATTGGTTCAAGTAAGTAGTTTTATCTGCAAAAAATAGCACTTGTTCACAAGTATTTCAATATCTTTGACTGTATGTACATCTTTCATGTTATCAATGTTTACGTTAACTTTGTTCAATTAACTTAATTGGTTGAAGAAAGTAGTTTTATGCGGAAAATAGCACTCCTTTACAAAGATTATAACATCTTTAAATGTAAACTTGACTTGTTATCAAGTTTTACATTAACTTTGTTACATTAACTTAATTGGTGGAAGTAAGTAGTTTTATACGCAAAATAGCACTTTTTTACAAAAATTTTAACATCTGTAGTTGTAAACTTTGCTTGTTATCATGGTTTACATTAACTTTGTTCAATTAGCTTAATTGGTTGAAGAAAGTCGTTTTATGCAAAAAATAGCACTTGTTTACAAGTATTTCAACATCTTTAACTGTACAATTTTTGTTATCAAGGTTTACATTAACTTTGTTACAATAACTTAATTGGTTGAATTAAAAAGTTTTATGCGCAAAATAGCACTTGTTTACAAGGATTTTAACATCTTTAACTGTACACTTTCCTTCTTATCAAGGTTTACATTAACTTTGTTCAATTAACTTAATTGGTTGAAGGAAGTAGTTTTATACGCAAAATGGAACTTTTTTACAAAAATTTTAACATCTGTAGTTGTAAACTTTGCTTGTTATCATGGTTTACATTAACTTTGTTCAATTAGCTTAATTGGTTGAAGAAAGTCGTTTTATGCAAAAAATAGCACTTGTTTACAAGTATTTCAACATCTTTAACTTTACACTTTCCTTGTTATCAAAGTTTACATTAACTTTGTTCAATTAACTTAATTGGTTGAGGTAAGTAGTTTTATGCGCAAAATATTACTTGTTTACAAGAATCTTAACATCTTTCACTGCACTCTTTGCTTGTTATCATTGTTTATAAGAACTATGTTCGATTAACATAATTGGTTGAAGTAAATAGTTTTATACGCCAAAAAGCACTTTTTTACAATGATATTAACATCTTTAACTGTAAACTTTGCTTGTTATCATGGTTTACATTAACTTTGTACAACTAAACTTAATTGGTTGAAGTAAGTAGTTTTATGTGCAAAATAGCACTTGTTAACAAGAATTTCAACATGAATACCTGTACACTTTGCTTGTTATCATGGTTTACATTGACTTTGTTCAATTAACTTAATTGTTTGAAGTAAGTAGTTTTATGCGCAAAATAGCACTTGTTTACAAGAATTTCAACATCAATAACTGTACACTTTGCTTCTTATCTTGGTTTACATTAACTTTGTTCAATTAACTTAATTGGTTCAAGTAAATAGTTTTATACGCCAAAAAGCACTTTTTTATAAGAATTTTAACATCTTTAACTGTAGACTTTGCTTGTTATCATGGTTTACATTAACTTTGTTCAATTAGCTTAATTGGTTGAAGAAAGTCGTTTTATGCAAAAAAAGGCACTTGTTTACAAGTATTTCAACATCTTTAACTGTACACTTTTCTTGTTACCAAGGTTTACATTAACTTTGTTACATTAACTTAATTGGTTGAAGAAAAAAGTTTTATGCGTAAAATAGCACTTTTTTACAATGATATTAACATCTTTAACTGTAAACTTTGCTTGTTATCATGGTTTACATTAACTTTGTACAACTAAACTTAATTGGTTGAAGTAAGTAGTTTTATGTGCAAAATAGCAGTTGTTAACAAGAATTTCAACATGAATAACTGTACACTTTGCTTGTTATCATGGTTTACATTGACTTTGTTCAATTAACTTAATTGTTTGAAGTAAGTAGTTTTATGCGCAAAATAGCACTTGTTTACAAGGATTTTAACATCTTTAACTGTACACTTTCCTTCTTATCAAGGTTTACATTAACTTTGTTCAATTAACTTAATTGGTTGAAGGAAGTAGTTTTATACGCAAAATGGCACTTTTTTACAAAGATTTTAACATCTGTAGTTGTAAACTTTGCTTGTTATCATGGTTTACAGTAACTTTGTTCAATTAACTTAATTGGTTCAAGTAAGTAGTTTTATCTGCAAAAAAGCACTTTTTTACAAGTATTTCAACATCTTTGACTGTATGTACATTTTTCTTGTTATCAATGTTTACGTTAACTTTGTTCAATTAACTTAATTGGTTGAAGAAAGTAGTTTTATGCGGAAAATAGCACTCCTTTACAAGGATTATAACATCTTTAAATGTAAACTTGACTTGTTATCAAGTTTTACATTAACTTTGTTACATTAACATAATTGGTTGAAGTAAGTAGTTTTATGCGCAAAATAGCACTTTTTTACGATGAGTTTAACATCTTTAGCTGTAAACTTTGCTTGTTATCATGGTTTACATTAACTTTGTACAATAAACTTAATTGGTTGAAGTAAGTAGTTTTATGTGCAAAATAGCACTTGTTTACAAGAATTTCAACATCAATAACTGTACACTTTGCTTGTTATCATGGTTTACATTAACGTTGTTCTATTAACTTAATTGTTTGAAGTAAGTAGTTTTATGCGCAAAATACCACTTGTTTACAAGGATTTTAATATCTTTAACTGTACACTTTCCTTCTTATCAAGGTTTACATTAACTTTGTTCAATTAACTTAATTGGTTGAAAAAAGTAGTTTTATGTGCAAAATAGCACTTGTTTACAAGTATATTAACATTTTTTACTGCACTTTTTGCTTGTTATCATGGTTTACAATAATTTTGTTCAATTAAAAAAATTGGTTGAAGGAAGTAGTTTTATACGCAAAATAGCACTTTTTTACAAAGATTTTAACATCTGTAGTTGTAAACTTTGCTTGTTATCATGGTTTACATTAACTTTGTTCAATTAACTTAATTGGAACAAGTAAGTAGTTTTATCTGCAAAATAGCACTTTTTCATAAGAATTTTAACATCTTTAACTGTAGACTTTGCTTGTTATCATGGTTTACATTAACTTTGTTCAATTAGCTTAATTGGTTGAAGAAAGTCGTTTTATGCAAAAAATAGCACTTGTTTACAAGTATTTCAACATCTTTAACTGTACACTTTTCTTGTTATCATGGTTTACATTAACTTTGTACAACTAAACTTAAATGGTTGAAGTAAGTAGTTTTATGTGCAAAATAGCACTTGTTAACAAGAATTTCAACATGAATAACTGTACACTTTGCTTGTTATCATGGTTTACATTGACTTTGTTCAATTAACTTAATTGTTTGAAGTAAGTAGTTTTATGCGCAAAATAGCACTTGTTTACAAGAATTTTAACATCATAAACTGTACACTTTGCTTGTTATCATGGTTTACATTAACTTTGTTCAATTAACTTAATTGGTTCAAGTAAGTAGTTTTATCTGCAAAAAATAGCACTTGTTTACAAGTATTTCAATATCTTTGACTGTATGTACATTTTTCATGTTATCAATGTTTACGTTAACTTTGTTCAATTAACTTAATTGGTTGAAGAAAGTAGTTTTATGCGGAAAATAGCACTCCTTTACAAAGATTATAACATCTTTAAATGTAAACTTGACTTGTTATCAAGTTTTACATTAACTTTGTTACATTAACTTAATTGGTGGAAGTAAGTAGTTTTATACGCAAAATAGCACTTTTTTACAAAAATTTTAACATCTGTAGTTGTAAACTTTGCTTGTTATCATGGTTTACATTAACTTTGTTCAATTAGCTTAATTGGTTGAAGAAAGTCGTTTTATGCAAAAAATAGCACTTGTTTACAAGTATTTCAACATCTTTAACTGTACACTTTCCTTGTTATCAAAGTTTACATTAACTTTGTTCAATTAACTTAATTGGTTGAGGTAAGTAGTTTTATGCGCAAAATATTACTTGTTTACAAGAATCTTAACATCTTTCACTGCACTCTTTGCTTGTTATCATTGTTTATAAGAACTATGTTCGATTAACATAATTGGTTGAAGTAAATAGTTTTATACGCCAAAAAGCACTTTTTTACAATGATATTAACATCTTTAACTGTAAACTTTGCTTGTTATCATGGTTTACATTAACTTTGTACAACTAAACTTAATTGGTTGAAGTAAGTAGTTTTATGAGCAAAATAGCACTTGTTTACAAGAATTCAACATGAATAACTGTACACTTTACTTGTTATCATTGTTTACATTGACTTTGTTCAATTAAGTTAATTGTTTGAAGTAAGTAGTTTTATGCGCAAAGTAGCACTTGTTTACAAGGATTTTAACATCTTTAACTGTACACTTTCCTTCTTATCAAGGTTTACATTAACTTTGTTCAATTAACTTAATTGGTTGAAGGAGGTAGTTTTATTTGCAAAATAGCACTTGTTTACAAGCATTTTAACATCTTTAACTGCACACTTTGCTTGTTATCATGCTTTATATTAACTTTGTTTAATTAACTTAATTAGTTGAAGAAAGTAACTTTATGCGCAAAATAGCACTTTTTTATAAGAATTTTAACATCTTTAACTGTACACTTTGCTTGTTATCATGGTTTACATCAACTTTGTTCAATAAGCTTAATTGGTTGAAGAAAGTCGTTTCATGCAAAAAATAGCACTTTTTTACAAGTATTTCAATATCTTTAAATGTATGTACATTTTTCTTGTTATCAATGTTTACGTTAACTTTGTTCAATTAACTTAATTTGTTGAAGAAAGTAGTTTAATGCGGAAAACAGCACTCCTTTACAAGGATTATAACATCTTTAAATGTAAACTTGACTTATTATCAACTTCTACATTAACTTTGTTACATTAACTTAATTGGTTGAAGTAAGTAGTTCTATGCGCAAAATAGCACTTGTTTACAAGAAATTTAACATCATAAACTATACACTTTGCTTGTTATCATGGTTTACATCAACTTTGTTGAATAAGCTTAATTGGTTGAAGTAAATAGTTTTATACGCCAAAAACCACTTTTGTACAATGATTTTAACATCTTTAACTGTACACTTTCCTTCTTATCAAGGTTACCATTAACATTGTTCCATTGACTTAATTGGTTGAAAAAAGTAGTTTTATGTGCAAAATAGCACTTTTTTACAAAGATTTTAACATCTGTAGCTGTAAACTTTGCTTGTTATCAAGTTTTACATTAACTTTGTTACATTAACTTAATTGGTTGAAGTAAGTAGTTTTATGCGCAAAAAAGCACTTGTTTACAAGAATTTCAACATCAATAACTGTACACTTTGCTTCTTATCATGGTTTACATTAACTTTGTTCAATTAGCTTAATTGGTTGAAGAAAGTCGTTTTATGCAAAAAATAGCACTTGTTTACAAGTATTTCAACATCTTTAACTGTACACTTTTCTTGTTATCAAGGTTTATATTACCTTTGTTATATTAACTTAATTGGTTGAAGTAAGTAGTTTTATGCGCAAAATAGCACTTGTTTACAAGAATTTTAACATCATAAATTGTACACTTTGCTTGTTATCATGGTTTACATTAACTTTGTTCAATTAACTTAATTGGTTGAACAGAGTAGTTTTATGCTCAAAATAGCACTTGTGTACAAGAATTTTAACAACTTTAACTGTACACTTTGCTTGTTAACATAGGTTACACTAACTTTGTTATATTAACTTAATTGGTTGAAGTAAGTAGTTTTATGCGCAAAATAGCACTTTTTTACAATGATATTAACATCTTTAACTGTAAACTTTGCTTGTTATCATGGTTTACATCAACTTTGTACAATTAACTTAATTGGTTGAAGTAAGTAGTTTTATGTGCAAAATAGCACTTGTTTACAAGAATTTCAACATCAATAACTGTACACTTTGCTTGTTATCATGGTTTACATTAACTTTGTTCAATTAACTTAATTGGATGAAGAAAGTAGTTTTATGCGCAAAATAGCACTTGTTTATAAGAATTTTAACATCTTTAACTGTACATTTAGCTTATTATCATGGTTTACATTGACTTTGTTCAATTAGCTTAACTTGCTGAAGAAAGTCATTTTATACAAGAAATAGCACTTGCTTACAAGTATCTCAACATCTTTAACTGTACACTTTCCTTGTTATCAAGGTTTACATTAACTTTGTTCAATTAACTTAATTGGTTGAAAAAAGTAGTTTTCTGTGCAAAATAGCACTTGTTTACAAGTATATTAACATCTTTTACTGCAATCTTTGCTTGTTATCATTGTTAACTATAACTTTGTTCAATTAACTTAATTGGTTGAAAAAAGCAGTTTTATGTGCAAAACAGCACTTTTTTACAAGTATATTAACATCTTTTACTGCACTCTTTCCTTCTTATCAAGGTTTACATTAACTTTTTTCAATAAACTTAATTGGTTGAAGAAAGTAGTTTTATGCAAAAAATAGCATTTGTTTATAGGAATTTTAGCATCTTTAACTGTACATTTTTCTTGTTATCAAGGTTTACGTTAACTTTGTTCAGTTAACTTAATTTGTTGAAGTAAGGAGTTTTATGCGCAAAATAGTACTCCTTTACAAGGATTATAACATCTTTAACTGTAAACTTTGCTTGTTATCAAGTTTTACATTAACTTTGTTCAATTAACTTGAAGAAAGTAGTTTTATGCAAAAAATAGCACTTGTTTATAAGAATTTTAAAATCTTCAACTGTACACTTTGCTTGTGATCATTGTTTACATTAACTTTGCTCAATTAGCTTAATTGGTTGAAGAAAGTCGTTTTATGCAAAAAGTAGCACTTGTTTACAAGTATTTCAACATCTTAAACTGTACACTTTTCTTGTTATCAAGGTTCACGTTAACTTTGTTCAATTAACTTAATTGGTTGAAGAAAGTGGTTTTATGCGCAAAATATTACTTGTTTACAAGAATCTTAACATCTTTTACTGCACTCTTTGCTTGTTATCATGGTTTACAAGAATTTTCTTCAATTAACTTAATTGGTTGAAGTAAGTAGTTTTATACGCAAAATAGCACTTGTTTACAAGAATTTCAACATCAATAACTGTACACTTTGCTTGTTAACATAGTCTACACTAACTTTGTTATACTTACTTAATTGGTTGAAGTAAGTATTTTACATGTGCAAAAAAGCACTTGTTTACAAGTATTTCAACATCTTTAACTGTACACTTTGCTTGTTATCAAGGTTAACATTAGCTTTGTTCAATAAACTTTATTGGTTGAACAAAGTAGTTTTATGCAAAAAATAGCACTTGTTTACAAGAATTGTAACATCTTTAAGTGTACACTTTGCTTGTTATCATGTTTTACATTAACTTTGTTACATTAACTTAATTAGTTGAAGTAAGTAGATTTATGCGCAAAATAGCACTTGTTTACAAGAATTTTAACATCTTTAACTGTACACTTTGCTTGTTATCATGGTTTACATTAACTTTGTTCAATAAACTTTATTGGTTGAACAAAGTAGTTTTATGCAAAAAATAGCACTTGTTTACAAGAATTGTAACAACTTTAACTGTACACTTTGCTTGTTAACATAGTCTACACTAACTTTGTTATATTTACTTAATTGGTTGAAGTAAGTATTTTACATGTGCAAAAAAGCACTTGTTTACAAGTATTTCAACATCTTTAACTGTACACTTTGCTTGTTATCAAGGTTAACATTAGCTTTGTTCAATTAACTTAATTGGTTGAAAAAAGTAGTTTTATTCGGAAAATAGCACTCTTTTACAAGGATTATAACATCTTTAAATGTAAACCTGACTTGTTATCAAGTTTTACATTAACTTTGTTACATTAACTTAATTGGTTGAAGTAAGTAGTTTTATGCGCAAAAAAGCACTTGTTTACAAGAATTTTAACATCATAAACTGTACACTTTGCTCGTTATCATGGTTTACATCATCTTTGTTCAATAAGCTTAATTGGTTGAAGTAAATAGTTTTATACGCCAAAAAGCACTTTTGTACAATGATTTTACCATCTTTAATTGTACACTTTCCTTCTTATCAAGGTTTACATTAACTTTGTTCAACTAACTTAATTGTTTAAAAAAAGTAGTTTTATTTGCAAAATAGCACTTTTTCACAAAGAGTTTAGCATCTGTAGCTGTAAACTTTGCTTGTTATCATGTTTTACATTAACTTTGTTACATTAAGTTAATTGGTTGAAGTAAGTAGTTTTATGCGCAAAAAAGCACTTGTTTACAAGAATGTTAACAACTTTAACGGTACACTTTGCTTGTTAACATAGTTTACACTAACTTTGTTATATTAACTTAATTGGTTGAAGTACGTATTTTATATGTGCAAAAAAGCACTTGTTTACAAGAATTTCAACATCAATAACTGTACACTTTGCTTGTTATTATGGTTTACATTAAATTTGTTCAATTAACTTAATTGGTTCAAGTAAATAGTTTTATACGCCAAAAAGCACTTTTGTACAATGATTCTAGCATCTATAACTGTACACTTTCCTTCTTATCAAGGTTAACATTTACTTTGTTCAATTAACTCAATTGCTTGAAAAAGGAGTTTTATGCGCAAAATAGCACTTCTTTATAAGAATTTTAACATCTTTAACTGTACACTTTGCTTGTTATCATGTTTTACATTAACTTTGTTACATTAACTTAATTGGTTGAAGTAAGTAGTTTTATGCGCAAAATAGCACTTGTTTACAAGAATTTTAACATCTTTAACTGTACACTTTGCTTGTTATCATGGTTTACATTAACTTTGTTCAATAAACTTAATTGGTTGAATAAAGTAGTTTTATGCAAAAAATAGCACTTGTTTACAAGAATTTAACAACTTTAACTCTACACTTTGCTTGTTAACATAGTCTACACTAACTTTGTTATATTTACTTAATTGGTTGAAGTAAGTATTTTGTATGTGCAAAAAAGCACTTGTTTACAAGTATTTCAACATCTTTAACTGTACACTTTCCTTTTTATCAAGGTTAACATTAACTTTGTTCAATTAACTTAATTGGTTGAAAAAAGTAGTTTTATTCGGAAAATAGCACTCTTTTACAAAGATTATAACATCTTTAAATGTAAACCTGACTTGTTATCAAGTTTTACATTAACTTTGTTACATTAACTTAATTGGTTGAAGTAAGTAGTTTTATGCGCAAAATGGCACTTGTTTATAAGAATTTTAACATCTTTAACTGTACACTTTGCTTGTTATCATGGTTTACATTAACTTTGTTCAATAAACTTAATTGGTTGAATAAAGTAGTTTTATGCAAAAAATAGCACTTGTTTACAAGAATTTAACAACTTTAACTGTACACTTTGCTTGTTAACATAGTCTACACTAACTTTGTTATATTAACTTAATTGGTTGAAGTAAGTATTTTATATGTGCAAAAAAGCACTTGTTTACAAGAGTTTTAACATCATAAACTGTACACTTTCCTTCTTATCAAGGTTTACATTAACTTTGTTCAATTAACTTAATTGTTTTAAAAAAGTAGTTTTATGTGCAAATTAGCACATTTTTACAAAGAGTTTAACATCTGAAGCTGTAAACTTTGCTTGTTATCATGTTTTACATTAACTTTGTTACATTAAGTTAATTGGTTGAAGTAAGTAGTTTTATGCGCAAAATAGCACTTGTTAACAAGAATTTTAACAACTTTAACGGTACACTTTGCTTGTTAACATAGTTTACACTAACTTTGTTATATTAACTTAATTATTTGAAGTAAGTAGTTTTATGCGCAAAATAGCACTTTTTTACAATGATTTTAACATCTTTAACTGTAAACTTTGCTTGTTATCATGGTTACATTAAATTTGTACAATTAACTTAATTGGTTGAAGTAAGTAGTTTTATGTTCAAAATAGCACTTGTTTACAAGAATTTTCACATTTTTAACTGTACACTTTGCTTGTTAACATAGTTTACACTAACTTTGTTATATTAACTTAATTAGTTGAAGTAAGTATTTTATATGTGGAAAAAAGCACTTGTTTACGAGAATTTCAACATCAATAACTGTACACTTTGCTTGTTATCATGGTTTACATTAACTTTGTTCAATTAACTTAATTGGTTCAAGTAAATAGTTTTATACGCCAAAAAGCACTTTTGTACTATGATTCTAACATCTATAACTGTACACTTTCCTTCTTATCAAGGTAAACATTTACTTTGTTCAATTAACTCAATTGGTTGAAAAAGGAGTTTTATGCGCAAAATAGCACTTGTTTATAAGAACTTTAACATCTTTAACTGTACACTTTGCTTGTTATCATGTTTTGCATTAACTTTGTTACATTAACTTAATTGGTTGAAGCAAATAGTTTTACGCGAAAAATAGCACTTGTTTACAAGTGTTTCAACATCTTTAACTGAACATTTTTCTTGTTGTCAAGGTTTACATTAACTTTGTTACATTAACTTAATTGGTTGAAGTAAGTAGTTTTATGCGCAAAATAGCACTTGTTTATAAGAATTTTAACATCAATAACTGTACACTTTGCTTGTTATCATGGTCTACATTAACTTTGTTCAATTAACTTAATTGGTTGAACAAGGTAGTTTTATGTGCAAAATAGCACTTTTTTACAAGAATTTTAACAACATTAACTGTACACTTTGCTTGTTATCATGTTTTACATTAACTTTGTCACATTAACTTAATTGGTTGAAGTAAGTAGTTTTATGCGCAAAATAGCTCTTGTTTATAAGAATTTTAACATCAATAACTGTACACTTTGCTTGTTATCATGGTTTACATTAACTTTGTTCAATTAAATTAATTGGTTGAACAAAGTAGTTTTATGCAAAAAATAGCACTTGTTTACAAGAATTTTAACAACTTTAACTGTACACTTTGCTTGTTACCATAGTCTACACTAACTTTGTTATATTAACTTAATTGGTTGAAGTAAGTATTTTATATGTGCCAAAAAGCACTTGTTTACAAGAATTTCAACATCAATAACTGTACACTTTGCTTGTTATCATGGTTTACATCAACTTTGTTCAATAAGCTTAGTTGGTTGAAGTAAATAGTTTTATACGCCAAAAACCACTTTTGTACAATGATTTTAACATCTTTAACTGTACACTTTCCTTCTTATCAAGGTTAACATTAACATTGTTCCATTAACTTAATTGGTTGAAAAAAGTAGTTTTATGTGCAAAATAGCACTTTTTTACAAAGAGTTTAACATCTGTAGCTGTAAACTTTGCTTGTTATCATGTTTTACATTAACTTTGTTACATTAAGTTAATTGGTTGAAGTAAGTAGTTTTATGCGCAAAATAGCACTTGTTTACAAGAATGTTAACAACTTTAACGGTACACTTTGCTTGTTAACATAGTTTACACTAACTTTGTTATATTAACTTAATTAGTTGAAGTAAGTATTTTATATGTGGAAAAAAGCACTTGTTTACAAGAATTTTCACATTTTTAACTGTACACTTTGCTTGTTAACATAGTTTACACTAACTTTGTTATATTAACTTAATTAGTTGAAGTAAGTATTTTATATGTGGAAAAAAGCACTTGTTTACGAGAATTTCAACATCAATAACTGTACACTTTGCTTGTTATCATGGTTTACATTAACTTTGTTCAATTAACTTAATTGGTTCAAGTAAATAGTTTTATACGCCAAAAAGCACTTTTGTACTATGATTCTAATATCTATAACTGTACACTTTCCTTCTTATCAAGGTTAACATTTACTTTGTTCAATTAACTCAATTGGTTGAAAAAGGAGTTTTATGCGCAAAATAGCACTTGTTTATAAGAATTTTAACATCTTTAACTGTACACTTTGCTTGTTATCATGTTTTGCATTAACTTTGTTACATTAACTTAATTGATTGAAGCAAATAGTTTTAGGCGAAAAATAGCACTTGTTTACAAGTGTTTCAACATCTTTAACTGAACATTTTTCTTGTTGTCAAGGTTTACATTAACTTTGTTACATTAACTTAATTGGTTGAAGTAAGTAGTTTTATGCGCAAAATAGCACTTGTTTATAAGTATTTTAACATCAATAACTGTACACTGTGCTTGTTATCATGGTCTACATTAACTTTGTTCAATTAACTTAATTTGTTGAACAAGGTAGTTTTATGTGCAAAATAGCACTTTTTTACAAGAATTTTAACAACATTAACTGTACACTTTGCTAGTTATCATGTTTTACATTAACTTTGTCACATTAACTTAATTGGTTGAAGTAAGTAGTTTTATGCGCAAAATAGCTCTTGTTTATAAGAATTTTAACATCAATAACTGTACACTTTGCTTGTTATCATGGTTTACATTAACTTTGTTCAATTAAATTAATTGGTTGAACAAAGTAGTTTTATGCAAAAAATAGCACTTGTTTACAAGAATTTTAACAACTTTAACTGTACACTTTGCTTGTTACCATAGTCTACACTAACTTTGTTATATCAACTTAATTGGTTGAAGTAAGTATTTTATATGTGCCAAAAAGCACTTGTTTACAAGAATTTCAACATCAATAACTGTACACTTTGCTTGTTATCATGGTTTACATCAACTTTGTTCAATAAGCTTAGTTGGTTGAAGTAAATAGTTTTATACGCCAAAAACCACTTTTGTACAATGATTTTAACATCTTTAACTGTACACTTTCCTTCTTATCAAGGTTAACATTAACATTGTTCCATTAACTTAATTGGTTGAAAAAAGTAGTTTTATGTGCAAAATAGCACTTTTTTACAAAGAGTTTAACATCTGTAGCTGTAAACTTTGCTTGTTATCATGTTTTACATTAACTTTGTTACATTAAGTTAATTGGTTGAAGTAAGTAGTTTTATGCGCAAAATAGCACTTGTTTACAAGAATGTTAACAACTTTAACAGTACACTTTGCTTGTTAACATAGTTTACACTAACTTTGTTATATTAAGTTAATTGGTTGAAGTAAGTATTTTATATGTGCAAAAAAGCACTTGTTTACAAGAATTTCAACATCAATAACTGTACACTTTGCTTGTTATTATGGTTTACATTTAATTTGTTCAATTAACTTAATTGGTTCAAGTAAATAGTTTTATACGCCAAAAAGCACTTTTGAACAATGATTCTAACATCTATAACTGTACACTTTCCTTCTTATCAAGGTTAACATTTACTTTGTTCAATTAACTCAATTGGTTGAAAAAGGAGTTTTATGCGCAAAATAGCACTTGTTTATAAGAATTTTAACATCTTTAACTGTACACTTTGCTTGTTATCATGGTTTACATTAACTTTGTTCAATTAACTTAATTGGTTCGAGTAAATAGTTTTATACGCCAAGAAGCACTTTTGTACGATGATTCTAACATCTTTAACTGTACACTTTCCTTCTTATCAAGGTTAACATTTACTTTGTTCAATTAACTCAATTGGTTGAAAAAGGAGTTTTATGCGCAAAATAGCACTTGTTTATAAGAATTTGAACATCTTTAACTGTACACTTTGCTTGTTATCATGTTTTACATTAACTTTGGTAAATTAACTTAGTTGGTTGAAGTAAGTATTTTATATGTACAAAAAAGCACTTGTTTACAAGTATTTCAACATCTTAAACTGTATACTTTTCTTGTTATCAAGGTTTACGTTAACTTTGTTCAATTAACTTAATTGGTTGAAGAAAGTGGTTTTATTCGCAACATATTACTTTTTTACAAGAATCTTAACATCTTTTACTGCACTCTTTGCTTGTTATCATGGTTTACAAGAATTTTGTTCAATTAACTTAATTGGTTTAAGTAAGTAGTTTTATACGCAAAATAGCACTTGTTTACAAGAATTTCAACATCAATAACTGTACACTTTGCTTTTTAACATGGTTTACATTAACTTTGTTCAATTAACTTAATTGGTTCGAGTAAATAGTTTTATACGCCAAAAAGCACTTTTGTACGACGATTCTAACATCTTTAACTGTACACTTTCGATCTTATCAAGGTTAACATTTACTTTGTTCAATTAACTTAGTTGGTTGAAAAAGGAGCTTTATGCGCAAAATAGCACTTGTTTACAAGAATTGTAACATCTTTAAGTGTACACTTTGCTTGTTATCATGTTTTACATTAACTTTGTTACATTAACTTAATTGGTTGAAGTAAGTAGTTTTATGCGCAAAATAGCACTTGTTTACAAGAATTTTAACATCTTTAACTGTACACTTTGCTTGTTATCATGGTTTACATTAACTTTGTTCAATAAACTTAATTGGTTGAATAAAGTAGTTTTATGCAAAAAATAGCACTTGTTTACAAGAATTTAACAACTTTAACTCTACACTTTGCTTGTTAACATAGTCTACACTAACTTTGTTATATTTACTTAATTGGTTGAAGTAAGTATTTTGTATGTGCAAAAAAGCACTTGTTTACAAGTATTTCAACATCTTTGACTGTACACTTTCCTTTTTATCAAGGTTAACATTAACTTTGTTCAATTAACTTAATTGGTTGAAAAAAGTAGTTTTATGCGGATAATAGCACTCTTTTACAAGGATTATAACATCTTTAAATGTAAACCTGACTTGTTATCAAGTTTTACATTAACTTTGTTACATTAACTTAATTGGTTGAAGTAGGTAGTTTTATGCGAAAAATAGCACTTGTTTACAAGAGTTTTAACATCATAAACTGTACACTTTCCTTCTTATCAAGGTTTACATTAACTTTGTTCAATTAACTTAATTGTTTTAAAAAAGTAGTTTTATGTGCAAATTAGCACTTTTTTACAAAGAGTTTAACATCTGAAGCTGTAAACTTTGCTTGTCATCATGTTTTACATTAACTTTGTTACATTAAGTTAATTGGTTGAAGTAAGTAGTTTTATGCGCAAAATAGCACTTGTTAACAAGAATTTTAACAACTTTAACGGTACACTTTGCTTGTTAACATAGTTTACACTAACTTTGTTATATTAACTTAATTATTTGAAGTAAGTAGTTTTATGCGCAAAATAGCACTTTTTTACAATGATTTTAACATCTTTAACTGTAAACTTTGCTTGTTATCATGGTTTACATTAAATTTGTACAATTAACTTAATTGGTTGAAGTAAGTAGTTTTATGTTCAAAATAGCACTTGTTTACAAGAATTTTCACATTTTTAACTCTACACTTTGCTTGTTTACATAGTTTACACTAACTTTGTTATATTAACTTAATTAGTTGAAGTAAGTATTTTATATGTGGAAAAAATCACTTGTTTACGAGAATTTCAACATCAATAACTGTACACTTTGCTTGTTATCATGGTTTACATTAACTTTGTTCAATTAACTTAATTGGTTCAAGTAAATAGTTTTATACGCCAAAAAGCACTTTTGTACTATGATTCTAACATCTATAACTGTACACTTTCCTTCTTATCAAGGTTAACATTTGCTTTGTTCAATTAACTCAATTGGTTGAAAAAGGAGTTTTATGCGCAAAATAGCACTTGTTTATAAGAATTTTAACATCTTTAACTGTACACTTTGCTTGTTATCATGTTTTGCATTAACTTTGTTACATTAACTTAATTGGTTGAAGCAAATAGTTTTACGCGAAAAATAGCACTTGTTTACAAGTGTTTCAACATCTTTAACTGAACATTTTTCTTGTTGTCAAGGTTTACATTAACTTTGTTACATTAACTTAATTGGTTGAAGTAAGTAGTTTTATGCGCAAAATAGCACTTGTTTATAAGAATTTTAACATCAATAACTGTACACTTTGCTTGTTATCATGGTCTACATTAACTTTGTTCAATTAACTTAATTGGTTGAACAAGGTAGTTTTATGTGCAAAATAGCACTTTTTTACAAGAATTTTAACAACATTAACTGTACACTTTGCTTGTTATCATGTTTTACATTAACTTTGTCACATTAACTTAATTGGTTGAAGTAAGTAGTTTTATGCGCAAAATAGCTCTTGTTTATAAGAATTTTAACATCAATAACTGTACACTTTGCTTGTTATCATGGTTTACATTAACTTTGTTCAATTAAATTAATTGGTTGAACAAAGTAGTTTTATGCAAAAAATAGCACTTGTTTACAAGAATTTTAACAACTTTAACTGTACACTTTGCTTGTTACCATAGTCTACACTAACTTTTTTATATTAACTTAATTGGTTGAAGTAAGTATTTTATATGTGCCAAAAAGCACTTGTTTACAAGAATTTCAACATCAATAACTGTACACTTTGCTTGTTATCATGGTTTACATCAACTTTGTTCAATAAGCTTAGTTGGTTGAAGTAAATAGTTTTATACGCCAAAAAGCACTTTTGAACAATGATTCTAACATCTATAACTGTACACTTTCCTTCTTATCAAGGTTAACATTTACTTTGTTCAATTAACTCAATTGGTTGAAAAAGGAGCTTTATGCGCAAAATAGCACTTGTTTACAAGAATTGTAACATCTTTAACTTTACACTTTGCTTGTTATCATGGTTTACATTAACTTTGTTCAATAAACTTAATTGGTTGAACAAAGTAGTTTTATGCAAAAAATAGCACTTGTTTACAAGAATTTCAACAACTTTAACTGTACACTTTGCTTGTTAACATAGTCTACACTAACTTTGTTATATTTACTTAATTGGTTGAAGTAAGTATTTTATATGTGCAAAAAAGCACTTGTTTACAAGTATTTCAACATCTTTAACTGTACACTTTGCTTGTTATCATGGTTTACATTAACTTTGTTCAATTAACTTAATTGGTTGAAAAAGGAGTTTTATGCGCAAAATAGCTCTTGCTTACAAGAATTTTAACATCTTTAACTGTACACTTTGCTTGTTATCATGGTTTACATTAACTTTGTTCAATTAGCTTAATTGGTTGAAGAAAGTCGTTTTATGCAAAAAATAGCACTTGTTTACGAGTATTTCAACATCTTTAACTGTACACTTTTCTTGTTATCAAGATTTACATTAACTTTGTTATATTAACTTAATTGGTAGAAGTAAGTAGTTTTATGCGCAAAATAGCACATGTTTACAAGAATTTTAACATCATAAACTGTACACTTTGCTTGTTATCATGGTTTACATTGACTTTGTTCAATTAACTTAATTGGTTGAACAGAGTAGTTTTATGCGCAAAATAGCACTTGTGTACAAGAATTT
Organism: Aurelia sp. 3 sensu Dawson et al. (2005); assembly: GCA_964020215.1. Classification (NCBI taxonomy): domain Eukaryota; kingdom Metazoa; phylum Cnidaria; class Scyphozoa; order Semaeostomeae; family Ulmaridae; genus Aurelia; species Aurelia sp. 3 sensu Dawson et al. (2005). The sequence goes on from OZ026584.1 coordinate 9,716,108, forward strand.
TAACAACTTTAACTGTACACTTTGCTTGTTAACATAGGTTACACTAACTTTGTTATATTAACTTAATTGGTTGAAGTAAGTAGTTTTATGCGCAAAATAGCACTTTTTTACAATGATATAAACATCTTTAACTGTAAACTTTGCTTGTTATCATGGTTTACATTAACTTTGTACAATTAACTTAATTGGTTGAAGTAAGTAGTTTTATGTGCAAAATAGCACTTGTTTACAAGAATTTCAACATCAATAACTGTACACTTTGCTTGTTATCATGGTTTACATTAACTTTGTTCAATAAACTTAATTGGTTGAATAAAGTAGTTTTATGCAAAAAATAGCACTTGTTTACAAGAATTTAACAACTTTAACTGTACACTTTGCTTGTTAACATAGTCTACACTAACTTTGTTATATTAACTTAATTGGTTGAAGTAAGTATTTTATATGTGCAAAAAAGCACTTGTTTACAAGTATTTCAACATCTTTAACTGTACACTTTGCTTGTTATCAAGGTTAACATTAACTTTGTTCAATTAACTTAATTGGTTGAAAAAAGTAGTTTTATGCGGATAATAGCACTCTTTTACAAGGATTATAACATCTTTAAATGTAAACCTGACTTGTTATCAAGTTTTACATTAACTTTGTTACATTAACTTAATTGGTTGAAGTAGGTAGTTTTATGCGAAAAATAGCACTTGTTTACAAGAGTTTTAACATCATAAACTGTACACTTTCCTTCTTATCAAGGTTTACATTAACTTTGTTCAATTAACTTAATTGTTTTAAAAAAGTAGTTTTATGTGCAAATTAGCACTTTTTTACAAAGAGTTTAACATCTGAAGCTGTAAACTTTGCTTGTCATCATGTTTTACATTAACTTTGTTACATTAAGTTAATTGGTTGAAGTAAGTAGTTTTATGCGCAAAATAGCACTTGTTAACAAGAATTTTAACAACTTTAACGGTACACTTTGCTTGTTAACATAGTTTACACTAACTTTGTTATATTAACTTAATTATTTGAAGTAAGTAGTTTTATGCGCAAAATAGCACTTTTTTACAATGATTTTAACATCTTTAACTGTAAACTTTGCTTGTTATCATGGTTTACATTAAATTTGTACAATTAACTTAATTGGTTGAAGTAAGTAGTTTTATGTTCAAAATAGCACTTGTTTACAAGAATTTTCACATTTTTAACTCTACACTTTGCTTGTTTACATAGTTTACACTAACTTTGTTATATTAACTTAATTAGTTGAAGTAAGTATTTTATATGTGGAAAAAATCACTTGTTTACGAGAATTTCAACATCAATAACTGTACACTTTGCTTGTTATCATGGTTTACATTAACTTTGTTCAATTAACTTAATTGGTTCAAGTAAATAGTTTTATACGCCAAAAAGCACTTTTGTACTATGATTCTAACATCTATAACTGTACACTTTCCTTCTTATCAAGGTTAACATTTGCTTTGTTCAATTAACTCAATTGGTTGAAAAAGGAGTTTTATGCGCAAAATAGCACTTGTTTATAAGAATTTTAACATCTTTAACTGTACACTTTGCTTGTTATCATGTTTTGCATTAACTTTGTTACATTAACTTAATTGGTTGAAGCAAATAGTTTTACGCGAAAAATAGCACTTGTTTACAAGTGTTTCAACATCTTTAACTGAACATTTTTCTTGTTGTCAAGGTTTACATTAACTTTGTTACATTAACTTAATTGGTTGAAGTAAGTAGTTTTATGCGCAAAATAGCACTTGTTTATAAGAATTTTAACATCAATAACTGTACACTTTGCTTGTTATCATGGTCTACATTAACTTTGTTCAATTAACTTAATTGGTTGAACAAGGTAGTTTTATGTGCAAAATAGCACTTTTTTACAAGAATTTTAACAACATTAACTGTACACTTTGCTTGTTATCATGTTTTACATTAACTTTGTCACATTAACTTAATTGGTTGAAGTAAGTAGTTTTATGCGCAAAATAGCTCTTGTTTAAAAGAATTTTAACATCAATAACTGTACACTTTGCTTGTTATCATGGTTTACATTAACTTTGTTCAATTAAATTAATTGGTTGAACAAAGTAGTTTTATGCAAAAAATAGCACTTGTTTACAAGAATTTTAACAACTTTAACTGTACACTTTGCTTGTTACCATAGTCTACACTAACTTTTTTATATTAACTTAATTGGTTGAAGTAAGTATTTTATATGTGCCAAAAAGCACTTGTTTACAAGAATTTCAACATCAATAACTGTACACTTTGCTTGTTATCATGGTTTACATCAACTTTGTTCAATAAGCTTAGTTGGTTGAAGTAAATAGTTTTATACGCCAAAAACCACTTTTGTACAATGATTTTAACATCTTTAACTGTACACTTTCCTTCTTATCAAGGTTAAAATTAACATTGTTCCATTAACTTAATTGGTTGAAAAAAGTAGTTTTATGTGCAAAATAGCACTTTTTTACAAAGAGTTTAACATCTGTAGCTGTAAACTTTGCTTGTTATCATGTTTTACATTAACTTTGTTACATTAAGTTAATTGGTTGAAGTAAGTAGTTTTATGCGCAAAATAGCACTTGTCTACAAGAATGTTAACAACTTTAACGGTACACTTTGCTTGTTAACATAGTTTACACTAACTTTGTTATATTAAGTTAATTGGTTGAAGTAAGTATTTTATATGTGCAAAAAAGCACTTGTTTACAAGAATTTCAACATCAATAACTGTACACTTTGCTTGTTATTATGGTTTACATTTAATTTCTTCAATTAACTTAATTGGTTCAAGTAAATAGTTTTATACGCCAAAAAGCACTTTTGAACAATGATTCTAACATCTATAACTGTACACTTTCCTTCTTATCAAGGTTAACATTTACTTTGTTCAATTAACTCAATTGGTTGAAAAAGGAGCTTTATGCGCAAAATAGCACTTGTTTACAAGAATTGTAACATCTTTAACTTTACACTTCATGGTTTACATTAACTTTGTTCAATAAACTTAATTGGTTGAACAAAGTAGTTTTATGCAAAAAATAGCACTTGTTTACAAGAATTTCAACAACTTTAACTGTACACTTTGCTTGTTAACATAGTCTACACTAACTTTGTTATATTTACTTAATTGGTTGAAGTAAGTATTTTATATGTGCAAAAAAGCACTTGTTTACAAGTATTTCAACATCTTTAACTGTACACTTTGCTTGTTATCATGGTTTACATTAACTTTGTTCAATTAACTTAATTGGTTGAAAAAGGAGTTTTATGCGCAAAATAGCTCTTGCTTACAAGAATTTTAACATCTTTAACTGTACACTTTGCTTGTTATCATGGTTTACATTAACTTTGTTCAATTAGCTTAATTGGTTGAAGAAAGTCGTTTTATGCAAAAAATAGCACTTGTTTACGAGAATTGTAACATCTTTAACTTTACATATACTCGTATTTCAACATCTTTAACTGTACACTTTTCTTGTTATCAATGTTTACATTAACTTTGTTATATTAACTTAATTGGTAGAAGTAAGTAGTTTTATGCGCAAAATAGCACATGTTTACAAGAATTTTAACATCATAAACTGTACACTTTGCTTGTTATCATGGTTTACATTGACGTTGTTCAATTAACTTAATTGGTTGAACAGAGTAGTTTTATGCGCAAAATAGCACTTGTGTACAAGAATTTTAACAACTTTAACTGTACACTTTGCTTGTTAACATAGGTTACACTAACTTTGTTATATTAACTTAATTGGTTGAAGTAAGTAGTTTTATGCGCAAAATAGCACTTTTTTACAATGATGTAAACATCTTTAACTGTAAACTTTGCTTGTTATCATGGTTTACATTAACTTTGTACAATTAACTTAATTGGTTGAAGTAAGTAGTTTTATGTGCAAAATAGCACTTGTTTACAAGTATATTAACATCTTTTACTGCAATCTTTGCTTGTTATCATTGTTAACTATAACTTTGTTCAATTAACTTAATTGGTTGAAAAAAGCAGTTTTATTTGCAAAATAGCACTTTTTTACAAGTATATTAACATCTTTTACTGCACTCTTTCCTTCTTATCAAGGTTTACATTAACTTTGTTCAATTAACTTAATTGGTTGAAGAAAGTAGTTTTATGCAAAAAATAGCATTTGTTTATAGGAATTTTAACATCTTTAACTGTACATTTTTCTTGTTATCAAGGTTTACGTTAACTTTGTTCAATTAACTTAATTTGTTGAAGTAAGGAGTTTTATGCGCAAAATAGCACTCCTTTACAAGGATTATAACATCTTTAACTGTAAACTTTGCTTGTTATCAAGTTTTACATTAACATTGTTCAATTAACTTGAAGAAAGTAGTTTTATACGCCAAAAAGCACTTTTGTACGACGATTCTAATTTCTTTAACTGTACACTTTCCTTCTTATCAAGGGTAACATTTACTTTGTTCAATTAACTTAATTGGTTGAAAAAGGAGCTTTATGCGCAAAATAGCACTTGTTTACAAGAATTGTAACATCTTTAAGTGTACACTTTGCTTGTTATCATGTTTTAGATTAACTTTGTTACATTAACTTAATTGGTTGAAGTAAGTAGTTTTATGCGCAAAATAGCACTTGTTTACAAGAATTTTAACATCTTTAACTGTACACTTTGCTTGTTATCATGGTTTACATTAACTTTGTTCAATAAACTTAATTGGTTGAATAAAGTCGTTTTATCTAAAAAATAGCACTTGTTTACAAGTATTTCAACATCAATAACTGTACACTTTGCTTGTTATCATGGTTTACATTAACTTTGTTCAATTAACTTAATTGGTTGAAGAAAGAAGTTTTATGCGCAAAATAGCACTTGTTTATAAGAATTTTAATATCTTTAACTGTACACTTTCCTTCTTATCAAGCTTAACATTTACTTTGTTCAATTAACTTAATTGGTTGAAAAAGGAGTTTTATGCGCAAAATAGCACTTGTTTACAAGAATTTTAACATCTTTAAGTGTACACTTTGCTTGTTATCATGTTTTACATTAACTTTGTTACATTAACTTAATTGGTTGAAGTAAGTAGTTTTATGCGCAAAATAGCACTTGTTTATAAGAATTTTAACATCTTTAACTGTACACTTTGCTTTTTATCATGGTTTACATTAACTTTGTTCAATTAACTTAATTGGTTGAACAAAGTAGTTTTATGCGGAAAATAGCACTTGTTTACAAGAATTTTAACATCTTTAAGTGTAAACTTTGCTTGTTATCAAAGTTTACATTAACTTTGTTCAATTAACTTAATTGCTGGAAAAAAGTAGTTTTATGTGCAAAATAGCACTTGTTTACAAGTATTTTAACATCTTTTACTGCACTCTTTGCTTGTTATCATGGTTTACAAGAATTTTGTTTAATTAACTTAATTGGTTGAAGTAAGTAGTTTTATACGCAAAAAAGCACTTCTGTACAAAGATTTTAACATCTTTAACTGTAAACTTTGCTTGTTATCATGGTTAACATTAAATTTGTACAATTAACTTAATTGGTTGAAGTAAGTAGTTTTATGTGCAAAATAGCACTTGTTTACAAGAATTTCAACATCAAAAACTGTACACTTTGCTTGTTATCATGGTTTGCATTAACTTTGTTCAATTAACTTAATTGGTGGAAGAATGTAGTTTTATGCGCAAAATAGCACTTGTTTACAAGTATATTAACATCTTTAAGTGTACACTTTGCTTGTTATCATGTTTTACATTAACTTTGTTACATTAACTTTATTGGTTGAAGTAGGTAGTTTTATGCGCAAAATAGCACTTGTTTACAAGAATTTTAACATCATAAACTGTACACTTTGCTTTTAATCATGGTTTACGTTAACTTTGTTCAATTAACTTTATTGGTTGAAAAAAGTAGTTTTATGCGCAAAATAGCACTTGTTTACAAGAATTTTAAACAACTTTAACTGTACACTTTGCTTGTTAACATAGTTTACACTAACTTTGTTATATTAACTGAATTAGTTGAAGTAAGTAGTTTAATGCGCAAAATAGCACTTGTTTATAAGTATATTAACATCTTTTACTGCACTCTTTGCTTGTTATCATGGTTTACAAGAATTTTGTTCAATTAACTTAATTGGTTGAAGTAAGTAGTTTTATGCGCAAAATAGCACTTGTTTACAAGAATTTTAACAACTTTAACTGTACACTTTGCTTGTTAACATAGTTTACACTAACTTTGTTATATTAACTGAATTAGTTGAAGTAAGTAGTTTTATGCGCAAAATAGCACTTGTTTATAAGTATATTAACATCTTTTACTGCACTCTTTGCCTGTTATCATGGTTTACAAGAATTTTGTTCAATTAACTTAATCGGTTGAAGTAAGTAGTTTTATGCGCAAAATAGGACTTTTTTACAATGATTTTAACATCTTTAACTGTAATCTTTGCTTGTTATCATGGTTTACATTAAATTTGTACAACTAACTTAATTGGTTGAAGTAAGTAGTTTTATGTGCAAAATAGCACTTGTTTACAAGAATTTTAACATCTTTAAGAGTACACTTTGCTTGTTATCATGTTTTACATTAACTTTGTACAATTGACTTAATTGGTTGAAGTAAATAGTTTTATGTGCATAATAGCACTTGTTTACAAGAATTTCAGCATCAATAACTGTACACTTTGCTTGTTATCATTGACTTTGTTCAATTAGCTTAATTTGTTGAAGAAAGTCGTTTTATCTAAAAAATAGGACTTGTTTCCAAGTATTTCAACATCTTTAACTGTACACTTTCCTTGTTATAAAGGTTTCATTAAGTTTGTTCAATTAACTTAATTGGTTGAAGAAAGTCGTTTTATCTAAAAAATAGCACTTGTTTACAAGAATTTTAACATCTTTAAGTGTAAACTTTGCTTGTTATCATGGTTTACATTAAATTTGTACAATTAACTTAATTGGTTGAATTAAGTAGTTTTATGTGCAAAATAGCACTTGTTTACAAGTATTCCAACATCTTTAATTGTACACTTTCCTTGTTATCAAAGTTTACATTAACTTTGTTCAATTAACTTAATTGCTTGAAAAAAGTAGTTTTATGTGCAAAATAGCACTTGTTTACAAGTATATTAACATCTTTTACTGCACTCTTTGCTTGTTATCATGGTTTACATTAACTTTGTTCAATTGGCTTAATTGGTTGAAGAAAGTCGTTTTATCTAAAAAATCGCATTTGTTTACAAGTATTTCAACATCTTTAACTGTACACTTTCTTTGTTATAAAGGTTTCATTAAGTTTGTTCAATTAACTTAATTGGTTGAAGAAAGTCGTTTTATCTAAAAAATAGCACTTGTTTACAAGAATTTCAACATCAATAACTGTACACTTTGCTTGTCATCATGGTTTACATTAACTTTGTTCAATTAACTTAATTGGTTGAAGAAAGAAGTTTTATGCGCAAAATAGCACTTGTTTATAAGAATTTTAACAGCCTTAACTGTACACTTTCCTTCTTATCAAGGTTAACATTTACTTTGTTCAATTAAATTAATTGGTTGAAAAAGGAGTTTTATGCGCAAAATAGCACTTGTTTACAAGAATTTTAACATCTTTAAGTGTACACTTTGCTTGTTATCATGTTTTACATTAACTTTGTTACATTAACTTAATTGGTTGAAGTAAGTAGTTTTATGCGCAAAATAGCACTTGTTTACAAGTATTTCAACATCTTTAACTGTACACTTTCCTTGTTATCAAAGTTTGCATTAACTTTGTTCAATTAACTTAATTGCTTGAAAAAAGTAGTTTTATGTGCAAAATAGCACTTGTTTACAAGTATATTAACATCTTTTACTGCACTCTTTGCTTGTTATCATGGTTTACAAGAATTTTGTTCAATTAACTTAATTGGTTGAAGTAAGTAGTTTTATACGCAAAAAAGCACTTTTGTACAAGAATTTCAACATCAATAACTGTACACTTTGCTTGTTATCATGGTTTACATTAAGTTTGTTCAATTAACTTAATTGGTGGAAGAATGTAGTTTTATGCGCAAAATAGCACTTGTTTACAAGAATTTTAACATCTTTAAGTGTACACTTTGCTTGTTATCATGTTTTACATTAACTTTGTTACATTAACTTAATTGGTTGAAGTAAGTAGTTTTATGCGCAAAATAGCACTTGTTTATAAGAATTTTAACATCTTTAACTGTAGACTTTGCTTTTTATCATGGTTTACATTAACTTTGTTCAATTAACTTAATTGGTTGAACAAAGTAGTTTTATGCGGAAAATAGCACTTGTTTACAAGAATTTTAACATCTTTAAGTGTAAACTTTGCTTGTTATCATGGTTTACATTAAATTTGTACAATTAACTTAATTGGTTGAATTCAGTAGTTTTATGTGCAAAATAGCACTTGTTTAGAAGTATTTCAACATCTTTAACTGTACACTTTCCTTGTTATCAAAGTTTACATTAACTTTGTTCAATTAACTTAATTGCTTGAAAAAAGTAGTTTTATGTGCAAAATAGCACTTGTTTACAAGTATATTAACATCTTTTACTGCACTCTTTGCTTGTTATCATGGTTTACAAGAATTTTGTTCAATTAACTTAATTGGTTGAAGTAAGTAGTTTTATACGCAAAAAAGCACTTTTGTACAAAGATTTTAACATCTTTAACTGTAAACTTTGCTTGTTATCATGGTTTACATTAAATTTGTACAATTAACTTAATTGGTTGAAGTAAGTAGTTTTATGTGCAAAATAGCACTTGTTTACAAGAATTTCAACATCAATAACTGTACACTTTGCTTGTTATCATGGTTTACGTTAACTTTGTTCAATTAACTTAATTGGTTGAAAAAAGTAGTTTTATGCGCAAAATAGCACTTGTTTACAAGAATTTTAACAACTTTAACTGTACACTTTGCTTGTTAACATAGTTTACACTAACTTTGTTATATTAACTGAATTAGTTGAAGCAAGTAGTTTTATGCGCAAAATAGCACTTGTTTATAAGTATATTAACATCTTTTACTGCACTCTTTGCTTGTTATCATGGCTTACATTAAATTTGTACCATTAACTTAATTGGTTGACGAAAGTCGTTTTATACAAAAAATAGCACTTGTTTACAAGTACTTCAACATCTTTAACTCTACACTTTCCTTGTTGACATAGTTTACACTAACTTTGTTATATCAACTTTATTGGTCGAAGTAAGTAGTTTTATGCGCAAAATAGCACTTTTTTACAATGATTTCAACATCAATAACTGTACACTTTGCTTGTTATCATGGTTTACAAGAATTTTGTTCAATTAACTTAATTGGTTGAAGTAAGTAGTTTTATGCGCAAAATAGCACTTGTTTACAAGAATTTTAACGTCTTTAACTTTACACTTTGCTTATTATCAAGGTTTACGTTAACTTTGTTCAATTAACTTAATTGCTTGAGTTAAGTAGTTTAATGCGCAAAATATTACTTTTTTACAATAATCTTAACATCTTTCACTGCAGTCTTTGCTTGTTATCATTGTTTATAAGAACTTTGTACAATTAACTTAATTGGTTGAAGTAAATAGTTTTATGCGCAAAACAGCACTTTTTTACAATGATTTTAACATCTGTAACTGTAAACTTTGCTTCTTATCATAGTTTACATTAAATTTGTACAATTAACTTAATTTGTTGAAGTAAGTAATTTTATATGCAAAATAGCACTTGTTTACAGAATTAAAACATCAATAACTGTACACTTTGCTTGTTAACATGGTTTACATTAACTTTGTTCAATTAACTTAATTGGTGAAAGAATGTAGTTTTATGCGCAAAATAGCACTTGTTTATAAGAATTTTAACATCTTTAACTGTATACTTTGCTTGTTATCATGGTTTACATTAACTTTGTTCAATTAGCTTAATTGGTTGAAGAAAGTCGTTTTATACAAAAAATAGCACGTGTTTACAAGTATTTCAACATCTTTAACTGTACACTTTCCTTGTTTTCAAAGTTTACATTAACTTTGTTCAATTAACTTAATTGCTTGAAAAAAGTAGTTTTATGTGCAAAATAGCACTTGTTTACAAGTATATTAACATCTTTTACTACACTCTTTGCTTGTTATCATGGTTTACAAGAATTTTGTTCAATTAACTTAATTGGTTGAAGTAAGTAGTTTTATGCGCAAAATAGCACTTGTTTACAAGAATTTTAACGTCTTTAACTTTACACTTTGCTTATTATCAAGGTTTACGTTAACTTTGTTCAATTAACTTAATTGCTTGAGTTAAGTAGTTTTATGCGCAAAATATTACTTGTTTACAAGAATCTTAACATCTTTCACTGCACTCTTTGCTTGTTATCATTGTTTATAAGAACTTTGTACAATTAACTTAATTGGTTGAAGTAAATAGTTTTATATGCCAAAAAGCTCTTTTGTACAATGATTTTAACATCTTTAACTGTAAACTTTGCTTGTTATCATGGTTTACATTAAATTTGTACAATTAACATAATTGGTTGAAGTAAGTAGTTTTATGTGCAAAATAGCACTTGTTAACAAGAATTTCAACATCAATAACTCTACACTCTGCTTGTTATCATGGTTTACATTAGCTTTGTTCAATTAACTTAATTGGTGGAAGAATGTAGTTTTATGCGCAAAATAGCATTGTTTATGAGTATATTAACATTTTTTATTGCACTCTTTGCTTGTTATCATGGTTTACAAGAACTTTGTTCAATTAACTTAATTGGTTGAAGTAAGGAGTTTTATGTGCAAAATAGCACTTGTTTACAAGAATTTTAACATCATAAACTGTACACTTTGCTTGTTATCATGGTTTACGTTAGCTTTGTTCAATTAACTTAATTGGTGGAACAAAGTAGTTTTATGCGCAAAATAGCACTTGTTTACAAGAATTTTAACAACTTTAACTGTACACTTTGCTTGTTAACATAGTTTACACTAACTTTGTTATATTAATTTAATTAGTTGAAGTAAGTAGTTTTATGCGCAAAATAGCACTTGTTTACAAGAATTTTAACGTCTTTAACTTTACACTTTGCTTATTATCAAGGTTTACGTTAACTTTGTTCAATTAACTTAATTGGTTGAAAAAAGTAGTTTTATGTGCAAAATAGCACTTGTTTATAAGAATTTTAACATCTTTAACTGTATACTTTGCTTATTATCAAGGTTTACGTTAACTTTGTTCAATTAACTTAATTTGTTGAAGTAAGTAGTTTTATGTGCACAATAGCACTTGTTTACAGAATTAAAACATCAATAACTGTACACTTTGCTTGTTAACATAGTTTACACTAACTTTGTTATATTAATTTAATTAGTTGAAGTAAGTAGTTTTATGCGCAAAATAGCACTTGTTTACAAGAATTTTAACGTCTTTAACTTTACACTTTGCTTATTATCAAGGTTTACGTTAACTTTGTTCAATTAACTTAATTTGTTGAAGTAAGTAGTTTTATGTGCAAAATAGCACTTGTTTACAGAATTAAAACATCAATAACTGTACACTTTGCTTGTTAACATGGTTTACATTAAATTTGTACAATTAACTTAAGTTGTTGAAGTAAGTAATTTTATATGCAAAATAGCACTTGTTTACAGAATTAAAACATCAATAACTGTACACTTTGCTTGTTAACATGGTTTACATTAACTTTGTTCAATTAACTTAATTGGTGAAAGAATGTAGTTTTATGCGCAAAATAGCACTTGTTTATAAGAATTTTAACATCTTTAACTGTATACTTTGCTTGTTATCATGGTTTACATTAACCTTGTTCAATTAGCTTAATTGGTTGAAGAAAGTCGTTTTATACAAAAAATAGCACGTGTTTACAAGTATTTCAACATCTTTAACTGTACACTTTCCTTGTTTTCAAAGTTTACATTAACTTTGTTCAATTAACTTAATTGCTTGAAAAAAGTAGTTTTATGTGCAAAATAGCACTTGTTTACAAGTATATTAACATCTTTTACTACACTCTTTGCTTGTTATCATGGTTTACAAGAATTTTGTTCAATTAACTTAATTGGTTGAAGTAAGTAGTTTTATGCGCAAAATAGCACTTGTTTATAAGTATATTAACATCTTTTACTGCACTCTTTGCTTGTTATCATGGCTTACATTAAATTTGTACAATTAACTTAATTGGTTGACGAAAGTTGTTTTATACAAAAAATAGCACTTGTTTACAAGTACTTCAACATCTTTAACTCTACACTTTCCTTGTTGACATAGTTTACACTAACTTTGTTCTATCAACTTTATTGGTCGAAGTAAGTAGTTTTATGCGCAAAATAGCACTTTTTTACAATGATTTCAACATCAATAACTGTACACTTTGCTTGTTATCATGGTTTACAAGAATTTTGTTCAATTAACTTAATTGGTTGAAGTAAGTAGTTTTATGCGCAAAATAGCACTTGTTTACAAGAATTTTAACGTCTTTAACTTTACACTTTGCTTATTATCAAGGTTTACGTTAACTTTGTTCAATTAACTTAATTGCTTGAGTTAAGTAGTTTAATGCGCAAAATATTACTTTTTTACAATAATCTTAACATCTTTCACTGCAGTCTTTGCTTTTTATCATTGTTTATAAGAACTTTGTACAATTAACTTAATTGGTTGAAGTAAATAGTTTTATGCGCAAAACAGCACTTTTTTACAATGATTTTAACATCTGTAACTGTAAACTTTGCTTCTTATCATAGTTTACATTAAATTTGTACAATTAACTTAATTTGTTGAAGTAAGTAGTTTTATGTGCAAAATAGCACTTGTTTACAGAATTAAAACATCAATAACTGTACACTTTGCTTGTTAACATGGTTTACATTAAATTTGTACAATTAACTTAAGTTGTTGAAGTAAGTAATTTTATATGCAAAATAGCACTTGTTTACAGAATTAAAACATCAATAACTGTACACTTTGCTTGTTAACATGGTTTACATTAACTTTGTTCAATTAACTTAATTGGTGAAAGAATGTAGTTTTATGCGCAAAATAGCACTTGTTTATAAGAATTTTAACATCTTTAACTGTATACTTTGCTTGTTATCATGGTTTACATTAACTTTGTTCAATTAGCTTAATTGGTTGAAGAAAGTCCTTTTATACAAAAAATAGCACGTGTTTACAAGTATTTCAACATCTTTAACTGTACACTTTCCTTGTTTTCAAAGTTTACATTAACTTTGTTCAATTAACTTAATTGCTTGAAAAAAGTAGTTTTATGTGCAAAATAGCACTTGTTTACAAGTATATTAACATCTTTTACTACACTCTTTGCTTGTTATCATGGTTTACAAGAATTTTGTTCAATTAACTTAATTGGTTGAAGTAAGTAGTTTTATGCGCAAAATAGCACTTGTTTACAAGAATTTTAACGTCTTTAACTTTACACTTTGCTTATTATCAAGGTTTACGTTAACTTTGTTCAATTAACTTAATTGCTTGAGTTAAGTAGTTTTATGCGCAAAATATTACTTGTTTACAAGAATCTTAACATCTTTCACTGCACTCTTTGCTTGTTATCATTGTTTATAAGAACTTTGTACAATTAACTTAATTGGTTGAAGTAAATAGTTTTATATGCCAAAAAGCTCTTTTGTACAATGATTTTAACATCTTTAACTGTAAACTTTGCTTGTTATCATGGTTTACATTAAATTTGTACAATTAACATAATTGGTTGAAGTAAGTAGTTTTATGTGCAAAATAGCACTTGTTAACAAGAATTTCAACATCAATAACTCTACACTCTGCTTGTTATCATGGTTTACATTAGCTTTGTTCAATTAACTTAATTGGTGGAAGAATGTAGTTTTATGCGCAAAATAGCATTGTTTATGAGTATATTAACATTTTTTATTGCACTCTTTGCTTGTTATCATGGTTTACAAGAACTTTGTTCAATTAACTTAATTGGTTGAAGTAAGGAGTTTTATGTGCAAAATAGCACTTGTTTACAAGAATTTTAACATCATAAACTGTACACTTTGCTTGTTATCATGGTTTACGTTAGCTTTGTTCAATTAACTTAATTGGTGGAACAAAGTAGTTTTATGCGCAAAATAGCACTTGTTTACAAGAATTTTAACAACTTTAACTGTACACTTTGCTTGTTAACATAGTTTACACTAACTTTGTTATATTAATTTAATTAGTTGAAGTAAGTAGTTTTATGCGCAAAATAGCACTTGTTTACAAGAATTTTAACGTCTTTAACTTTACACTTTGCTTATTATCAAGGTTTACGTTAACTTTGTTAAATTAACTTAATTGGTTGAAAAAAGTAGTTTTATGTGCAAAATAGCACTTGTTTACAAGAATTTCAACATCAATAACTGTACACTTTTTTTGTTATCATGGTTTACATTAACTTTGTTCAATTAACTTAATTGGTGGAAGAATGTAGTTTTATGCCCAAAATAGCACTTGTTTATAAGTATATTAACCTCTTTTACTGCATTCTTTGCTTGTTCTCATGGTTTACAAGAACTTTGTTCAATTAACTTAATTGGTTGAAGTAAGGAGTTTTATGCGCAAAATAGCACTTGTTTACAAGAATTTTAACATCTTTAAGTGTACACTTTGCTTGTGATCATGTTTTACATTAACTTTGTTACATTAACTTTATTGGTTGAAGTAAGTAGTTTTATGCGCAAAATAGCACTTGTTTACAAGAATTTTAACAACTTTAACTATACACTTTGCTTGTTAACATAGTTTACACTAACTTTGTTATATCAACTTAATTAGTTGAAGTAAGTAGTTTTATGCGCAAAATAGCACTTGTTTATAAGTATATTAACATCTTTTACTGCACTCTTTGCTTGTTATCATGGTTTACATTAAATTTGTACAATTAACTTAATTTGTTGACGAAAGTCGTTTTATACAAAAAATTGCACTTGTTTACAAGTATTTCAACATCTTTAACTCTACACTTTCCTTGTTATCACAGTTTACATTAACTTTGTTCAATTAACTTAATTGGTTGAGGTAAGTAGTTTTATGTGCAAAATAGCACTTGTTTATAAGAATTTCAACATCAAAAACTGTACACTTTGCTTCTTATCATGGTTTACATTAACTTTGTTCACTTAACTTAATTGGTGAAAGAATGTAGTTTTATGCGCAAAATAGCACTTGTTTACAAGAATTTTAACAACTTTAACTGTACACTTTGCTTGTTAACATAGTTTACACTAACTTTGTTATATCAACTTAATTAGTTGAAGTAAGTAGTTTTATGCGCAAAATAGCACTTGTTTACAAGAATTTCAACATCAATAACTGTACACTTTTCTTGTTATCATGGTTTACAAGAACTTTGTTCAATTAACTTAATTGGTTGAAGTAAGGAGTTTTATGCGCAAAATAGCACTTGTTTACAAGAATTTTAACATCTTTAACTGTAAACTTTGCTTGTTATCATGGTTTACATTAACTTTGTACAATTAACTTAATTGGTTGAAGTAAGCAGTTTTATGTGCAAAATAGCACTTGTTTACAAGAATTTCAACATCAATAACTGTACACTTTGCTTGTTATCATGAATTACATTAACTTTGTTCAATTAACTTAATTTGTTGAAGAAAGTAGTTTTATGCGCAAAATAGCACTTGTTTATAAGAATTTTAACATCTTTAACGGTACACTTTGCTTGTTATCAAGGTTTACATTAACTTTGTTCAATTAACTTAATTGGTGGAAGAATGTAGTTTTATGCCCAAAATAGCACTTGTTTATAAGTATATTAACCTCTTTTACTGCATTCTTTGCTTGTTATCATGGTTTACATTAAATTTGTACAATTAACTTAATTTGTTGAAGTAAGTAGTTTTATGTGCAAAATAGCACTTGTTTACAGAATTAAAACATCAATAACTGTACACTTTGCTTGTTCACATGGTTTACATTAAATTTGTACAATTAACTTAAGTTGTTGAAGTAAGTAATTTTATGTGCAAAATAGCACTTGTTTACAGAATTAAAACATCAATAACTGTACACTTTGCTTGTTAACATGGTTTACATTAACTTTGTTCAATTAACTTAATTGGTGAAAGAATGTAGTTTTATGCGCAAAATAGCACTTGTTTATAAGAATTTTAACATCTTTAACTGTATACTTTGCTTGTTATCATGGTTTACATTAACTTTGTTCAATTAGCTTAATTGGTTGAAGAAAGTCGTTTTCTACAAAAAATAGCACGTGTTTACAAGTATTTCAACATCTTTAACTGTACACTTTCCTTGTTATCAAAGTTTACATTAACTTTGTTCAATTAACTTAATTGCTTGAAAAAAGTAGTTTTATGTGCAAAATAGCACTTGTTTACAAGTATATTAACATCTTTTACTACACTCTTTGCTTGTTATCATGGTTTACAAGAATTTTGTTCAATTAACTTAATTGGTTGAAGTAAGTAGTTTTATGCGCAAAATAGCACTTGTTTACAAGAATTTTAACGTCTTTAACTTTACACTTTGCTTATTATCAAGGTTTACGTTAACTTTGTTCAATTAACTTAATTGCTTGAGTTAAGTAGTTTTATGCGCAAAATATTACTTGTTTACAAGAATCTTAACATCTTTCACTGCACTCTTTGCTTGTTATCATTGTTAATAAGAACTTTGTACAATTAACTTAATTGGTTGAAGTAAATAGTTTTATATGCCAAAAAGCTCTTTTGTACAATGATTTTAACATCTTTAACTGTAAACTTTGCTTGTTATCATGGTTTACATTAAATTTGTACAATTAACATAATTGGTTGAAGTAAGTAGTTTTATGTGCAAAATAGCACTTGTTAACAAGAATTTCAACATCAATAACTCTACACTCTGCTTGTTATCATGGTTTACATTAGCTTTGTTCAATTAACTTAATTGGTGGAAGAATGTAGTTTTATGCGCAAAATAGCATTGTTTATGAGTATATTAACATTTTTTATTGCACTCTTTGCTTGTTATCATGGTTTACAAGAACTTTGTTCAATTAACTTAATTGGTTGAAGTAAGGAGTTTTATGTGCAAAATAGCACTTGTTTACAAGAATTTTAACATCATAAACTGTACACTTTGCTTGTTATCATGGTTTACGTTAGCTTTGTTCAATTAACTTAATTGGTGGAACAAAGTAGTTTTATGCGCAAAATAGCACTTGTTTACAAGGATTTTAAACGTCTTTAACTTTACACTTTGCTTATTATCAAGGTTTACGTTAACTTTGTTCAATTAACTTAATTGGTTGAAAAAAGTAGTTTTATGTGCAAAATAGCACTTGTTTACAAGAATTTCAACATCAATAACTGTACACTTTTCTTGTTATCATGGTTTACATTAACTTTGTTCAATTAACTTAATTGGTGGAAGAATGTAGTTTTATGCCCAAAATAGCACTTGTTTATAAGTATATTAACCTCTTTTACTGCATTCTTTGCTTGTTATCATGGTTTACATTAAATTTGTACAATTAACTTAATTTGTTGAAGTAAGTAGTTTTATGTGCAAAATAGCACTTGTTTACAGAATTAAAACATCAATAACTGTACACTTTGCTTGTTCACATGGTTTACATTAAATTTGTACAATTAACTTAAGTTGTTGAAGTAAGTAATTTTATGTGCAAAATAGCACTTGTTTACAGAATTAAAACATCAATAACTGTACACTTTGCTTGTTAACATGGTTTACATTAACTTTGTTCAATTAACTTAATTGGTGAAAGAATGTAGTTTTATGCGCAAAATAGCACTTGTTTATAAGAATTTTAACATCTTTAACTGTATACTTTGCTTGTTATCATGGTTTACATTAACTTTGTTCAATTAGCTTAATTGGTTGAAGAAAGTCGTTTTATACAAAAAATAGCACGTGTTTACAAGTATTTCAACATCTTTAACTGTACACTTTCCTTGTTATCAAAGTTTACATTAACTTTGTTCAATTAACTTAATTGCTTGAAAAAAGTAGTTTTATGTGCAAAATAGCACTTGTTTACAAGTATATTAACATCTTTTACTACACTCTTTGCTTGTTATCATGGTTTACAAGAATTTTGTTCAATTAACTTAATTGGTTGAAGTAAGTAGTTTTATGCGCAAAATAGCACTTGTTTACAAGAATTTTAACGTCTTTAACTTTACACTTTGCTTATTATCAAGGTTTACGTTAACTTTGTTCAATTAACTTAATTGCTTGAGTTAAGTAGTTTTATGCGCAAAATATTACTTGTTTACAAGAATCTTAACATCTTTCACTGCACTCTTTCCTTGTTATCATTGTTTATAAGAACTTTGTACAATTAACTTAGTTGGTTGAAGTAAATAGTTTTATATGCCAAAAAGCTCTTTTGTACAATGATTTTAACATCTTTAACTGTAAACTTTGCTTGTTATCATGGTTTACATTAAATTTGTACAATTAACATAATTGGTTGAAGTAAGTAGTTTTATGTGCAAAATAGCACTTGTTAACAAGAATCTCAACATCAATAACTCTACACTCTGCTTGTTATCATGGTTTACGTTAGCTTTGTTCAATTAACTTAATTGGTGGAAGAATGTAGTTTTATGCGCAAAATAGCATTGTTTATGAGTATATTAACATTTTTTATTGCACTCTTTGCTTGTTATCATGGTTTACAAGAACTTTGTTCAATTAACTTAATTGGTTGAAGTAAGGAGTTTTATGTGCAAAATAGCACTTGTTTTCAAGAATTTTAACATCATAAACTGTACACTTTGCTTGTTATCATGGTTTACGTTAGCTTTGTTCAATTAACTTAATTGGTGGAACAAAGTAGTTTTATGCGCAAAATAGCACTTGTTTACAAGAATTTTAACAACTTTAACTGTACACTTTGCTTGTTAACATAGTTTACACTAACTTTGTTATATTAATTTAATTAGTTGAAGTAAGTAGTTTTATGCGCAAAATAGCACTTGTTTACAAGAATTTTAACGTCTTTAACTTTACACTTTGCTTATTATCAAGGTTTACGTTAACTTTGTTCAATTAACTTAATTGGTTGAAAAAAGTAGTTTTATGTGCAAAATAGCACTTGTTTACAAGAATTTCAACATCAATAACTGTACACTTTTCTTGTTATCATGGTTTACATTAACTTTGTTCAATTAACTTAATTGGTGGAAGAATGTAGTTTTATGCCCAAAATAGCACTTGTTTATAAGTATATTAACCTCTTTTACTGCATTCTTTGCTTGTTATCATGGTTTACATTAAATTTGTACAATTAACTTAATTTGTTGAAGTAAGTAGTTTTATGTGCAAAATAGCACTTGTTTACAAGAATTTCAACATCAATAACTGTACACTTTTCTTGTTATCAAGGTTTACATTAACTTTGTTCAATTAACTTAATTGGTTGAAAAAAGTAGTTCTATATAAAAAATAGCACTTGTTTACAACTACTATTAACATCTTTTACTGCATTCTTTGCTTGTGATCATGGTTTACATTAAATTTGTACAATTAACTTAATTTGTTGAAGTAAGTAGTTTTATGTGCAAAATAGCACTTGTTAACAAGAATCTCAACATCAATAACTCTACACTCTGCTTGTTATCATGGTTTACGTTAGCTTTGTTCAATTAACTTAATTGGTGGAAGAATGTAGTTTTATGCGCAAAATAGCATTGTTTATGAGTATATTAACATTTTTTATTGCACTCTTTGCTTGTTATCATGGTTTACATTAAATTTGTACAATTAACATAATTGGTTGAAGTAAGTAGTTTTATGTGCAAAATAGCACTTGTTAACAAGAATTTCAACATCAATAACTCTACACTCTGCTTGTTATCATGGTTTACATTAGCTTTGTACAATTAACTTAATTGGTTGACGAAAGTCGTTTTATACAAAAAATTGCACTTGTTTACAAGTATTTCAACATCTTTAACTCTACACTTTCCTTGTTATCACAGTTTACATTAACTTTCTTCAATTAACTTAATTGGTTGAGGTAAGTAGTTTTATGTGCAAAATAGCACTTGTTTATAAGAATTTCAACATCAAAAACTGTACACTTTGCTTGTTATCATGGTTTACATTAACTTTGTTCACTTAACTTAATTGGTGAAAGAATGTAGTTTTATGCGCAAAATAGCACTTGTTTATAAGACTTTTAACATCTTTAACTGTAAACTTTGCTTGTTATAATGGTTTACATTAACTTTGTACAATTAACTTAATTGGTTGAAGTAAGCAGTTTCATGTGCAAAATAGCACTTGTTTACAAGAATTTCAACATCAATAACTGTACACTTTGCTTGTTATCATGGTTTATATTAACTTTGTTCAATTAACTTAATTTGTTGAAGAAAGTAGTTTTATGCGCAAAATAGCACTTTTTTATAAGAATTTTAACATCTTTAACGGTACACTTTGCTTGTTATCAAGGTTTACATTAACTTTGTTCAATTAACTTAATTGGTTGAAAAAAGTAGTTTTATATAAAAAATAGCACTTGTTTACAACTACTATTAACATCTTTTACTGCATTCTTTGCTTGTGATCATGGTTTACATTAAATTTGTACAATTAACTTAATTTGTTGAAGTAAGTAGTTTTATGTGCAAAATAGCACTTGTTTACAGAATTAAAACATCAATAACTGTACACTTTGCTTGTTCACATGGTTTACATTAAATTTGTACAATTAACTTAAGTTGTTGAAGTAATTAATTTTATGTGCAAGATAGCACTTGTTTACAGAATTAAAACATCAATAACTGTACACTTTGCTTGTTAACATGGTTTACATTAACTTTGTTCAATTAACTTAATTGGTGAAAGAATGTAGTTTTATGCGCAAAATAGCACTTGTTTATAAGAATTTTAACATCTTTAACTGTATACTTTCTCTTGTTATCATGGTTTACATTAACTTTGTTCAATTAGCTTAATTGGTTGAAGAAAGTCGTTTTATACAAAAAATAGCACGTGTTTACAAGTATTTCAACATCTTTAACTGTACACTTTCCTTGTTATCAAAGTTTACATTAACTTTGTTCAATTAACTTAATTGCTTGAAAAAAGTAGTTTTATGTGCAAAATAGCACTTGTTTACAAGTATATTAACATCTTTTACTACACTCTTTGCTTGTTATCATGGTTTACAAGAATTTTGTTCAATTAACTTAATTGGTTGAAGTAAGTAGTTTTATGCGCAAAATAGCACTTGTTTACAAGAATTTTAACGTCTTTAACTTTACACTTTGCTTATTATCAAGGTTTACGTTAACTTTGTTCAATTAACTTAATTGCTTGAGTTAAGTAGTTTTATGCGCAAAATATTACTTGTTTACAAGAATCTTAACATCTTTCACTGCACTCTTTGCTTGTTATCATTGTTTATAAGAACTTTGTACAATTAACTTAATTGGTTGAAGTAAATAGTTTTATATGCCAAAAAGCTCTTTTGTACAATGATTTTGACATCTTTAACTATAAACTTTGCTTGTTATCATGGTTTACATTAAATTTGTACAATTAACATAATTGGTTGAAGTAAGTAGTTTTATGTGCAAAATAGCACTTGTTAACAAGAATTTCAACATCAATAACTCTACACTCTGCTTG
Organism: Aurelia sp. 3 sensu Dawson et al. (2005); assembly: GCA_964020215.1. Taxonomy (NCBI): domain Eukaryota; kingdom Metazoa; phylum Cnidaria; class Scyphozoa; order Semaeostomeae; family Ulmaridae; genus Aurelia; species Aurelia sp. 3 sensu Dawson et al. (2005). The sequence goes on from OZ026584.1 coordinate 9,737,783, forward strand.
TTATCATGGTTTACATTAGCTTTGTTCAATTAACTTAATTGGTGGAAGAATGTAGTTTTATGCGCAAAATAGCATTGTTTATGAGTATATTAACATTTTTTATTGCACTCTTTGCTTGTTATCATGGTTTACAAGAACTTTGTTCAATTAACTTAATTGGTTGAAGTAAGGAGTTTTATGTGCAAAATAGCACTTGTTTACAAGAATTTTAACATCATAAACTGTACACTTTGCTTGTTATCATGGTTTACGTTAGCTTTGTTCAATTAACTTAATTGGTGGAACAAAGTAGTTTTATGCGCAAAATAGCACTTGTTTACAAGAATTTTAACAACTTTAACTGTACACTTTGCTTGTTAACATAGTTTACACTAACTTTGTTATATTAATTTAATTAGTTGAAGTAAGTAGTTTTATGCGCAAAATAGCACTTGTTTACAAGAATTTTAACGTCTTTAACTTTACACTTTGCTTATTATCAAGGTTTACGTTAACTTTGTTCAATTAACTTAATTGGTTGAAAAAGTAGTTTTATGTGCAAAATAGCACTTGTTTACAAGAATTTCAACATCAATAACTGTACACTTTTCTTGTTATCATGGTTTACATTAACTTTATTCAATTAACTTAATTGGTGGAAGAATGTAGTTTTATGCCCAAAATAGCACTTGTTTATAAGTATATTAACCTCTTTTACTGCATTCTTTGCTTGTTATCATGGTTTACAAGAACTTTGTTCAATTAACTTAATTGGTTAAAGTAAGGAGTTTTATGCGCAAAATAGCACTTGTTTACAATAATTTTAACATCTTTAAGTGTACACTTTGCTTGTGATCATGTTTTACATTAACTTTGTTACATTAACTTTATTGGTTGAAGTAAGTAGTTTTATGCGCAAAATAGCACTTGTTTACAGAATTAAAACATCAATAACTGTACACTTTGCTTGTTCACATGGTTTACATTAAATTTGTACAATTAACTTAAGTTGTTGAAGTAATTAATTTTATGTGCAAAATAGCACTTGTTTACAAGTATATTAACATCTTTTACTTCACTCTTTGCTTGTTATCATGGTCTACAAGAATTTTGTTCAATTAACTTAATTGGTTGAAGTAAGTAGTTTTATGCGCAAAATAGCACTCGTTTACAAGAATTTTAACGTCTTTAACTTTACACTTTGCTTATTATCAAGGTTTACGTTAACTTTGTTCAATTAACTTAATTGCTTGAGTTAAGTAGTTTTATGCGCAAAATATTACTTGTTTACAAGAATCTTAACATCTTTCACTGCACTCTTTGCTTGTTATCATTGTTTATAAGAACTTTGTTCGATTAACTTAATTGGTTGAAGTGAATAGTTTTATACGCCAAAAAGCACTTTTGTACAATGATTTTAACATCTTTAACTGTAAACTTTGCTTGTTATCATGGTTTACATTAAATTTGTACAATTAACTTAATTGGTTGAAGTAAGTAGTTTTATGTGCAAAATAGCACTTGTTAACAAGAATTTCAACATCTTTAACTCTACACTTTCCTTGTTATCACAGTTTACATTAACTTTGTTCAATTAACTTAATTGGTTGAAGTAAGTAGTTTTATGTGCAAAATAGCACTTGTTTACAAGAATTTCAACATCAATAACTGTACACTTTGCTTGTTATCGTGGTTTACATTAACTTTGTTCACTTAACTTAATTGGTGAAAGAATGTAGTTTTATGTGCAAAATAGCACTTGTTTACAAGAATTTTAACATCTTTAAGTGTACACTTTGCTTGTGATCATGTTTTACATTAACTTTGTTACATTAACTTTATTGGTTGAAGTAAGTAGTTTTATGTGCAAAATAGCACTTGTTAACAAGAATTTCAACATCTTTAACTCTACACTTTCCTTGTTATCACAGTTTACATTAACTTTGTTCAATTAACTTAATTGGTTGAAGTAAGTAGTTTTATGTGCAAAATAGCACTTGTTTACAAGAATTTCAACATCAATAACTGTACACTTTGCTTGTTATCGTGGTTTACATTAACTTTGTTCACTTAACTTAATTGGTGAAAGAATGTAGTTTTATGCGCAAAATAGCACTTGTTTACAAGAATTTTAACGTCTTTAACTTTACACTTTGCTTATTATCAAGGTTTACGTTAACTTTGTTCAATTAACCTAATTGGTTGAAAAAAGTAGTTTTATGCGCAAAATAGCACTTGTTTACAAGAATTTTAACAACTTTAACTGTACACTTTGCTTGTTAACATAGTTTACACTAAGTTTGTTATATCAACTTAATTAGTTGAAGTAAGTAGTTTTATGCGCAAAATAGCACTTGTTTATAAGTATATTAACATCTTTTACTGCACTCTTTGCTTGTTATCATGGTTTACATTAAATTTGTACAATTAACTTAATTGGTTGACGAAAGTCGTTTTATACAAAAAATTGCACTTGTTTACAACTACTATTAACATCTTTTACTGCATTCTTTGCTTGTGATCATGGTTTACATTAAATTTGTACAATTAACTTAATTTGTTGAGGTAAGTAGTTTTATGTGCAAAATAGCACTTGTTTACAAGAATTTCAACATCAATAACTGTACACTTTTCTTGTTATCATGGTTTACATTAACTTTGTTCAATTAACTTAATTGGTTGAAGTAAGTAGTTTTATGTGCAAAATAGCACTTGTTTACAAGAATTTCAACATCAATAACTGTACACTTTTCTTGTTATCATGGTTTACATTAACTTTGCTCAATTAACTTAATTGGTGGAAGAATGTAGTTTTATGCCCAAAATAGCACTTGTTTATAAGTATATTAACCTCTTTTACTGCATTCTTTGCTTGTTATCATGGTTTACAAGAACTTTGTTCAATTAACTTAATTGGTTGAAGTAAGGAGTTTTATGCGCAAAATAGCACTTGTTTACAAGAATTTTAACATCTTTAAGTGTACACTTTGCTTGTGATCATGTTTTACATTAACTTTGTTACATTAACTTTATTGGTTGAAGTAAGTAGTTTTATGCGCAAAATAGCACTTGTTTACAAGTATTTTAACAACTTTAACTGTACACTTTGCTTGTTAACATAGTTTACACTAACTTTGTTATATTAATTTAATTAGTTGAAGTAAGTAGTTTTATGCGCAAAATAGCACTTGTTTACAAGAATTTTAACGTCTTTAACTTTACACTTTGCTTATTATCAAGGTTTACGTTAACTTTGTTCAATTAAACTAATTGGTTGAAAAAAGTAGTTTTATGCGCAAAATAGCACTTGTTTACAAGAATTTTAACAACTTTAACTGTACACTTTGCTTGTTAACATAGTTTACACTAACTTTGTTATATCAACTTAATTAGTTGAAGTAAGTAGTTTTATGCGCAAAATAGCACTTGTTTATAAGTATATTAACATCTTTTACTGCACTCTTTGCTTGTTATCATGGTTTACATTAAATTTGTACAATTAACTTAATTGGTTGACGAAAGTCGTTTTATACAAAAAATTGCACTTGTTTACAACTACTATTAACATCTTTTACTGCATTCTTTGCTTGTGATCATGGTTTACATTAAATTTGTACAATTAACTTAATTTGTTGAGGTAAGTAGTTTTATGTGCAAAATAGCACTTGTTTACAAGAATTTCAACATCAATAACTGTACACTTTTCTTGTTATCATGGTTTACATTAACTTTGTTCAATTAACTTAATTGGTGGAAGAATGTAGTTTTATGCCCAAAATAGCACTTGTTTATAAGTATATTAACCTCTTTTACTGCATTCTTTGCTTGTTATCATGGTTTACAAGAACTTTGTTCAATTAACTTAATTGGTTGAAGTAAGGAGTTTTATGCGCAAAATAGCACTTGTTTACAAGAATTTTAACATCTTCAAGTGTACACTTTGCTTGTGATCATGTTTTACATTAACTTTGTTACATTAACTTTATTGGTTGAAGTAAGTAGTTTTATGCGCAAAATAGCACTTGTTTACAAGTATTTTAACAACTTTAACTGTACACTTTGCTTGTTAACATAGTTTACACTAACTTTGTTATATTAATTTAATTAGTTGAAGTAAGTAGTTTTATGCGCAAAATAGCACTTGTTTACAAGAATTTTAACGTCTTTAACTTTACACTTTGCTTATTATCAAGGTTTACGTTAACTTTGTTCAATTAAACTAATTGGTTGAAAAAAGTAGTTTTATGCGCAAAATAGCACTTGTTTACAAGAATTTTAACAACTTTAACTGTACACTTTGCTTGTTAACATAGTTTACACTAACTTTGTTATATCAACTTAATTAGTTGAAGTAAGTAGTTTTATGCGCAAAATAGCACTTGTTTATAAGTATATTAACATCTTTTACTGCACTCTTTGCTTGTTATCATGGTTTACATTAAATTTGTACAATTAACTTAATTGGTTGACGAAAGTCGTTTTATACAAAAAAATTGCACTTGTTTACAAGTATTTCAACATCTTTAACTCTACACTTTCCTTGTTATCACAGTTTACATTAACTTTGTTCAATTAACTTAATTGGTTGAGGTAAGTAGTTTTATGTGCAAAATAGCACTTGTTTATAAGAATTTCAACATCAAAAACTGTACACTTTGCTTGTTATCATGGTTTACATTAACTTTGCTCACTTAACTTAATTGGTGAAAGAATGTAGTTTTATGCGCAAAATAGCACTTGTTTATAAGACTTTTAACATCTTTAACTGTAAACTTTGCTTGTTATCATGGTTTACATTAACTTTGTACAATTAACTTAATTGGTTGAAGTAAGCAGTTTTATGTGCAAAATAGCACTTGTTTACAAGAATTTCAACATCAATAACTGTACACTTTGCTTGTTATCATGGTTTACATTAACTTTGTTCAATTAACTTAATTTGTTGAAGAAAGTAGTTTTATGCGCAAAATAGCACTTGTTTATAAGAATTTTAACATCTTTAACGGTACACTTTGCTTGTTATCAAGGTTTACATTAACTTTGTTCAATTAACTTAATTGGTTGAAAAAAGTAGTTCTATATAAAAAATAGCACTTGTTTACAACTACTATTAACATCTTTTACTGCATTCTTTGCTTGTGATCATGGTTTACATTAAATTTGTACTATTAACTTAATTTGTTGAAGTAAGTAGTTTTATGTGCAAAATAGCACTTGTTTACAGAATTAAAACATCAATAACTGTACACTTTGCTTGTTCACATGGTTTACATTAAATTTGTACAATTAACTTAAGTTGTTGAAGTAATTAATTTTATGTGCAAAATAGCACTTGTTTACAAGTATATTAACACCTTTTACTTCACTCTTTGCTTGTTATCATGGTCTACAAGAATTTTGTTCAATTAACTTAATTGGTTGAAGTAAGTAGTTTTATGCGCAAAATAGCACTTGTTTACAAGAATTTTAACGTCTTTAACTTTACACTTTGCTTATTATCAACGTTTACGTTAACTTTGTTCAATTAACTTAATTGCTTGAGTTAAGTAGTTTTATGCGCAAAATATTACTTGTTTACAAGAATCTTAACATCTTTCACTGCACTCTTTGCTTGTTATCATTGTTTATAAGAACTTTGTTCGATTAACTTAATTGGTTGAAGTGAATAGTTTTATACGCCAAAAAGCACTTTTGTACAATGATTTTAACATCTTTAACTGTAAACTTTGCTTGTTATCATGGTTTACATTAAATTTGTACAATTAACTTAATTGGTTGAAGTAAGTAGTTTTATGTGCAAAATAGCACTTGTTAACAAGAATTTCAACATCTTTAACTCTACACTTTCCTTGTTATCACAGTTTACATTAACTTTGTTCAATTAACTTAATTGGTTGAAGTAAGTAGTTTTATGTGCAAAATAGCACTTGTTTACAAGAATTTCAACATCAATAACTGTACACTTTGCTTGTTATCGTGGTTTACATTAACTTTGTTCACTTAACTTAATTGGTGAAAGAATGTAGTTTTATGCGCAAAATAGCACTTGTTTATAAGAATTTTAACATCTTTAACTGTATACTTTGCTTGTTATCATGGTTTACATTAACTTTGTTCAATTAGCTTAATTGGTTGAAGAAAGTCGTTTTTTACAAAAAATAGCACTTGTTTACAAGAATTTTAACATCTTTAAGTGTACACTTTGCTTGTTAACATAGTTTACACTAACTTTGTTATATTAATTTAATTAGTTGAAGTAAGTAGTTTTATGCGCAAAATAGCACTTGTTTACAAGAATTTTAACGTCTTTAACTTTACACTTTGCTTATTATCAAGGTTTACGTTAACTTTGTTCAATTAACCTAATTGGTTGAAAAAAGTAGTTTTATGCGCAAAATAGCACTTGTTTACAAGAATTTTAACAACTTTAACTGTACACTTTGCTTGTTAACATAGTTTACACTAACTTTGTTATATCAACTTAATTAGTTGAAGTAAGTAGTTTTATGCGCAAAATAGCACTTGTTTATAAGTATATTAACATCTTTTACTGCACTCTTTGCTTGTTATCATGGTTTACATTAAATTTGTACAATTAACTTAATTGGTTGACGAAAGTCGTTTTATACAAAAAATTGCACTTGTTTACAACTACTATTAACATCTTTTACTGCATTCTTTGCTTGTGATCATGGTTTACATTAAATTTGTACAATTAACTTAATTTGTTGAGGTAAGTAGTTTTATGTGCAAAATAGCACTTGTTTACAAGAATTTCAACATCAATAACTGTACACTTTTCTTGTTATCATGGTTTACATTAACTTTGTTCAATTAACTTAATTGGTTGAAGTAAGTAGTTTTATGTGCAAAATAGCACTTGTTTACAAGAATTTCAACATCAATAACTGTACACTTTTCTTGTTATCATGGTTTACATTAACTTTGCTCAATTAACTTAATTGGTGGAAGAATGTAGTTTTATGCCCAAAATAGCACTTATTTATAAGTATATTAACCTCTTTTACTGCATTCTTTGCTTGTTATCATGGTTTACAAGAACTTTGTTCAATTAACTTAATTGGTTGAAGTAAGGAGTTTTATGCGCAAAATAGCACTTGTTTACAAGAATTTTAACATCTTTAAGTGTACACTTTGCTTGTGATCATGTTTTACATTAACTTTGTTACATTAACTTTATTGGTTGAAGTAAGTAGTTTTATGCGCAAAATAGCACTTGTTTACAAGTATTTTAACAACTTTAACTGTACACTTTGCTTGTTAACATAGTTTACACTAACTTTGTTATATTAATTTAATTAGTTGAAGTAAGTAGTTTTATGCGCAAAATAGCACTTGTTTACAAGAATTTTAACGTCTTTAACTTTACACTTTGCTTATTATCAAGGTTTACGTTAACTTTGTTCAATTAAACTAATTGGTTGAAAAAAGTAGTTTTATGCGCAAAATAGCACTTGTTTACAAGAATTTTAACAACTTTAACTGTACACTTTGCTTGTTAACATAGTTTACACTAACTTTGTTATATCAACTTAATTAGTTGAAGTAAGTAGTTTTATGCGCAAAATAGCACTTGTTTATAAGTATATTAACATCTTTTACTGCACTCTTTGCTTGTTATCATGGTTTACATTAAATTTGTACAATTAACTTAATTGGTTGACGAAAGTCGTTTTATACAAAAAATTGCACTTGTTTACAACTACTATTAACATCTTTTACTGCATTCTTTGCTTGTGATCATGGTTTACATTAAATTTGTACAATTAACTTAATTTGTTGAGGTAAGTAGTTTTATGTGCAAAATAGCACTTGTTTACAAGAATTTCAACATCAATAACTGTACACTTTTCTTGTTATCATGGTTTACATTAACTTTGTTCAATTAACTTAATTGGTGGAAGAATGTAGTTTTATGCCCAAAATAGCACTTGTTTATAAGTATATTAACCTCTTTTACTGCATTCTTTGCTTGTTATCATGGTTTACAAGAACTTTGTTCAATTAACTTAATTGGTTGAAGTAAGGAGTTTTATGCGCAAAATAGCACTTGTTTACAAGAATTTTAACATCTTCAAGTGTACACTTTGCTTGTGATCATGTTTTACATTAACTTTGTTACATTAACTTTATTGGTTGAAGTAAGTAGTTTTATGCGCAAAATAGCACTTGTTTACAAGTATTTTAACAACTTTAACTGTACACTTTGCTTGTTAACATAGTTTACACTAACTTTGTTATATTAATTTAATTAGTTGAAGTAAGTAGTTTTATGCGCAAAATAGCACTTGTTTACAAGAATTTTAACGTCTTTAACTTTACACTTTGCTTATTATCAAGGTTTACGTTAACTTTGTTCAATTAAACTAATTGGTTGAAAAAAGTAGTTTTATGCGCAAAATAGCACTTGTTTACAAGAATTTTAACAACTTTAACTGTACACTTTGCTTGTTAACATAGTTTACACTAACTTTGTTATATCAACTTAATTAGTTGAAGTAAGTAGTTTTATGCGCAAAATAGCACTTGTTTATAAGTATATTAACATCTTTTACTGCACTCTTTGCTTGTTATCATGGTTTACATTAAATTTGTACAATTAACTTAATTGGTTGACGAAAGTCGTTTTATACAAAAAAATTGCACTTGTTTACAAGTATTTCAACATCTTTAACTCTACACTTTCCTTGTTATCACAGTTTACATTAACTTTGTTCAATTAACTTAATTGGTTGAGGTAAGTAGTTTTATGTGCAAAATAGCACTTGTTTATAAGAATTTCAACATCAAAAACTGTACACTTTGCTTGTTATCATGGTTTACATTAACTTTGTTCACTTAACTTAATTGGTGAAAGAATGTAGTTTTATGCGCAAAATAGCACTTGTTTATAAGACTTTTAACATCTTTAACTGTAAACTTTGCTTGTTATCATGGTTTACATTAACTTTGTACAATTAACTTAATTGGTTGAAGTAAGCAGTTTTATGTGCAAAATAGCACTTGTTTACAAGAATTTCAACATCAATAACTGTACACTTTGCTTGTTATCATGGTTTACATTAACTTTGTTCAATTAACTTAATTTGTTGAAGAAAGTAGTTTTATGCGCAAAATAGCACTTGTTTATAAGAATTTTAACATCTTTAACGGTACACTTTGCTTGTTATCAAGGTTTACATTAACTTTGTTCAATTAACTTAATTGGTTGAAAAAAGTAGTTCTATATAAAAAATAGCACTTGTTTACAACTACTATTAACATCTTTTACTGCATTCTTTGCTTGTGATCATGGTTTACATTAAATTTGTACAATTAACTTAATTTGTTGAAGTAAGTAGTTTTATGTGCAAAATAGCACTTGTTTACAGAATTAAAACATCAATAACTGTACACTTTGCTTGTTCACATGGTTTACATTAAATTTGTACAATTAACTTAAGTTGTTGAAGTAATTAATTTTATGTGCAAAATAGCACTTGTTTACAAGTATATTAACACCTTTTACTTCACTCTTTGCTTGTTATCATGGTCTACAAGAATTTTGTTCAATTAACTTAATTGGTTGAAGTAAGTAGTTTTATGCGCAAAATAGCACTTGTTTACAAGAATTTTAACGTCTTTAACTTTACACTTTGCTTATTATCAACGTTTACGTTAACTTTGTTCAATTAACTTAATTGCTTGAGTTAAGTAGTTTTATGCGCAAAATATTACTTGTTTACAAGAATCTTAACATCTTTCACTGCACTCTTTGCTTGTTATCATTGTTTATAAGAACTTTGTTCGATTAACTTAATTGGTTGAAGTGAATAGTTTTATACGCCAAAAAGCACTTTTGTACAATGATTTTAACATCTTTAACTGTAAACTTTGCTTGTTATCATGGTTTACATTAAATTTGTACAATTAACTTAATTGGTTGAAGTAAGTAGTTTTATGTGCAAAATAGCACTTGTTAACAAGAATTTCAACATCTTTAACTCTACACTTTCCTTGTTATCACAGTTTACATTAACTTTGTTCAATTAACTTAATTGGTTGAAGTAAGTAGTTTTATGTGCAAAATAGCACTTGTTTACAAGAATTTCAACATCAATAACTGTACACTTTGCTTGTTATCGTGGTTTACATTAACTTTGTTCACTTAACTTAATTGGTGAAAGAATGTAGTTTTATGCGCAAAATAGCACTTGTTTATAAGAATTTTAACATCTTTAACTGTATACTTTGCTTGTTATCATGGTTTACATTAACTTTGTTCAATTAGCTTAATTGGTTGAAGAAAGTCGTTTTTTACAAAAAATAGCACTTGTTTACAAGAATTTTAACATCTTTAAGTGTACACTTTGCTTGTGATCATGTTTTACATTAACTTTGTTACATTAACTTTATTGGTTGAAGTAAGTAGTTTTATGCGCAAAATAGCACTTGTTTACAAGAATTTTAACAACTTTAACTGTACACTTTGCTTGTTAACATAGTTTACACTAACTTTGTTATATTAATTTAATTAGTTGAAGTAAGTAGTTTTATGCGCAAAATAGCACTTGTTTACAAGAATTTTAACGTCTTTAACTTTACACTTTGCTTATTATCAAGGTTTACGTTAACTTTGTTCAATTAACCTAATTGGTTGAAAAAAGTAGTTTTATGCGCAAAATAGCACTTGTTTACAAGAATTTTAACAACTTTAACTGTACACTTTGCTTGTTAACATAGTTTACACTAACTTTGTTATATCAACTTAATTAGTTGAAGTAAGTAGTTTTATGCGCAAAATAGCACTTGTTTATAAGTATATTAACATCTTTTACTGCACTCTTTGCTTGTTATCATGGTTTACATTAAATTTGTACAATTAACTTAATTGGTTGACGAAAGTCGTTTTATACAAAAAATTGCACTTGTTTACAAGTATTTCAACATCTTTAACTCTACACTTTCCTTGTTATCACAGTTTACATTAACTTTGTTCAATTAACTTAATTGGTTGAGGTAAGTAGTTTTATGTGCAAAATAGCACTTGTTTATAAGAATTTCAACATCAAAAACTGTACACTTTGCTTGTTATCATGGTTTACATTAACTTTGTTCACTTAACTTAATTGGTGAAAGAATGTAGTTTTATGCGCAAAATAGCACTTGTTTATAAGACTTTTAACATCTTTAACTGTAAACTTTGCTTGTTATCATGGTTTACATTAACTTTGTACAATTAACTTAATTGGTTGAAGTAAGCAGTTTTATGTGCAAAATAGCACTTGTTTACAAGAATTTCAACATCAATAACTGTACACTTTGCTTGTTATCATGGTTTACATTAACTTTGTTCAATTAACTTAATTTGTTGAAGAAAGTAGTTTTATGCGCAAAATAGCACTTGTTTATAAGAATTTTAACATCTTTAACGGTACACTTTGCTTGTTATCAAGGTTTACATTAACTTTGTTCAATTAACTTAATTGGTTGAAAAAAGTAGTTCTATATAAAAAATAGCACTTGTTTACAACTACTATTAACATCCCTTACTGCATTCTTTGCTTGTGATCATGGTTTACATTAAATTTGTACAATTAACTTAATTTGTTGAAGTAAGTAGTTTTATGTGCAAAATAGCACTTGTTTACAGAATTAATACATCAATAACTGTACACTTTGCTTGTTCACATGGTTTACATTAAATTTGTACAATTAACTTAAGTTGTTGAAGTAATTAATTTTATGTGCAAAATAGCACTTGTTTACAAGTATATTAACATCTTTTACTTCACTCTTTGCTTGTTATCATGGTCTACAAGAATTTTGTTCAATTAACTTAATTGGTTGAAGTAAGTAGTTTTATGCGCAAAATAGCACTTATTTACAAGAATTTTAACAACTTTAACTGTACACTTTGCTTGTTAACATAGTTTACACTAACTTTGTTATCTTAACTTAATTAGTTGAAGTAAGTAGTTTTATGCCCAAAATAGCACTTTCTTACAATGATTTTAACATCTTTAACTGTAAACTTTGCTTGTTATCATGGTTTACATTAAATTTGTACAATTAACTTACGTTGTTGAAGTAATTAATTTTATGTGCAAAATAGCACTTGTTTACAAGTATATTAACATCTTTTACTTCACTCTTTGCTTGTTATCATGGTCTACAAGAATTTTGTTCAATTAACTTAATTGCTTGAAGTAAGGAGTTTTATGCGCAAAATAGCACTTATTTACAAGAATTTTAACAACTTTAACTGTACACTTTGCTTGTTAACATAGTTTACACTAACTTTGTTATCTTAACTTAATTAGTTGAAGTAAGTAGTTTTATGCCAAAAATAGCACTTTCTTACAATGATTTTAACATCTTTAACTGTAAACTTTGCTTGTTATCATGGTTTACATTAAATTTGTACAATTAACTTAATTGGTTGAAGTAAGTAGTTTTATGTTCAAAATAGCACTTGCTTACAAGAATTTTAACAACTTTAACTGTACACTTTGCTTGTTAACATAGTTTACACTAACTTTGTTATATTAACTTAATTAGTTGAAGTAAGTAGTTTTATGCGCAAAATAGCACTTGTTTATAAGTATATTAACATCTTTAACGGTACACTTTGCTTGTTATCAAGGTTTACATTAACTTTGTTCAATTAACTTAATTGGTTGAAAAAAGTAGTTCTATATAAAAAATAGCACTTGTTTACAACTACTATTAACATCTTTTACTGCATTCTTTGCTTGTGATCATGGTTTACATTAAATTTGTACAATTAACTTAATTTGTTGAAGTAAGTAGTTTTATGTGCAAAATAGCACTTGTACATTAAATTTGTACAATTAACTTAAGTTGTTGAAGTAATTAATTTTATGTGCAAAATAGCACTTGTTAACAAGAATTTCAACATCTTTAACTCTACACTTTCCTTGTTATCACAGTTTACATTAACTTTGTTCAATTAACTTAATTGGTTGAAGTAAGTAGTTTTATGTGCAAAATAGCACTTGTTTACAAGAATTTCAACATCAATAACTGTACACTTTGCTTGTTATCGTGGTTCACATTAACTTTGTTCACTTAACTTAATTGGTGAAAGAATGTAGTTTTATGCGCAAAATAGCACTTGTTTATAAGAATTTTAACATCTTTAACTGTATACTTTGCTTGTTATCATGGTTTACATTAACTTTGTTCAATTAGCTTAATTGGTTGAAGAAAATCGTTTTTTACAAAAAATAGCACTTGTTTACAAGTATTTTAACGTCTTTAACTTTACACTTTGCTTGTTATCATGGTTTACGTTAGCTTTGTTCAGTTAACTTAATTGGTTGAACAAAGTAGTTTTATGCGCAAAATAGCACTTGTTTACAAGAATTTTAACAACTTTAACTGTACACTTTGCTTGTTAACATAGTTTACACTAACTTTGTTATCTTAACTTAATTGGTTGAAGTAAGTAGTTTTATGTGCAAAATAGCACTTGTTTACAAGAATTTCAACATCAATAACTGTACACTTTGCTTGTTATCATGGTTTACATTAACTTTGTTCACTTAACTTAATTGGTGAAAGAATGTAGTTTTATGCGCAAAATAGCACTTGTTTATAAGACTTTTAACATCTTTAACTGTAAACTTTGCTTGTTATCATGGTTTACATTAACTTTGTACAATTAACTTAATTGGTTGAAGTAAGCAGTTTTATGTGCAAAATAGCACTTGTTTACAAGAATTTCAACATCAATAACTGTACACTTTGCTTGTTATCATGGTTTACATTAACTTTGTTCAATTAACTTAATTTGTTGAAGAAAGTAGTTTTATGCGCAAAATAGCACTTGTTTATAAGAATTTTAACATCTTTAACGGTACACTTTGCTTGTTAACATAGTTTACACTAACTTTGTTATCTTAACTTAATTAGTTGAAGTAAGTAGTTTTATGCCCAAAATAGCACTTTCTTACAATGATTTTAACATCTTTAACTGTAAACTTTGCTTGTTATCATGGTTTACATTAAATTTGTACAATTAACTTAATTGGTTGAATTAAGTAGTTTTATGTTCAAAATAGCACTTGCTTACAAGAATTTTAACAACTTTAACTGTACACTTTGCTTGTTAACATAGTTTACACTAACTTTGTTATATTAACTTAATTAGTTGAAGTAAGTAGTTTTATGCGCAAAATAGCACTTGTTTATAAGTATATTAACATCTTTAACGGTACACTTTGCTTGTTATCAAGGTTTACATTAACTTTGTTCAATTAACTTAATTGGTTGAAAAAAGTAGTTCTATATAAAAAATAGCACTTGTTTACAACTACTATTAACATCTTTTACTGCATTCTTTGCTTGTGATCATGGTTTACATTAAATTTGTACAATTAACTTAATTTGTTGAAGTAAGTAGTTTTATGTGCAAAATAGCACTTGTACATTAAATTTGTACAATTAACTTAAGTTGTTGAAGTAATTAATTTTATGTGCAAAATAGCACTTGTTAACAAGAATTTCAACATCTTTAACTCTACACTTTCCTTGTTATCACAGTTTACATTAACTTTGTTCAATTAACTTAATTGGTTGAAGTAAGTAGTTTTATGTGCAAAATAGCACTTGTTTACAAGAATTTCAACATCAATAACTGTACACTTTGCTTGTTATCGTGGTTCACATTAACTTTGTTCACTTAACTTAATTGGTGAAAGAATGTAGTTTTATGCGCAAAATGGCGCTTGTTTATAAGAATTTTAACATCTTTAACTGTATACTTTGCTTGTTATCATGGTTTACATTAACTTTGTTCAATTAGCTTAATTGGTTGAAGAAAGTCGTTTTTTACAAAAAATAGCACTTGTTTACAAGTATTTTAACGTCTTTAACTTTACACTTTGCTTGTTATCATGGTTTACGTTAGCTTTGTTCAATTAACTTTATTGGTTGAACAAAGTAGTTTTATGCGCAAAATAGCACTTGTTTACAAGAATTTTAACAACTTTAACTGTACACTTTGCTTGTTAACATAGTTTACACTAACTTTGTTATCTTAACTTAATTAGTTGAAGTAAGTAGTTTTATGCCCAAAATAGCACTTTCTTACAATGATTTTAACATCTTTAACTGTAAACTTTGCTTGTTATCATGGTTTACATTAAATTTGTACAATTAAATTAATTGGTTGAAGTAAGTAGTTTTATGTTCAAAGTAGCACTTGTTTACAAGAATTTTAACAACTTTAACTGTACACTTTGCTTGCTAACATAGTTTACACTAACTTTGTTATATTAACTAAATTAGTTGAAGTAAGTAGTTTTATGCACAAAATAGCACTTGTTTATAAGTATATTAACATCTCTTACTGCACTCTTTGCTTGTTATCATGGTTTACATTATATTTGTACAATTAACTTAATTGGTTGACGAAAGTCGTTTTATACAAAAAATAGCACTTGTTTACAAGTATTTCAACATCTTTAACTCTACACTTTCCTTGTTATCACAGTTTACATTATCTTTGTTCAATTAACTTAATTGGTTGAAGTAAGTAGTTTTATGTGCAAAATAGCACTTGTTTACAAGAATTTCAACATCAATAACTGTACACTTTGGTTGTTATCATGATATACATTAACTTTGTTCAATTAGCTTACTTGGTTGAAGTAAGTATTTTTTTGTGCAAAATAGCACTTGTTTACAAGAATTTCAACATCAATAACTGTACACTTTGCTTGTTATCATGGTTTACATTAACTTTGTTCAATTAACTTAATTTGTTGAAGAAAGTAGTTTTATGCGCAAAATAGCACTTGTTTATAAGAATTTTAACATCTTTAACGGTACACTTTGCTTGTTAACATAGTTTACACTAACTTTGTTATCTTAACTTAATTAGTTGAAGTAAGTAGTTTTATGCCCAAAATAGCACTTTCTTACAATGATTTTAACATCTTTAACTGTAAACTTTGCTTGTTATCATGGTTTACATTAAATTTGTACAATTAACTTAATTGGTTGAAGTAAGTAGTTTTATGTTCAAAATAGCACTTGCTTACAAGAATTTTAACAACTTTAACTGTACACATTGCTTGTTAACATAGTTTACACTAACTTTGTTATATTAACTTAATTAGTTGAAGTAAGTAGTTTTATGCGCAAAATAGCACTTGTTTATAAGTATATTAACATCTTTAACGGTACACTTTGCTTGTTATCAAGGTTTACATTAACTTTGTTCAATTAACTTAATTGGTTGAAAAAAGTAGTTCTATATAAAAAATAGCACTTGTTTACAACTACTATTAACATCTTTTACTGCATTCTTTGCTTGTGATCATGGTTTACATTAAATTTGTACAATTAACTTAATTTGTTGAAGTAAGTAGTTTTATGTGCAAAATAGCACTTGTACATTAAATTTGTACAATTAACTTAAGTTGTTGAAGTAATTAATTTTATGTGCAAAATAGCACTTGTTAACAAGAATTTCAACATCTTTAACTCTACACTTTCCTTGTTATCACAGTTTACATTAACTTTGTTCAATTAACTTAATTGGTTGAAGTAAGTAGTTTTATGTGCAAAATAGCACTTGTTTACAAGAATTTCAACATCAATAACTGTACACTTTGCTTGTTATCGTGGTTCACATTAACTTTGTTCACTTAACTTAATTGGTGAAAGAATGTAGTTTTATGCGCAAAATGGCACTTGTTTATAAGAATTTTAACATCTTTAACTGTATACTTTGCTTGTTATCATGGTTTACATTAACTTTGTTCAATTAGCTTAATTGGTTGAAGAAAGTCGTTTTTTACAAAAAATAGCACTTGTTTACAAGTATTTTAACGTCTTTAACTTTACACTTTGCTTGTTATCATGGTTTACGTTAGCTTTGTTCAATTAACTTAATTGGTTGAACAAAGTAGTTTTATGCGCAAAATAGCACTTGTTTACAAGAATTTTAACAACTTTAACTGTACACTTTGCTTGTTAACATAGTTTACACTAACTTTGTTATATTAACTAAATTAGTTGAAGTAAGTAGTTTTATGCACAAAATAGCACTTGTTTATAAGTATATTAACATCTCTTACTGCACTCTTTGCTTGTTATCATGGTTTACATTATATTTGTACAATTAACTTAATTGGTTGACGAAAGTCGTTTTATACAAAAAATAGCACTTGTTTACAAGTATTTCAACATCTATAACTCTACACTTTCCTTGTTATCACAGTTTACATTATCTTTGTTCAATTAACTTAATTGGTTGAAGTAAGTAGTTTTATGTGCAAAATAGCACTTGTTTACAAGAATTTCAACATCAATAACTGTACACTTTGGTTGTTATCATGATATACATTAACTTTGTTCAATTAGCTTACTTGGTTGAAGTAAGTATTTTTTTGTGCAAAATAGCACTTGTTTACAAGAATTTCAACATCAATAACTGTACACTTTGCTTGTTATCATGGTTTACATTAACTTTGTTCAATTAACTTAATTTGTTGAAGAAAGTAGTTTTATGCGCAAAATAGCACTTGTTTATAAGAATTTTAACATCTTTAACGGTACACTTTGCTTGTTAACATAGTTTACACTAACTTTGTTATCTTAACTTAATTAGTTGAAGTAAGTAGTTTTATGCCCAAAATAGCACTTTCTTACAATGATTTTAACATCTTTAACTGTAAACTTTGCTTGTTATCATGGTTTACATTAAATTTGTACAATTAACTTAATTGGTTGAAGTAAGTAGTTTTATGTTCAAAATAGCACTTGCTTACAAGAATTTTAACAACTTTAACTGTACACTTTGCTTGTTAACATAGTTTACACTAACTTTGTTATATTAACTTAATTAGTTGAAGTAAGTAGTTTTATGCGCAAAATAGCACTTGTTTATAAGTATATTAACATCTTTAACGGTACACTTTGCTTGTTATCAAGGTTTACATTAACTTTGTTCAATTAACTTAATTGGTTGAAAAAAGTAGTTCTATATAAAAAATAGCACTTGTTTACAACTACTATTAACATCTTTTACTGCATTCTTTGCTTGTTATCACAGTTTACATTAAATTTGTACAATTAACTTAATTTGTTGAAGTAAGTAGTTTTATGTGCAAAATAGCACTTGTTTACAGAATTAAAACATCAATAACTGTACACTTTGCTTGTTCACATGGTTTACATTAAATTTGTACAATTAACTTAAGTTGTTGAAGTAATTAATTTTATGTGCAAAATAGCACTTGTTTACAAGTATATTAACATCTTTTACTTCACTCTTTGCTTGTTATCATGGTCTACAAGAATTTTGTTCAATTAACTTAATTGCTTGAAGTAAGGAGTTTTATGCGCAAAATAGCACTTATTTACAAGAATTTTAACAACTTTAACTGTACACTTTGCTTGTTAACATAGTTTACACTAACTTTGTTATCTTAACTTAATTAGTTGAAGTAAGTAGTTTTATGCCCAAAATAGCACTTTCTTACAATGATTTTAACATCTTTAACTGTAAACTTTGCTTGTTATCATGGTTTACATTAAATTTGTACAATTATCTTAATTGGTTGAAGTAAGTAGTTTTATGTTCAAAATAGCACTTGCTTACAAGAATTTTAACAACTTTAACTGTACACTTTGCTTGTTAACATAGTTTACACTAACTTTGTTATATTAACTTAATTAGTTGAAGTAAGTAGTTTTATGCGCAAAATAGCACTTGTTTATAAGTATATTAACATCTTTAACGGTACACTTTGCTTGTTATCAAGGTTTACATTAACTTTGTTCAATTAACTTAATTGGTTGAAAAAAGTAGTTCTATATAAAAAATAGCACTTGTTTACAACTACTATTAACATCTTTTACTGCATTCTTTGCTTGTGATCATGGTTTACATTAAATTTGTACAATTAACTTAATTTGTTGAAGTAAGTAGTTTTATGTGCAAAATAGCACTTGTACATTAAATTTGTACAATTAACTTAAGTTGTTGAAGTAATTAATTTTATGTGCAAAATAGCACTTGTTAACAAGAATTTCAACATCTTTAACTCTACACTTTCCTTGTTATCACAGTTTACATTAACTTTGTTCAATTAACTTAATTGGTTGAAGTAAGTAGTTTTATGTGCAAAATAGCACTTGTTTACAAGAATTTCAACATCAATAACTGTACACTTTGCTTGTTATCGTGGTTCACATTAACTTTGTTCACTTAACTTAATTGGTGAAAGAATGTAGTTTTATGCGCAAAATGGCACTTGTTTATAAGAATTTTAACATCTTTAACTGTATACTTTGCTTGTTATCATGGTTTACATTAACTTTGTTCAATTAGCTTAATTGGTTGAAGAAAGTCGTTTTTTACAAAAAATAGCACTTGTTTACAAGTATTTTAACGTCTTTAACTTTACACTTTGCTTGTTATCATGGTTTACGTTAGCTTTGTTCAATTAACTTAATTGGTTGAACAAAGTAGTTTTATGCGCAAAATAGCACTTGTTTACAAGAATTTTAACAACTTTAACTGTACACTTTGCTTGTTAACATAGTTTACACTAACTTTGTTATCTTAACTTAATTAGTTGAAGTAAGTAGTTTTATGCCCAAAATAGCACTTTCTTACAATGATTTTAACATCTTTAACTGTAAACTTTGCTTGTTATCATGGTTTACATTAAATTTGTACAATTAAATTAATTGGTTGAAGTAAGTAGTTTTATGTTCAAAGTAGCACTTGTTTACAAGAATTTTAACAACTTTAACTGTACACTTTGCTTGCTAACATAGTTTACACTAACTTTGTTATATTAACTAAATTAGTTGAAGTAAGTAGTTTTATGCACAAAATAGCACTTGTTTATAAGTATATTAACATCTCTTACTGCACTCTTTGCTTGTTATCATGGTTTACATTATATTTGTACAATTAACTTAATTGGTTGACGAAAGTCGTTTTATACAAAAAATAGCACTTGTTTACAAGTATTTCAACATCTTTAACTCTACACTTTCCTTGTTATCACAGTTTACATTATCTTTGTTCAATTAACTTAATTGGTTGAAGTAAGTAGTTTTATGTGCAAAATAGCACTTGTTTACAAGAATTTCAACATCAATAACTGTACACTTTGGTTGTTATCATGATATACATTAACTTTGTTCAATTAGCTTACTTGGTTGAAGTAAGTATTTTTTTGTGCAAAATAGCACTTGTTTACAAGAATTTCAACATCAATAACTGTACACTTTTCTTGTTATCATGGTTTACATTAACTTTGTTCAATTAACTTAATTTGTTGAAGAAAGTAGTTTTATGCGCAAAATAGCACTTGTTTATAAGAATTTTAACATCCTTACCTGTACACTTTGCTTGTTATCAAGGTTTACATTAACTCTGTTCAATTAACTTAATTGGTTGAAAAAAGTAGTTTTATGTGCAAAATAGCACTTGTTTACAAGTATATTAACATCCTTACCTGTACACTTTGCTTGTTATCAAGGTTTACATTAACTCTATTCAATTAACTTAATTGGTTGAACAAAGTAGTTTTATGCGCAAAATAGCACTTGTTTACAAGAATTTTAACAACTTTAACTGTACACTTTGCTTGTTAACATAGTTTACACTAACTTTGTTATATTAACTTAATTGGTTAAAGTAGATAGTTTTATACGCCAAAAAGAACTTTTGTACAATGATTTTAACATCTTTAACTGTAAACTTTGCTTGTTATCATGGTTTACATTAACTTTGTACAATTAACTTAATTGGTTGAAGTAAGTAGTTTTATGTGCAAAATAGCACTTGTTTATATGAATTTTAACAACTTTAACTGCACTCTTTGCTTGTTATCATGGTTTACATTAAATTTGTACAATTAACTTAATTGGTTGACGAAAGTCGTTTTATACAAAAAATAGCACTTGTTTACAATAATTTTAACAACTTTAACTGTACACTTTGCTTGTTAACATAGTTTACACTAACTTTGTTATATTAACTTAATTGGTTGAAGTACATAGTTTTATACGCCAAAAAGCACTTTTGTACAATGATTTTAACATCTTTAACTGTAAACTTTGCTTGTTATCAAGGTTTACATTAACTTTGTTCAATTAACTAAATTGGTTGAAAAAAGTAGTTTTATGCGCAAAATAGCACTTGTTTACAAGAATTTTAACAACTTTAACTGTACACTTTGCTTGTTAACTTAATTTACACTAACTTTGTTATATTAACTTAATTAGTTGAAGTAAGTAGTTTTATGCGCAAAATAGCACTTGTTTATAAGTATATTAACATCTTTCACTGCACTCTTTGCTTGTTATCATTGTTTCTAAGAACTTTGTTCGATTAACTTAATTGGTTGAATTAAGTAGTTTTATTTGCCAAAAAGCACTTTTGTACAATGATTTTAACATCTTTAACTGTAAACTTTGTTGGTTATCATGGTTTACATTAAATTTGTACAATTAACTTAATTGGTTGAAGTAAGTAGTTTTATGTGAAAATAGCACTTGTTTACGAGAATTTCAACATCAATAACTGTACACTTTGCTTGTTATCATGGTTTACAAGAATTTTTTTCAATTAACTTAATTGGTGAAAGAATGTAGTTTTATGCGCAAAATAGCACTTGTTTATAAGAATTTTAACATCTTTAACTGTATACTTTGCTTGTTATCATGGTTTACATTAACTTTGTTCAATTAGCTTAATTGGTTGAAGAAAGTCGTTTTATACAAAAAATAGCACTTGTTTACAAGTATTTCAACATCTTTAACTGTACACTTTCCTTGTTATCAAAGTTTACATTAACTTTGTTCAATTAACTTAATTGGTTGAAGTAAGTAGTTTTATGTGCAAAATAGCACTTGTTTACAAGAATTTCAACATCAATAACTGTACACTTTGCTTGTTATCATGGTTTACATTAACTTTGTTCACTTAACTTAATTGGTGAAAGAATGTAGTTTATGCGCAAAATAGCACTTTTTTATAAGAATTTTAACATCTTTAACTGTATACTTTGCTTGTTATCATGGTTTACATTAACTTTGTTCAATTAGCTTAATTGGTTGAAGAAAGTCGTTTTATACAAAAAATACCACTTGTTTACAAGTATTTCAACATCTTTAACTGTACACTTTCCTTGTTATCAAAGTTTACATTAACTTTGTTCAATTAACTTAATTGCTTGAAAAAAGTAGTTTTATGTGCAAAATAGCACTTGTTTACAAGTATATTAACATCTTTTACTGCACTCTTTGCTTGTTATCATGGTTTACAAGAATTTTGTTCAATTAACTTAATTGGTTGAAGTAAGTAGCTTTATACGCAAAAAAGCACTTTTGTACAAAGATTTTAACATCTTTTACTGTAAACTTTGCTTGTTATCATGGTTTACATTAACTTTGTACAATTACCTTAATTGGTTGAAGTAAGTAGTTTTATGTGCAAAATAGCACTTGTTTACAAGTATATTAACATCTTATACTGCATTCTTAACTTGTTAACATGGTTTACAAGAACTTTGTTCAATTAACTTAATTGGTTGAAGTATGGAGTTTTATGCGCAAAATAGCACTTGTTTACAAGTAGTTCAACATCTTTAACTGTTCACTTTCCTTGTTATCAAAGTTTACATTAACTTTGTTCAATTAACTTAATTGGTTGAAGTAAGTAGTTTTATTTGCCAAAAAGCACTTTTGTACAATGATTTTAACATCTTTAACTGTAAACTTTGTTGGTTATCATGGTTTACATTAAATTTGTACAATTAACTTAATTGGTTGAAGTAAGTAGTTTTATGTGAAAATACCACTTGTTTACAAGAATTTCAACATCAATAACTGTACACTTTGCTTGTTATCATGGTTTACAAGAATTTTTTTCAATTAACTTAATTGGTGAAAGAATGTAGTTTTATGCGCAAAATAGCACTTGTTTATAAGAATTTTAACATCTTTAACTGTATACTTTGCTTGTTATCATGGTTTACATTAACTTTGTTCAATTAGCTTAATTGGTTGAAGAAAGTCGTTTTATACAAAAAATAGCACTTGTTTACAAGTATTTCAACATCTTTAACTGTACACTTTCCTTGTTATCAAAGTTTACATTAACTTTGTTCAATTAACTTAATTGGTTGAAGTAAGTAGTTTTATGTGCAAAATAGCACTTGTTTACAAGAATTTCAACATCAATAACTGTACACTTTGCTTGTTATCATGGTTTACATTAACTTTGTTCACTTAACTTAATTGGTGAAAGAATGTAGTTTATGCGCAAAATAGCACTTTTTTATAAGAATTTTAACATCTTTAACTGTATACTTTGCTTGTTATCATGGTTTACATTAACTTTGTTCAATTAGCTTAATTGGTTGAAGAAAGTCGTTTTATACAAAAAATACCACTTGTTTACAAGTATTTCAACATCTTTAACTGTACACTTTCCTTGTTATCAAAGTTTACATTAACTTTGTTCAATTAACTTAATTGCTTGAAAAAAGTAGTTTTATGTGCAAAATAGCACTTGTTTACAAGTATATTAACATCTTTTACTGCACTCTTTGCTTGTTATCATGGTTTACAAGAATTTTGTTCAATTAACTTAATTGGTTGAAGTAAGTAGCTTTATACGCAAAAAAGCACTTTTGTACAAAGATTTTAACATCTTTTACTGTAAACTTTGCTTGTTATCATGGTTTACATTAACTTTGTACAATTACCTTAATTGGTTGAAGTAAGTAGTTTTATGTGCAAAATAGCACTTGTTTACAAGTATATTAACATCTTTTACTGCATTCTTAACTTGTTAACATGGTTTACAAGAACTTTGTTCAATTAACTTAATTGGTTGAAGTATGGAGTTTTATGCGCAAAATAGCACTTGTTTACAAGTAGTTCAACATCTTTAACTGTTCACTTTCCTTGTTATCAAAGTTTACATTAACTTTGTTCAATTAACTTAATTGCTTGAAAAAAGTAGTTTTATGTGCAAAATAGCACTTCTTTACAAGTATATTTACATCTTTTACTGCACTCTTTGCTTATTATCAAGGTTTACGTTAACTTTGTTCAATTAACTTAATTGGTTGAGGTAAGTAGTTTTATGCGCAAAATATTACTTGTTTACAAGAATCTTAACATCTTTCACTGCACTCTTTGCTTGTTATCATTGTTTATAAGAACTTTGTTCCATTAACTTAATTGGTTGAAGTAAATAGTTTTATAGGCCAAAAAGCACTTTTGTACAAGAATTTTAACAACTTTAACTGTACACTTTGCTTGTTAACATAGTTTACACTAACTTTGTTATATTAACTTAATTAGTTGAAGTAAGTAGTTTTATGCGCAAAATAGCACTTTTTTACAATGAATTTAACATCTTTAACTGTAAACTTTGCTTGTTATCATGGTTTACATTAAATTTGTACAATTAACTTAATTGGTTGAAGTAAGTAGTTTTATGTGCAAAATAGCACTTGTTTACAAGAATTTTAACAACTTTAACTGTACACTTTGCTTGTTAACATAGTTTGCACTAACTTTGTTATATTAACTTAATTAGTTGAGGTAAGTAGTTTTATGCGCAAAATATTACTTGTTTACAAGAATCTTAACATCTTTCACTGCACTCTTTGCTTGCTATCATTGTTTATAAGAACTTTGTTCGATTAACTTAATTGGTTGAAGTAAATAGTTTTATACGCCAAAAAGCACTTTTGTACAAGAATTTTTAACAACTTTAACTGTACACTTTGCTTGTTAACATAGTTTACACTAACTTTGTTATATTAACTTAATTAGTTGAAGTAAGTAGTTTTATGCGCAAAATAGCACTTTTTTACAATGATTTTAACATCTTTAACTGTAAACTTTGCTTGTTATCATGGTTTACATTAAATTTGTACAATTAACTTAATTGGTTGAAGTAAGTAGTTTTATGTGCAAAATAGCACTTTTTTACAAGAAATTTAACAACTTTAACTGTACGCTTTGCTTGTTAACATAGTTTACACTAACTTTGTTATATTAACTTAATTAGTTGAGGTAAGTAGTTTTATGCGCAAAATATTACTTGTTTACAAGAATCTTAACATCTTTCACTGCACTCTTTGCTTGCTATCATTGTTTATAAGAACTTTGTTCGATTAACTTAATTGGTTGAAGTAAATAGTTTTATACGCCAAAAAGCACTTTTGTACAAGAATTTTTAACAACTTTAACTGTACACTTTGCTTGTTAACATAGTTTACACTAACTTTGTTATATTAACTTAATTAGTTGAAGTAAGGAGTTTTATGCGCAAAATAGCACTTGTTTACAAGTATTTCAACATCTTTAACTGTACACTTTCCTTGTTATCAAAGTTTACATTAAGTTTGTTCAATTAACTTAATTGCTTGAAAAAGGTAGTTTTATGTGCAAAATAGCACTTGTTTACAAGTATATTAACAACTTTTACTGCACTCTTTGCTTGTTATCATGGTTTACAAGAAATTTGTTCAATTAACTTAATTGGTTGAAGTAAGTAGTTTTATGCGCAAAATAGCACTTGTTTACAAGAATTTTAACGTCTTTAACTTTACACTTTGCTTGTTATCAAGGTTTACATTAACTCTGTTCAATTAACTTAATTGGTTGAAAAAAGTAGTTTTATGTGCAAAATAGCACTTGTTTACAAGTATATTAACATCTTTTACTGCATTCTTAACTTGTTAACATGGTTTACAAGAACTTTGTTCAATTAACTTAATTGGTTGAAGTATGGAGTTTTATGCGCAAAATAGCACTTGTTTACAAGTAGTTCAACATCTTTAACTGTTCACTTTCCTTGTTATCAAAGTTTACATTAACTTTGTTCAATTAACTTAATTGCTTGAAAAAAGTAGTTTTATGTGCAAAATAGCACTTCTTTACAAGTATATTAACATCTTTTACTGCACTCTTTGCTTATTATCAAGGTTTACGTTAACTTTGTTCAATTAACTTAATTGGTTGAGGTAAGTAGTTTTATGCGCAAAATATTACTTGTTTACAAGAATCTTAACATCTTTCACTGCACTCTTTGTTTGTTATCATTGTTTATAAGAACTTTGTTCCATTAACTTAATTGGTTGAAGTAAATAGTTTTATAGGCCAAAAAGCACTTTTGTACAAGAATTTTAACAACTTTAACTGTACACTTTGCTTGTTAACATAGTTTACACTAACTTTGTTATATTAACTTAATTAGTTGAAGTAAGTAGTTTTATGCGCAAAATAGCACTTTTTTACAATGAATTTAACATCTTTAACTGTAAACTTTGCTTGTTATCATGGTTTACATTAAATTTGTACAATTAACTTAATTGGTTGAAGTAAGTAGTTTTATACAAAAAATACCACTTGTTTACAAGTAGTTCAACATCTTTAACTGTTCACTTTCCTTGTTATCAAAGTTTACATTAACTTTGTTCAATTAACTTAATTGCTTGAAAAAAGTAGTTTTATGTGCAAAATAGCACTTCTTTACAAGTATATTAACATCTTTTACTGCACTCTTTGCTTATTATCAAGGTTTACGTTAACTTTGTTCAATTAACTTAATTGGTTGAGGTAAGTAGTTTTATGCGCAAAATATTACTTGTTTACAAGAATCTTAACATCTTTCACTGCACTCTTTGTTTGTTATCATTGTTTATAAGAACTTTGTTCCATTAACTTAATTGGTTGAAGTAAATAGTTTTATAGGCCAAAAAGCACTTTTGTACAAGAATTTTAACAACTTTAACTGTACACTTTGCTTGTTAACATAGTTTACACTAACTTTGTTATATTAACTTAATTAGTTGAAGTAAGTAGTTTTATGCGCAAAATAGCACTTTTTTACAATGAATTTAACATCTTTAACTGTAAACTTTGCTTGTTATCATGGTTTACATTAAATTTGTACAATTAACTTAATTGGTTGAAGTAAGTAGTTTTATACAAAAAATACCACTTGTTTACAAGTATTTCAACATCTTTAACTGTACACTTTCCTTGTTATCAAAGTTTACATTAACTTTGTTCAATTAACTTAATTGCTTGAAAAAAGTAGTTTTATGTGCAAAATAGCACTTGTTTACAAGTATATTAACATCTTTTACTGCACTCTTTGCTTGTTATCATGGTTTACAAGAATTTTGTTCAATTAACTTAATTGGTTGAAGTAAGTAGCTTTATACGCAAAAAAGCACTTTTGTACAAAGATTTTAACATCTTTTACTGTAAACTTTGCTTGTTATCATGGTTTACATTAACTTTGTACAATTACCTTAATTGGTTGAAGTAAGTAGTTTTATGTGCAAAATAGCACTTGTTTACAAGAATTTTAACGTCTTTAACTTTACACTTTGCTTGTTATCAAGGTTTACATTAACTCTGTTCAATTAACTTAATTGGTTGAAAAAAGTAGTTTTATGTGCAAAATTGCACTTGTTTACAAGTATATTAACATCTTTTACTGCATTCTTAACTTGTTAACATGGTTTACAAGAACTTTGTTCAATTAACTTAATTGGTTGAAGTATGGAGTTTTATGCGCAAAATAGCACTTGTTTACAAGTAGTTCAACATCTTTAACTGTTCACTTTCCTTGTTATCAAAGTTTACATTAACTTTGTTCAATTAAATTAATTGCTTGAAAAAAGTAGTTTTATGTGCAAAATAGCACTTCTTTACAAGTATATTAACATCTTTTACTGCACTCTTTGCTTATTATCAAGGTTTACGTTAACTTTGTTCAATTAACTTAATTGGTTGAGGTAAGTAGTTTTATGCGCAAAGTATTACTTGTTTACAAGAATCTTAACATCTTTCACTGCACTCTTTGCTTGTTATCATTGTTTATAAGAACTTTGTTCCATTAACTTAATTGGTTGAAGTAAATAGTTTTATACGCCAAAAAGCACTTTTGTACAAGAATTTTAACAACTTTAACTGTACACTTTGCTTGTTAACATAGTTTACACTAACTTTGTTATATTAACTTAATTAGTTGAAGTAAGTAGTTTTATGCGCAAAATAGCACTTTTTTACAATGAATTTAACATCTTTAACTGTAAACTTTGCTTGTTATCATGGTTTACATTAAATTTGTACAATTAACTTAATTGTTTGAAGTAAGTAGTTTTATGTGCAAAATAGCACTTGTTTACAAGAATTTTAACAACTTTAACTGTACACTTTGCTTGTTAACATAGTTTACACTAACTTTGTTATATTAACTTAATTAGTTGAGGTAAGTAGTTTTATGCGCAAGATATTACTTGTTTACAAGAATCTTAACATCTTTCACTGCACTCTTTGCTTGCTATCATTGTTTATAAGAACTTTGTTCGATTAACTTAATTGGTTGAAGTAAATAGTTTTATACGCCAAAAAGCACTTTTGTAGAAGAATTTTTAACAACTTTAACTGTACACTTTGCTTGTTAACATAGTTTACACTAACTTTGTTATATTAACTTAATTAGTTGAAGTAAGTAGTTTTATGCGCAAAATAGCACTTTTTTACAATGATCTTAACATCTTTAACTGTAAACTTTGCTTGTTATCATGGTTTACATTAAATTTGTACAATTAACTTAATTGGTTGAAGTAAGTAGTTTTATGTGCAAAATAGCACTTTTTTACAAGAAATTTAACAACTTTAACTGTACACTTTGCTTGTTAACATAGTTTACACTAACTTTGTTATATAAACTTAATTAGTTGAGGTAAGTAGTTTTATGCGCAAAATATTACTTGTTTACAAGAATCTTAACATCTTTCACTGCACTCTTTGTTTGCTATCATTGTTTATAAGAACTTTGTTCGATTAACTTAATTGGTTGAAGTAAATAGTTTTATACGCCAAAAAGCACTTTTGTACAAGAATTTTTAACAACTTTAACTGTACACTTTGCTTGTTAACATAGTTTACACTAACTTTGTTATATTAACTTAATTAGTTGAAGTAAGGAGTTTTATGCGCAAAATAGCACTTGTTTACAAGTATTTCAACATCTTTAACTGTACACTTTCCTTGTTATCAAAGTTTACATTAAGTTTGTTCAATTAACTTAATTGCTTGAAAAAAGTAGTTTTATGTGCAAAATAGCACTTGTTTACAAGTATATTAACATCTTTTACTGCACTCTTTGCTTGTTATCATGGTTTACAAGAAATTTGTTCAATTAACTTAATTGGTTGAAGTAAGTAGTTTTATGCGCAAAATAGCACTTGTTTACAAGAATTTTAACGTCTTTAACTTTACACTTTGCTTGTTATCAAGGTTTACATTAACTCTGTTCAATTAACTTAATTGGTTGAAAAAAGTAGTTTTATGTGCAAAATAGCACTTGTTTACAAGTATATTAACATCTTTTACTGCATTCTTAACTTGTTAACATGGTTTACAAGAACTTTGTTCAATTAACTTAATTGGTTGAAGTATGGAGTTTTATGCGCAAAATAGCACTTGTTTACAAGTAGTTCAACATCTTTAACTGTTCACTTTCCTTGTTATCAAAGTTTACATTAACTTTGTTCAATTAACTTAATTGGTTGAAAAGAGTAGTTTTATGTGCAAAATAGCACTTCTTTACAAGTATATTAACATCTTTTACTGCACTCTTTGCTTATTATCAAGGTTTACGTTAACTTTGTTCAATTAACTTAATTGGTTGAGGTAAGTAGTTTTATGCGCAAAATATTACTTGTTTACAAGAATCTTAACATCTTTCACTGCACTCTTTGTTTGTTATCATTGTTTATAAGAACTTTGTTCCATTAACTTAATTGGTTGAAGTAAATAGTTTTATAGGCCAAAAAGCACTTTTGTACAAGAATTTTAACAACTTTAACTGTACACTTTGCTTGTTAACATAGTTTACACTAACTTTGTTATATTAACTTAATTAGTTGAAGTAAGTAGTTTTATGCGCAAAATAGCACTTTTTTACAATGAATTTAACATCTTTAACTGTAAACTTTGCTTGTTATCATGGTTTACATTAAATTTGTACAATTAACTTAATTGGTTGAAGTAAGTAGTTTTATGTCCAAAATAGCACTTGTTTACAAGAATTTTAACAACTTTAACTGTACACTTTGCTTGTTAACATAGTTTGCACTAACTTTGTTATATTAACTTAATTAGTTGAGGTAAGTAGTTTTATGCGCAAAATATTACTTGTTTACAAGAATCTTAACATCTTTCACTGCACTCTTTGCTTGCTATCATTGTTTATAAGAACTTTGTTCGATTAACTTAATTGGTTTAAGTAAATAGTTTTATACGCCAAAAAGCACTTTTGTACAAGAATTTTTAACAACTTTAACTGTACACTTTAATTGTTAACATAGTTTACACTAACTTTGTTATATTAACTTAATTAGTTGAAGTAAGTAGTTTTATGCGCAAAATAGCACTTTTTTACAATGATTTTAACATCTTTACCTGTAAACTTTGCTTGTTATCATGGTTTACATTAAATTTGTACAATTAACTTAATTGGTTGAAGTATGTAGTTTTATGTGCAAAATAGCACTTTTTTACAAGAAATTTAACAACTTTAACTGTACACTTTGCTTGTTAACATAGTTTACACTAACTTTGTTATATAAACTTAATTAGTTGAGGTAAGTAGTTTTATGCGCAAAATATTACTTGTTTACAAGAATCTTAACATCTTTCACTGCACTCTTTGCTTGTTATCATTGTTTATAAAAACTTTGTTCGATTAACTTAATTGGTTGAAGTAAATAGTTTTATACGCCAAAAAGCACTTTTGTACAATGATTTTAACATCTTTAACTGTAAACTTTGCTTGTTATCATGGTTTTCATTAAGTTTGTTCAATTTACTTAATTGGTTGAAATGAGGAGTTTTATGCGCAAAATAGCACTTGTTTACAAGAATTTTAACATCTTTAAGTGTACACTTTGCTTGTTATCATTGTTTATAAGAACTTTGTTCGATGAACTTAATTGGTTGAAGTAAATAGTTTTATACGCCAAAAAGCACTTTTGTACAATGATTTTAACATCTTCAACTGTAAACTTTGCTTGTTATCATGGTTTACATTAACTTTGTTCAATTTACTTAATTGATGGAAGAATGTAGTTTTATGCGCAAAATAGCACTTGTTTATAAGTATATTAACATCTTTTACTGCACTCTTTGCTTGTTATCATGGTTTACAAGAACTTTGTTCAATTAACTTAATTGGTTGAAATAAGGAGTTTTATGCGCAAAATAGCACTTGTTTACAAGAATTTTAACATCTTTAAGTGTACACTTTGCTTGTTATCATGTTTTAAATTAACTTTGTTACATTAACTTTATTGGTTGAAGTAAGTAGTTTTATACGCCAAAAAGCACTTTTGTACAAGAATTTTAACAACTTTAACTGTACACTTTGCTTGTTAACATAGTTAACACTAACTTTGTTATATTAACTTAATTAGTTGAAGTAAGTAGTTTTATGCGCAAAATAGCACTTTTTTACAATGAATTTTAACAACTTTAACTGTACACTTTGCTTGTTAACATAGTTTACACTAACTTTGTTATATTAACTTAATTAGTTTAGGTAAGTAGTTTTATGCGCAAAATATTACTTGTTTGCAAGAATCTTAACATCTTTCACTGCACTCTTTGCTTGTTATCATTGTTTATAAGAACTTTGTTCGATTAACTTAATTGGTTGAAGTAAATAGTTTTATACGCCAAAAAGCACTTTTGTACAAGAATTTTAACAACTTTAACTGTACACTTTGCTTGTTAACATAGTTTACACTAACTTTGTTATATTAACTTAATTAGTTGAAGTAAGTAGTTTTATGCGCAAAATAGCACTTTTTTACAATGATTTTAACATCTTTAACTGTAAACTTTGCTTGTTATCATTGTTTATAAGAACTTTGTTCGATTAACTTAATTGGTTGAAGTAAATAGTTTTATACGCCAAAAAGCACATTTGTACAAGAATTTTAACAGCTTTAACTGTACACTTTGCTTGTTAACATAGTTTACACTAACTTTGTTATATTAACTTAATTACTTGAAGTAAGTAGTTTTATGCGCAAAATAGCACTTTTTTACAATGATTTTAACATCTTTAACTGTAAACTTTGCTTGTTATCATGGTTTACATTAAATTTGTACAATTAACTTAATTGGTTGAAGTAAGTAGTTTTATGTGCAAAATAGCACCTTTTTACAAAAATTTTAACAACTTTAACTGTACACTTTGCTTGTTAAAATAGTTTACACTAACTTTGTTATATTAACTTAATTAGTTGAAGTAAGTAGTTTTAAGCGCAAAATAGCACTTGTTTATAAGTATATTAACATCTTTCACTGCACTCTTTGCTTGTTATCATTGTTTATAAGAACTTTGTTCGATTAACTTAATTGGTTGAAGTAAATAGTTTTATACGCCAAAAAGCACTTTTGTACAATGATTTTAACATCTTTAACTGTAAACTTTGCTTGTTATCATGGTTTACATTAAGTTTGTTCAATTTACTTAATTGGTTGAAATGAGGAGTTTTATGCGCAAAATAGCACTTGTTTACAAGAATTTTAACATCTTTAAGTGTACACTTTGCTTGTTATCATTGTTTATAAGAACTTTGTTCGATGAACTTAATTGGTTGAAGTAAATAGTTTTATACGCCAAAAAGCACTTTTGTACAATGATTTTAACATCTTCAACTGTAAACTTTGCTTGTTATCATGGTTTACATTAACTTTGTTCAATTTACTTAATTGATGGAAGAATGTAGTTTTATGCGCAAAATAGCACTTGTTTATAAGTATATTAACATCTTTTACTGCACTCTTTGCTTGTTATCATGGTTTACAAGAACTTTGTTCAATTAACTTAAGTGGTTGAAATAAGGAGTTTTATGCGCAAAATAGCACTTGTTTACAAGAATTTTAACATCTTTAAGTGTACACTTTGCTTGTTATCATGTTTTAAATTAACTTTGTTATATTAACTTAATTAGTTGAAGTAAGTAGTTTTATGCGCAAAATAGCACTTTTTTACAATGATTTTAACATCTTTAACTGTAAACTTTGCTTGTTATCATGGTTTACATTAAATTTGTACAATTAACTTAATTGGTTGAAGTAAGTAGTTTTATGTGCAAAATAGCACCTTTTTACAAGAATTTTAACAACTTTAACTGTACACTTTGCTTGTTAAAATAGTTTACACTAACTTTGTTATATTAACTTAATTAGTTGAAGTAAGTAGTTTTAAGCGCAAAATAGCACTTGTTTATAAGTGTATTAACATCTTTCACTGCACTCTTTGCTTGTTATCATTGTTTATAAGAACTTTGTTCGATTAACTTAATTGGTTGAAGTAAATAGTTTTATACGCCAAAAAGCACTTTTGTACAATGATTTTAACATCTTTAACTGTAAACTTTGCTTGTTATCATGGTTTACATTAACTTTGTTCAATTTACTTAATTGGTAGAAGAATGTAGTTTTATGCGCAAAATAGCACTTGTTTATAAGTATATTAACATCTTTTACTGCACTCTTTGCTTGTTATCATGGTTTACAAGAACTTTGTTCAATTAACTTAATTGGTTGAAAAAAGTAGTTTTATGTGCAAAATAGCACTTGTTTACAATAATTTCAACATCAATAACTGTACACTTTGCTTGTTATCATGGTTTACAATAAC
Source organism: Aurelia sp. 3 sensu Dawson et al. (2005) (assembly GCA_964020215.1). Classification (NCBI taxonomy): domain Eukaryota; kingdom Metazoa; phylum Cnidaria; class Scyphozoa; order Semaeostomeae; family Ulmaridae; genus Aurelia; species Aurelia sp. 3 sensu Dawson et al. (2005). The sequence goes on from OZ026584.1 coordinate 9,771,519, forward strand.
TTTGTTCACTTAACTTAATTGGTGAAAGAATGTAGTTTTATGCGCAAAATAGCACTTTTTTACAATGATTTTAACATCTTTAACTGTAAACTTTGCTTGTTATCATTGTTTATAAGAACTTTGTTCGATTAACTTAATTGGTTGAAGTAAATAGTTTTATACGCCAAAAAGCACATTTGTACAAGAATTTTAACAGCTTTAACTGTACACTTTGCTTGTTAACATAGTTTACACTAACTTTGTTATATTAACTTAATTACTTGAAGTAAGTAGTTTTATGCGCAAAATAGCACTTTTTTACAATGATTTTAACATCTTTAACTGTAAACTTTGCTTGTTATCATGGTTTACATTAACTTTGTACAATTAACTTAATTGGTTGAAGTAAGTAGTTTTATGTGCAAAATAGCACTTGTTTATATGAATTTTAACAACTTTAACTGCACTCTTTGCTTGTTATCATGGTTTACATTAAATTTGTACAATTAACTTAATTGGTTGACGAAAGTCGTTTTATACAAAAAATAGCACTTGTTTACAATAATTTTAACAACTTTAACTGTACACTTTGCTTGTTAACATAGTTTACACTAACTTTGTTATATTAACTTAATTGGTTGAAGTACATAGTTTTATACGCCAAAAAGCACTTTTGTACAATGATTTTAACATCTTTAACTGTAAACTTTGCTTGTTATCAAGGTTTACATTAACTTTGTTCAATTAACTAAATTGGTTGAAAAAAGTAGTTTTATGCGCAAAATAGCACTTGTTTACAAGAATTTTAACAACTTTAACTGTACACTTTGCTTGTTAACATAATTTACACTAACTTTGTTATATTAACTTAATTAGTTGAAGTAAGTAGTTTTATGCGCAAAATAGCACTTGTTTATAAGTATATTAACATCTTTCACTGCACTCTTTGCTTGTTATCATTGTTTCTAAGAACTTTGTTCGATTAACTTAATTGGTTGAATTAAGTAGTTTTATTTGCCAAAAAGCACTTTTGTACAATGATTTTAACATCTTTAACTGTAAACTTTGTTGGTTATCATGGTTTACATTAAATTTGTACAATTAACTTAATTGGTTGAAGTAAGTAGTTTTATGTGAAAATAGCACTTGTTTACGAGAATTTCAACATCAATAACTGTACACTTTGCTTGTTATCATGGTTTACAAGAATTTTTTTCAATTAACTTAATTGGTGAAAGAATGTAGTTTTATGCGCAAAATAGCACTTGTTTATAAGAATTTTAACATCTTTAACTGTATACTTTGCTTGTTATCATGGTTTACATTAACTTTGTTCAATTAGCTTAATTGGTTGAAGAAAGTCGTTTTATACAAAAAATAGCACTTGTTTACAAGTATTTCAACATCTTTAACTGTACACTTTCCTTGTTATCAAAGTTTACATTAACTTTGTTCAATTAACTTAATTGGTTGAAGTAAGTAGTTTTATGTGCAAAATAGCACTTGTTTACAAGAATTTCAACATCAATAACTGTACACTTTGCTTGTTATCATGGTTTACATTAACTTTGTTCACTTAACTTAATTGGTGAAAGAATGTAGTTTATGCGCAAAATAGCACTTTTTTATAAGAATTTTAACATCTTTAACTGTATACTTTGCTTGTTATCATGGTTTACATTAACTTTGTTCAATTAGCTTAATTGGTTGAAGAAAGTCGTTTTATACAAAAAATACCACTTGTTTACAAGTATTTCAACATCTTTAACTGTACACTTTCCTTGTTATCAAAGTTTACATTAACTTTGTTCAATTAACTTAATTGCTTGAAAAAAGTAGTTTTATGTGCAAAATAGCACTTGTTTACAAGTATATTAACATCTTTTACTGCACTCTTTGCTTGTTATCATGGTTTACAAGAATTTTGTTCAATTAACTTAATTGGTTGAAGTAAGTAGCTTTATACGCAAAAAAGCACTTTTGTACAAAGATTTTAACATCTTTTACTGTAAACTTTGCTTGTTATCATGGTTTACATTAACTTTGTACAATTACCTTAATTGGTTGAAGTAAGTAGTTTTATGTGCAAAATAGCACTTGTTTACAAGTATATTAACATCTTATACTGCATTCTTAACTTGTTAACATGGTTTACAAGAACTTTGTTCAATTAACTTAATTGGTTGAAGTATGGAGTTTTATGCGCAAAATAGCACTTGTTTACAAGTAGTTCAACATCTTTAACTGTTCACTTTCCTTGTTATCAAAGTTTACATTAACTTTGTTCAATTAACTTAATTGGTTGAAGTAAGTAGTTTTATTTGCCAAAAAGCACTTTTGTACAATGATTTTAACATCTTTAACTGTAAACTTTGTTGGTTATCATGGTTTACATTAAATTTGTACAATTAACTTAATTGGTTGAAGTAAGTAGTTTTATGTGAAAATACCACTTGTTTACAAGAATTTCAACATCAATAACTGTACACTTTGCTTGTTATCATGGTTTACAAGAATTTTTTTCAATTAACTTAATTGGTGAAAGAATGTAGTTTTATGCGCAAAATAGCACTTGTTTATAAGAATTTTAACATCTTTAACTGTATACTTTGCTTGTTATCATGGTTTACATTAACTTTGTTCAATTAGCTTAATTGGTTGAAGAAAGTCGTTTTATACAAAAAATAGCACTTGTTTACAAGTATTTCAACATCTTTAACTGTACACTTTCCTTGTTATCAAAGTTTACATTAACTTTGTTCAATTAACTTAATTGGTTGAAGTAAGTAGTTTTATGTGCAAAATAGCACTTGTTTACAAGAATTTCAACATCAATAACTGTACACTTTGCTTGTTATCATGGTTTACATTAACTTTGTTCACTTAACTTAATTGGTGAAAGAATGTAGTTTATGCGCAAAATAGCACTTTTTTATAAGAATTTTAACATCTTTAACTGTATACTTTGCTTGTTATCATGGTTTACATTAACTTTGTTCAATTAGCTTAATTGGTTGAAGAAAGTCGTTTTATACAAAAAATACCACTTGTTTACAAGTATTTCAACATCTTTAACTGTACACTTTCCTTGTTATCAAAGTTTACATTAACTTTGTTCAATTAACTTAATTGCTTGAAAAAAGTAGTTTTATGTGCAAAATAGCACTTGTTTACAAGTATATTAACATCTTTTACTGCACTCTTTGCTTGTTATCATGGTTTACAAGAATTTTGTTCAATTAACTTAATTGGTTGAAGTAAGTAGCTTTATACGCAAAAAAGCACTTTTGTACAAAGATTTTAACATCTTTTACTGTAAACTTTGCTTGTTATCATGGTTTACATTAACTTTGTACAATTACCTTAATTGGTTGAAGTAAGTAGTTTTATGTGCAAAATAGCACTTGTTTACAAGTATATTAACATCTTTTACTGCATTCTTAACTTGTTAACATGGTTTACAAGAACTTTGTTCAATTAACTTAATTGGTTGAAGTATGGAGTTTTATGCGCAAAATAGCACTTGTTTACAAGTAGTTCAACATCTTTAACTGTTCACTTTCCTTGTTATCAAAGTTTACATTAACTTTGTTCAATTAACTTAATTGCTTGAAAAAAGTAGTTTTATGTGCAAAATAGCACTTCTTTACAAGTATATTTACATCTTTTACTGCACTCTTTGCTTATTATCAAGGTTTACGTTAACTTTGTTCAATTAACTTAATTGGTTGAGGTAAGTAGTTTTATGCGCAAAATATTACTTGTTTACAAGAATCTTAACATCTTTCACTGCACTCTTTGCTTGTTATCATTGTTTATAAGAACTTTGTTCCATTAACTTAATTGGTTGAAGTAAATAGTTTTATAGGCCAAAAAGCACTTTTGTACAAGAATTTTAACAACTTTAACTGTACACTTTGCTTGTTAACATAGTTTACACTAACTTTGTTATATTAACTTAATTAGTTGAAGTAAGTAGTTTTATGCGCAAAATAGCACTTTTTTACAATGAATTTAACATCTTTAACTGTAAACTTTGCTTGTTATCATGGTTTACATTAAATTTGTACAATTAACTTAATTGGTTGAAGTAAGTAGTTTTATGTGCAAAATAGCACTTGTTTACAAGAATTTTAACAACTTTAACTGTACACTTTGCTTGTTAACATAGTTTGCACTAACTTTGTTATATTAACTTAATTAGTTGAGGTAAGTAGTTTTATGCGCAAAATATTACTTGTTTACAAGAATCTTAACATCTTTCACTGCACTCTTTGCTTGCTATCATTGTTTATAAGAACTTTGTTCGATTAACTTAATTGGTTGAAGTAAATAGTTTTATACGCCAAAAAGCACTTTTGTACAAGAATTTTTAACAACTTTAACTGTACACTTTGCTTGTTAACATAGTTTACACTAACTTTGTTATATTAACTTAATTAGTTGAAGTAAGTAGTTTTATGCGCAAAATAGCACTTTTTTACAATGATTTTAACATCTTTAACTGTAAACTTTGCTTGTTATCATGGTTTACATTAAATTTGTACAATTAACTTAATTGGTTGAAGTAAGTAGTTTTATGTGCAAAATAGCACTTTTTTACAAGAAATTTAACAACTTTAACTGTACGCTTTGCTTGTTAACATAGTTTACACTAACTTTGTTATATTAACTTAATTAGTTGAGGTAAGTAGTTTTATGCGCAAAATATTACTTGTTTACAAGAATCTTAACATCTTTCACTGCACTCTTTGCTTGCTATCATTGTTTATAAGAACTTTGTTCGATTAACTTAATTGGTTGAAGTAAATAGTTTTATACGCCAAAAAGCACTTTTGTACAAGAATTTTTAACAACTTTAACTGTACACTTTGCTTGTTAACATAGTTTACACTAACTTTGTTATATTAACTTAATTAGTTGAAGTAAGGAGTTTTATGCGCAAAATAGCACTTGTTTACAAGTATTTCAACATCTTTAACTGTACACTTTCCTTGTTATCAAAGTTTACATTAAGTTTGTTCAATTAACTTAATTGCTTGAAAAAGGTAGTTTTATGTGCAAAATAGCACTTGTTTACAAGTATATTAACATCTTTTACTGCACTCTTTGCTTGTTATCATGGTTTACAAGAAATTTGTTCAATTAACTTAATTGGTTGAAGTAAGTAGTTTTATGCGCAAAATAGCACTTGTTTACAAGAATTTTAACGTCTTTAACTTTACACTTTGCTTGTTATCAAGGTTTACATTAACTCTGTTCAATTAACTTAATTGGTTGAAAAAAGTAGTTTTATGTGCAAAATAGCACTTGTTTACAAGTATATTAACATCTTTTACTGCATTCTTAACTTGTTAACATGGTTTACAAGAACTTTGTTCAATTAACTTAATTGGTTGAAGTATGGAGTTTTATGCGCAAAATAGCACTTGTTTACAAGTAGTTCAACATCTTTAACTGTTCACTTTCCTTGTTATCAAAGTTTACATTAACTTTGTTCAATTAACTTAATTGCTTGAAAAAAGTAGTTTTATGTGCAAAATAGCACTTCTTTACAAGTATATTAACATCTTTTACTGCACTCTTTGCTTATTATCAAGGTTTACGTTAACTTTGTTCAATTAACTTAATTGGTTGAGGTAAGTAGTTTTATGCGCAAAATATTACTTGTTTACAAGAATCTTAACATCTTTCACTGCACTCTTTGTTTGTTATCATTGTTTATAAGAACTTTGTTCCATTAACTTAATTGGTTGAAGTAAATAGTTTTATAGGCCAAAAAGCACTTTTGTACAAGAATTTTAACAACTTTAACTGTACACTTTGCTTGTTAACATAGTTTACACTAACTTTGTTATATTAACTTAATTAGTTGAAGTAAGTAGTTTTATGCGCAAAATAGCACTTTTTTACAATGAATTTAACATCTTTAACTGTAAACTTTGCTTGTTATCATGGTTTACATTAAATTTGTACAATTAACTTAATTGGTTGAAGTAAGTAGTATTATACAAAAAATACCACTTGTTTACAAGTAGTTCAACATCTTTAACTGTTCACTTTCCTTGTTATCAAAGTTTACATTAACTTTGTTCAATTAACTTAATTGCTTGAAAAAAGTAGTTTTATGTGCAAAATAGCACTTCTTTACAAGTATATTAACATCTTTTACTGCACTCTTTGCTTATTATCAAGGTTTACGTTAACTTTGTTCAATTAACTTAATTGGTTGAGGTAAGTAGTTTTATGCGCAAAATATTACTTGTTTACAAGAATCTTAACATCTTTCACTGCACTCTTTGTTTGTTATCATTGTTTATAAGAACTTTGTTCCATTAACTTAATTGGTTGAAGTAAATAGTTTTATAGGCCAAAAAGCACTTTTGTACAAGAATTTTAACAACTTTAACTGTACACTTTGCTTGTTAACATAGTTTACACTAACTTTGTTATATTAACTTAATTAGTTGAAGTAAGTAGTTTTATGCGCAAAATAGCACTTTTTTACAATGAATTTAACATCTTTAACTGTAAACTTTGCTTGTTATCATGGTTTACATTAAATTTGTACAATTAACTTAATTGGTTGAAGTAAGTAGTTTTATACAAAAAATACCACTTGTTTACAAGTATTTCAACATCTTTAACTGTACACTTTCCTTGTTATCAAAGTTTACATTAACTTTGTTCAATTAACTTAATTGCTTGAAAAAAGTAGTTTTATGTGCAAAATAGCACTTGTTTACAAGTATATTAACATCTTTTACTGCACTCTTTGCTTGTTATCATGGTTTACAAGAATTTTGTTCAATTAACTTAATTGGTTGAAGTAAGTAGCTTTATACGCAAAAAAGCACTTTTGTACAAAGATTTTAACATCTTTTACTGTAAACTTTGCTTGTTATCATGGTTTACATTAACTTTGTACAATTACCTTAATTGGTTGAAGTAAGTAGTTTTATGTGCAAAATAGCACTTGTTTACAAGAATTTTAACGTCTTTAACTTTACACTTTGCTTGTTATCAAGGTTTACATTAACTCTGTTCAATTAACTTAATTGGTTGAAAAAAGTAGTTTTATGTGCAAAATTGCACTTGTTTACAAGTACATTAACATCTTTTACTGCATTCTTAACTTGTTAACATGGTTTACAAGAACTTTGTTCAATTAACTTAATTGGTTGAAGTATGGAGTTTTATGCGCAAAATAGCACTTGTTTACAAGTAGTTCAACATCTTTAACTGTTCACTTTCCTTGTTATCAAAGTTTACATTAACTTTGTTCAATTAAATTAATTGCTTGAAAAAAGTAGTTTTATGTGCAAAATAGCACTTCTTTACAAGTATATTAACATCTTTTACTGCACTCTTTGCTTATTATCAAGGTTTACGTTAACTTTGTTCAATTAACTTAATTGGTTGAGGTAAGTAGTTTTATGCGCAAAGTATTACTTGTTTACAAGAATCTTAACATCTTTCACTGCACTCTTTGCTTGTTATCATTGTTTATAAGAACTTTGTTCCATTAACTTAATTGGTTGAAGTAAATAGTTTTATACGCCAAAAAGCACTTTTGTACAAGAATTTTAACAACTTTAACTGTACACTTTGCTTGTTAACATAGTTTACACTAACTTTGTTATATTAACTTAATTAGTTGAAGTAAGTAGTTTTATGCGCAAAATAGCACTTTTTTACAATGAATTTAACATCTTTAACTGTAAACTTTGCTTGTTATCATGGTTTACATTAAATTTGTACAATTAACTTAATTGGTTGAAGTAAGTAGTTTTATGTGCAAAATAGCACTTGTTTACAAGAATTTCAACATCAATAACTGTACACTTTGCTTGTTATTATGGTTTACATTTAATTTGTTCAATTAACTTAATTGGTTCAAGTAAATAGTTTTATACGCCAAAAAGCACTTTTGAACAATGATTCTAACATCTATAACTGTACACTTTCCTTCTTATCAAGGTTAACATTTACTTTGTTCAATTAACTCAATTGGTTGAAAAAGGAGTTTTATGCGCAAAATAGCACTTGTTTATAAGATTTTTAACAACTTTAACTGTACACTTTGCTTGTTAACATAGTTTACACTAACTTTGTTATATTAACTTAATTAGTTGAAGTAAGTAGTTTTATGCGCAAAATAGCACTTTTTTACAATGATTTTAACATCTTTAACTGTAAACTTTGCTTGTTATCATGGTTTACATTAAATTTGTACAATTAACTTAATTGGTTGAAGTAAGTAGTTTTATGTGCAAAATAGCACTTTTTTACAAGAAATTTAACAACTTTAACTGTACGCTTTGCTTGTTAACATAGTTTACACTAACTTTGTTATATTAACTTAATTAGTTGAGGTAAGTAGTTTTATGCGCAAAATATTACTTGTTTACAAGAATCTTAACATCTTTCACTGCACTCTTTGCTTGCTATCATTGTTTATAAGAACTTTGTTCGATTAACTTAATTGGTTGAAGTAAATAGTTTTATACGCCAAAAAGCACTTTTGTACAAGAATTTTTAACAACTTTAACTGTACACTTTGCTTGTTAACATAGTTTACACTAACTTTGTTATATTAACTTAATTAGTTGAAGTAAGGAGTTTTATGCGCAAAATAGCACTTGTTTACAAGTATTTCAACATCTTTAACTGTACACTTTCCTTGTTATCAAAGTTTACATTAAGTTTGTTCAATTAACTTAATTGCTTGAAAAAGGTAGTTTTATGTGCAAAATAGCACTTGTTTACAAGTATATTAACATCTTTTACTGCACTCTTTGCTTGTTATCATGGTTTACAAGAAATTTGTTCAATTAACTTAATTGGTTGAAGTAAGTAGTTTTATGCGCAAAATAGCACTTGTTTACAAGAATTTTAACGTCTTTAACTTTACACTTTGCTTGTTATCAAGGTTTACATTAACTCTGTTCAATTAACTTAATTGGTTGAAAAAAGTAGTTTTATGTGCAAAATAGCACTTGTTTACAAGTATATTAACATCTTTTACTGCATTCTTAACTTGTTAACATGGTTTACAAGAACTTTGTTCAATTAACTTAATTGGTTGAAGTATGGAGTTTTATGCGCAAAATAGCACTTGTTTACAAGTAGTTCAACATCTTTAACTGTTCACTTTCCTTGTTATCAAAGTTTACATTAACTTTGTTCAATTAACTTAATTGCTTGAAAAAAGTAGTTTTATGTGCAAAATAGCACTTCTTTACAAGTATATTAACATCTTTTACTGCACTCTTTGCTTATTATCAAGGTTTACGTTAACTTTGTTCAATTAACTTAATTGGTTGAGGTAAGTAGTTTTATGCGCAAAATATTACTTGTTTACAAGAATCTTAACATCTTTCACTGCACTCTTTGTTTGTTATCATTGTTTATAAGAACTTTGTTCCATTAACTTAATTGGTTGAAGTAAATAGTTTTATAGGCCAAAAAGCACTTTTGTACAAGAATTTTAACAACTTTAACTGTACACTTTGCTTGTTAACATAGTTTACACTAACTTTGTTATATTAACTTAATTAGTTGAAGTAAGTAGTTTTATGCGCAAAATAGCACTTTTTTACAATGAATTTAACATCTTTAACTGTAAACTTTGCTTGTTATCATGGTTTACATTAAATTTGTACAATTAACTTAATTGGTTGAAGTAAGTAGTTTTATACAAAAAATACCACTTGTTTACAAGTAGTTCAACATCTTTAACTGTTCACTTTCCTTGTTATCAAAGTTTACATTAACTTTGTTCAATTAACTTAATTGCTTGAAAAAAGTAGTTTTATGTGCAAAATAGCACTTCTTTACAAGTATATTAACATCTTTTACTGCACTCTTTGCTTATTATCAAGGTTTACGTTAACTTTGTTCAATTAACTTAATTGGTTGAGGTAAGTAGTTTTATGCGCAAAATATTACTTGTTTACAAGAATCTTAACATCTTTCACTGCACTCTTTGTTTGTTATCATTGTTTATAAGAACTTTGTTCCATTAACTTAATTGGTTGAAGTAAATAGTTTTATAGGCCAAAAAGCACTTTTGTACAAGAATTTTAACAACTTTAACTGTACACTTTGCTTGTTAACATAGTTTACACTAACTTTGTTATATTAACTTAATTAGTTGAAGTAAGTAGTTTTATGCGCAAAATAGCACTTTTTTACAATGAATTTAACATCTTTAACTGTAAACTTTGCTTGTTATCATGGTTTACATTAAATTTGTACAATTAACTTAATTGGTTGAAGTAAGTAGTTTTATACAAAAAATACCACTTGTTTACAAGTATTTCAACATCTTTAACTGTACACTTTCCTTGTTATCAAAGTTTACATTAACTTTGTTCAATTAACTTAATTGCTTGAAAAAAGTAGTTTTATGTGCAAAATAGCACTTGTTTACAAGTATATTAACATCTTTTACTGCACTCTTTGCTTGTTATCATGGTTTACAAGAATTTTGTTCAATTAACTTAATTGGTTGAAGTAAGTAGCTTTATACGCAAAAAAGCACTTTTGTACAAAGATTTTAACATCTTTTACTGTAAACTTTGCTTGTTATCATGGTTTACATTAACTTTGTACAATTACCTTAATTGGTTGAAGTAAGTAGTTTTATGTGCAAAATAGCACTTGTTTACAAGAATTTTAACGTCTTTAACTTTACACTTTGCTTGTTATCAAGGTTTACATTAACTCTGTTCAATTAACTTAATTGGTTGAAAAAAGTAGTTTTATGTGCAAAATTGCACTTGTTTACAAGTACATTAACATCTTTTACTGCATTCTTAACTTGTTAACATGGTTTACAAGAACTTTGTTCAATTAACTTAATTGGTTGAAGTATGGAGTTTTATGCGCAAAATAGCACTTGTTTACAAGTAGTTCAACATCTTTAACTGTTCACTTTCCTTGTTATCAAAGTTTACATTAACTTTGTTCAATTAAATTAATTGCTTGAAAAAAGTAGTTTTATGTGCAAAATAGCACTTCTTTACAAGTATATTAACATCTTTTACTGCACTCTTTGCTTATTATCAAGGTTTACGTTAACTTTGTTCAATTAACTTAATTGGTTGAGGTAAGTAGTTTTATGCGCAAAGTATTACTTGTTTACAAGAATCTTAACATCTTTCACTGCACTCTTTGCTTGTTATCATTGTTTATAAGAACTTTGTTCCATTAACTTAATTGGTTGAAGTAAATAGTTTTATACGCCAAAAAGCACTTTTGTACAAGAATTTTAACAACTTTAACTGTACACTTTGCTTGTTAACATAGTTTACACTAACTTTGTTATATTAACTTAATTAGTTGAAGTAAGTAGTTTTATGCGCAAAATAGCACTTTTTTACAATGAATTTAACATCTTTAACTGTAAACTTTGCTTGTTATCATGGTTTACATTAAATTTGTACAATTAACTTAATTGGTTGAAGTAAGTAGTTTTATGTGCAAAATAGCACTTGTTTACAAGAATTTTAACAACTTTAACTGTACACTTTGCTTGTTAACATAGTTTACACTAACTTTGTTATATTAACTTAATTAGTTGAGGTAAGTAGTTTTATGCGCAAGATATTACTTGTTTACAAGAATCTTAACATCTTTCACTGCACTCTTTGCTTGCTATCATTGTTTATAAGAACTTTGTTCGATTAACTTAATTGGTTGAAGTAAATAGTTTTATACGCCAAAAAGCACTTTTGTAGAAGAATTTTTAACAACTTTAACTGTACACTTTGCTTGTTAACATAGTTTACACTAACTTTGTTATATTAACTTAATTAGTTGAAGTAAGTAGTTTTATGCGCAAAATAGCACTTTTTTACAATGATCTTAACATCTTTAACTGTAAACTTTGCTTGTTATCATGGTTTACATTAAATTTGTACAATTAACTTAATTGGTTGAAGTAAGTAGTTTTATGTGCAAAATAGCACTTTTTTACAAGAAATTTAACAACTTTAACTGTACACTTTGCTTGTTAACATAGTTTACACTAACTTTGTTATATAAACTTAATTAGTTGAGGTAAGTAGTTTTATGCGCAAAATATTACTTGTTTACAAGAATCTTAACATCTTTCACTGCACTCTTTGTTTGCTATCATTGTTTATAAGAACTTTGTTCGATTAACTTAATTGGTTGAAGTAAATAGTTTTATACGCCAAAAAGCACTTTTGTACAAGAATTTTTAACAACTTTAACTGTACACTTTGCTTGTTAACATAGTTTACACTAACTTTGTTATATTAACTTAATTAGTTGAAGTAAGGAGTTTTATGCGCAAAATAGCACTTGTTTACAAGTATTTCAACATCTTTAACTGTACACTTTCCTTGTTATCAAAGTTTACATTAAGTTTGTTCAATTAACTTAATTGCTTGAAAAAAGTAGTTTTATGTGCAAAATAGCACTTGTTTACAAGTATATTAACATCTTTTACTGCACTCTTTGCTTGTTATCATGGTTTACAAGAAATTTGTTCAATTAACTTAATTGGTTGAAGTAAGTAGTTTTATGCGCAAAATAGCACTTGTTTACAAGAATTTTAACGTCTTTAACTTTACACTTTGCTTGTTATCAAGGTTTACATTAACTCTGTTCAATTAACTTAATTGGTTGAAAAAAGTAGTTTTATGTGCAAAATAGCACTTGTTTACAAGTATATTAACATCTTTTACTGCATTCTTAACTTGTTAACATGGTTTACAAGAACTTTGTTCAATTAACTTAATTGGTTGAAGTATGGAGTTTTATGCGCAAAATAGCACTTGTTTACAAGTAGTTCAACATCTTTAACTGTTCACTTTCCTTGTTATCAAAGTTTACATTAACTTTGTTCAATTAACTTAATTGGTTGAAAAGAGTAGTTTTATGTGCAAAATAGCACTTCTTTACAAGTATATTAACATCTTTTACTGCACTCTTTGCTTATTATCAAGGTTTACGTTAACTTTGTTCAATTAACTTAATTGGTTGAGGTAAGTAGTTTTATGCGCAAAATATTACTTGTTTACAAGAATCTTAACATCTTTCACTGCACTCTTTGTTTGTTATCATTGTTTATAAGAACTTTGTTCCATTAACTTAATTGGTTGAAGTAAATAGTTTTATAGGCCAAAAAGCACTTTTGTACAAGAATTTTAACAACTTTAACTGTACACTTTGCTTGTTAACATAGTTTACACTAACTTTGTTATATTAACTTAATTAGTTGAAGTAAGTAGTTTTATGCGCAAAATAGCACTTTTTTACAATGAATTTAACATCTTTAACTGTAAACTTTGCTTGTTATCATGGTTTACATTAAATTTGTACAATTAACATAATTGGTTGAAGTAAGTAGTTTTATGTCCAAAATAGCACTTGTTTACAAGAATTTTAACAACTTTAACTGTACACTTTGCTTGTTAACATAGTTTGCACTAACTTTGTTATATTAACTTAATTAGTTGAGGTAAGTAGTTTTATGCGCAAAATATTACTTGTTTACAAGAATCTTAACATCTTTCACTGCACTCTTTGCTTGCTATCATTGTTTATAAGAACTTTGTTCGATTAACTTAATTGGTTTAAGTAAATAGTTTTATACGCCAAAAAGCACTTTTGTACAAGAATTTTTAACAACTTTAACTGTACACTTTAATTGTTAACATAGTTTACACTAACTTTGTTATATTAACTTAATTAGTTGAAGTAAGTAGTTTTATGCGCAAAATAGCACTTTTTTACAATGATTTTAACATCTTTACCTGTAAACTTTGCTTGTTATCATGGTTTACATTAAATTTGTACAATTAACTTAATTGGTTGAAGTATGTAGTTTTATGTGCAAAATAGCACTTTTTTACAAGAAATTTAACAACTTTAACTGTACACTTTGCTTGTTAACATAGTTTACACTAACTTTGTTATATAGACTTAATTAGTTGAGGTAAGTAGTTTTATGCGCAAAATATTACTTGTTTACAAGAATCTTAACATCTTTCACTGCACTCTTTGCTTGTTATCATTGTTTATAAAAACTTTGTTCGATTAACTTAATTGGTTGAAGTAAATAGTTTTATACGCCAAAAAGCACTTTTGTACAATGATTTTAACATCTTTAACTGTAAACTTTGCTTGTTATCATGGTTTTCATTAAGTTTGTTCAATTTACTTAATTGGTTGAAATGAGGAGTTTTATGCGCAAAATAGCACTTGTTTACAAGAATTTTAACATCTTTAAGTGTACACTTTGCTTGTTATCATTGTTTATAAGAACTTTGTTCGATGAACTTAATTGGTTGAAGTAAATAGTTTTATACGCCAAAAAGCACTTTTGTACAATGATTTTAACATCTTCAACTGTAAACTTTGCTTGTTATCATGGTTTACATTAACTTTGTTCAATTTACTTAATTGATGGAAGAATGTAGTTTTATGCGCAAAATAGCACTTGTTTATAAGTATATTAACATCTTTTACTGCACTCTTTCCTTGTTATCATGGTTTACAAGAACTTTGTTCAATTAACTTAATTGGTTGAAATAAGGAGTTTTATGCGCAAAATAGCACTTGTTTACAAGAATTTTAACATCTTTAAGTGTACACTTTGCTTGTTATCATGTTTTAAATTAACTTTGTTACATTAACTTTATTGGTTGAAGTAAGTAGTTTTATACGCCAAAAAGCACTTTTGTACAAGAATTTTAACAACTTTAACTGTACACTTTGCTTGTTAACATAGTTAACACTAACTTTGTTATATTAACTTAATTAGTTGAAGTAAGTAGTTTTATGCGCAAAATAGCACTTTTTTACAATGAATTTTAGCAACTTTAACTGTACACTTTGCTTGTTAACATAGTTTACACTAACTTTGTTATATTAACTTAATTAGTTTAGGTAAGTAGTTTTATGCGCAAAATATTACTTGTTTGCAAGAATCTTAACATCTTTCACTGCACTCTTTGCTTGTTATCATTGTTTATAAGAACTTTGTTCGATTAACTTAATTGGTTGAAGTAAATAGTTTTATACGCCAAAAAGCACTTTTGTACAAGAATTTTAACAACTTTAACTGTACACTTTGCTTGTTAACATAGTTTACACTAACTTTGTTATATTAACTTAATTAGTTGAAGTAAGTAGTTTTATGCGCAAAATAGCACTTTTTTACAATGATTTTAACATCTTTAACTGTAAACTTTGCTTGTTATCATTGTTTATAAGAACTTTGTTCGATTAACTTAATTGGTTGAAGTAAATAGTTTTATACGCCAAAAAGCACATTTGTACAAGAATTTTAACAGCTTTAACTGTACACTTTGCTTGTTAACATAGTTTACACTAACTTTGTTATATTAACTTAATTACTTGAAGTAAGTAGTTTTATGCGCAAAATAGCACTTTTTTACAATGATTTTAACATCTTTAACTGTAAACTTTGCTTGTTATCATGGTTTACATTAAATTTGTACAATTAACTTAATTGGTTGAAGTAAGTAGTTTTATGTGCAAAATAGCACCTTTTTACAAGAATTTTAACAACTTTAACTGTACACTTTGCTTGTTAAAATAGTTTACACTAACTTTGTTATATTAACTTAATTAGTTGAAGTAAGTAGTTTTAAGCGCAAAATAGCACTTGTTTATAAGTATATTAACATCTTTCACTGCACTCTTTGCTTGTTATCATTGTTTATAAGAACTTTGTTCGATTAACTTAATTGGTTGAAGTAAATAGTTTTATACGCCAAAAAGCACTTTTGTACAATGATTTTAACATCTTTAACTGTAAACTTTGCTTGTTATCATGGTTTACATTAAGTTTGTTCAATTTACTTAATTGGTTGAAATGAGGAGTTTTATGCGCAAAATAGCACTTGTTTACAAGAATTTTAACATCTTTAAGTGTACACTTTGCTTGTTATCATTGTTTATAAGAACTTTGTTCGATGAACTTAATTGGTTGAAGTAAATAGTTTTATACGCCAAAAAGCACTTTTGTACAATGATTTTAACATCTTCAACTGTAAACTTTGCTTGTTATCATGGTTTACATTAACTTTGTTCAATTTACTTAATTGATGGAAGAATGTAGTTTTATGCGCAAAATAGCACTTGTTTATAAGTATATTAACATCTTTTACTGCACTCTTTGCTTGTTATCATGGTTTACAAGAACTTTGTTCAATTAACTTAAGTGGTTGAAATAAGGAGTTTTATGCGCAAAATAGCACTTGTTTACAAGAATTTTAACATCTTTAAGTGTACACTTTGCTTGTTATCATGTTTTAAATTAACTTTGTTATATTAACTTAATTAGTTGAAGTAAGTAGTTTTATGCGCAAAATAGCACTTTTTTACAATGATTTTAACATCTTTAACTGTAAACTTTGCTTGTTATCATGGTTTACATTAAATTTGTACAATTAACTTAATTGGTTGAAGTAAGTAGTTTTATGTGCAAAATAGCACCTTTTTACAAGAATTTTAACAACTTTAACTGTACACTTTGCTTGTTAAAATAGTTTACACTAACTTTGTTATATTAACTTAATTAGTTGAAGTAAGTAGTTTTAAGCGCAAAATAGCACTTGTTTATAAGTGTATTAACATCTTTCACTGCACTCTTTGCTTGTTATCATTGTTTATAAGAACTTTGTTCGATTAACTTAATTGGTTGAAGTAAATAGTTTTATACGCCAAAAAGCACTTTTGTACAATGATTTTAACATCTTTAACTGTAAACTTTGCTTGTTATCATGGTTTACATTAACTTTGTTCAATTTACTTAATTGGTAGAAGAATGTAGTTTTATGCGCAAAATAGCACTTGTTTATAAGTATATTAACATCTTTTACTGCACTCTTTGCTTGTTATCATGGTTTACAAGAACTTTGTTCAATTAACTTAATTGGTTGAAAAAAGTAGTTTTATGTGCAAAATAGCACTTGTTTACAATAATTTCAACATCAATAACTGTACACTTTGCTTGTTATCATGGTTTACAATAACTTTGTTCACTTAACTTAATTGGTGAAAGAATGTAGTTTTATGCGCAAAATAGCACTTTTTTATAAGAATTTTAACATCTTTAACTGTATACTTTGCTTGTTATCATGGTTTACATTAACTTTGTTCAATTAGCTTAATTGGTTAAAGAAAGTCGTTTTATACAAAAAATAGCACTTGTTTACAAGTATTTCAACATCTTTAACTGTACACTTTCCTCGTTATCAAAGTTTACATTAACTTTGTTCAATTAACTTAATTGCTTCAAAAAAGTAGTTTTATGTGCAAAATAGCACTTGTTTACAAGTATATTAACATCTTTTACTGCACTCTTTGCTTGTTAACATAGTTTACACTAACCTTAATTGGTTGAAGTAAATAGTTTTATACGCCAAAAAGCACTTTTGTACAAGAATTTTAACAACTTTAACTGTACACTTTGCTTGTTAACATAGTTTACACTAACTTTGTTATATTAACTTAATTAGTTGAAGTAAGTAGTTTTATGCGCAAAATAGCACTTTTTTACAATGATTTTAACATCTTTAACTGTAAACTTTGCTTGTTATCATGGTTTACATTAACTTTGTACAATTAACTTAATTGGTTGAAGTAAGTAGTTTTATGTGCAAAATAGCACTTGTTTATATGAATTTTAAGAACCTTTAACTGCACTCTTTGCTTGTTATCATGGTTTACATTAAATTTGTACAATTAACTTAATTGGTTGACGAAAGTCGTTTTATACAAAAAATAGCACTTGTTTACAATAATTTTAACAACTTTAACTGTACACTTTGCTTGTTAACATAGTTTACACTAACTTTGTTATATTAACTTAATTGGTTGAAGTACATAGTTTTATACGCCAAAAAGCACTTTTGTACAATGATTTTAACATCTTTAACTGTAAACTTTGCTTGTTATCATGGTTTACATTAACTTTGTACAATTAACTTAATTGGTTGAAGTAAGTAGTTTTATGTGCAAAATAGCACTTGTTTATAAGAATTTTAACATCTTTAACTGTACACTTTGCTTGTTATCAAGGTTTACATTAACTTTGTTCAATTAACTAAATTGGTTGAAAAAAGTAGTTTTATGTGGAAAATAGCACTTGTTTATAAGTATATTAACATCTTTTACTGCATTCTTTGCTTGATATCATGGTTTACAAGAACTTCGTTCAATTAACTTAATTGGTTGAAGTAAGGAGTTTTATGCGCAAAATAGCACTTGTTTATAAGTATTTCAACATCTTTAACTGTACACTTTCCTTGTTATCAAAGTTTACATTAACTTTGTTCAATTAACTTAATTGGTTGAGGTAAGTAGTTTTATGCGCAAAATAGCACTTGTTTACAAGAATTTTAACAACTTTAACTGTACACTTTGCTTGTTAACATAATTTACACTAACTTTGTTATATTAACTTAATTAGTTGAAGTAAGTAGTTTTATGCGCAAAATAGCACTTGTTTATAAGTATATTAACATCTTTCACTGCACTCTTTGCTTGTTATCATTGTTTCTAAGAACTTTGTTCGATTAACTTAATTGGTTGAAGTAAGTAGTTTTATTTGCCAAAAAGCACTTTTGTACAATGATTTTAACATCTTTAACTGTAAACTTTGTTGGTTATCATGGTTTACATTAAATTTGTACAATTAACTTAATTGGTTGAAGTAAGTAGTTTTATGTGAAAATAGCACTTGTTTACAAGAATTTCAACATCAATAACTGTACACTTTTCTTGTTATCATGGTTTACAAGAATTTTTTTCAATTAACTTAATTGGTGAAAGAATGTAGTTTTATGCGCAAAATAGCACTTGTTTATAAGAATTTTAACATCTTTAACTGTATACTTTGCTTGTTATCATGGTTTACATTAACTTTGTTCAATTAGCTTAATTGGTTGAAGAAAGTCGTTTTATACAAAAAATAGCACTTGTTTACAAGTATTTCAACATCTTTAACTGTACACTTTCCTTGTTATCAAAGTTTACATTAACTTTGTTCAATTAATTAATTGGTTGAAGTAAGTAGTTTTATGTGCAAAATAGCACTTGTTTACAAGAATTTCAACATCAATAACTGTACACTTTGCTTGTTATCATGGTTTACATTAACTTTGTTCACTTAACTTAATTGGTGAAAGAATGTAGTTTATGCGCAAAATAGCACTTTTTTATAAGAATTTTAACATCTTTAACTGTATACTTTGCTTGTTATCATGGTTTACATTAACTTTGTTCAATTAGCTTAATTGGTTGAAGAAAGTCGTTTTATACAAAAAATACCACTTGTTTACAAGTATTTCAACATCTTTAACTGTACACTTTCCTTGTTATCAAAGTTTAAATTAACTTTGTTCAATTAACTTAATTGCTTGAAAAAAGTAGTTTTATGTGCAAAATAGCACTTGTTTACAAGTATATTAACATCTTTTACTGCACTCTTTGCTTGTTATCATGGTTTACAAGAATTTTGTTCAATTAACTTAATTGGTTGAAGTAAGTAGCTTTATACGCAAAAAAGCACTTTTGTACAAAGATTTTAACATCTTTTACTGTAAACTTTGCTTGTTATCATGGTTTACATTAACTTTGTACAATTACCTTAATTGGTTGAAGTAAGTAGTTTTATGTGCAAAATAGCACTTGTTTACAAGAATTTTAACGTCTTTAACTTTACACTTTGCTTGTTATCAAGGTTTACATTAACTCTGTTCAATTAACTTAATTGGTTGAAAAAAGTAGTTTTATGTGCAAAATTGCACTTGTTTACAAGTATATTAACACCCCCCACTGCATTCTTAACTTGTTAACATGGTTTACAAGAACTTTGTTCAATTAACTTAATTGGTTTAAGTATGGAGTTTTATGCGCAAAATAGCACTTGTTTACAAGTAGTTCAACATCTTTAACTCTTCACTTTCCTTGTTATCAAAGTTTACATTAACTTTGTTCAATTAACTTAATTGCTTGAAAAAAGTAGTTTTATGTGCAAAATAGCACTTCTTTACAAGTATATTAACATCTTTTACTGCACTCTTTGCTTATTATCAAGGTTTACGTTAACTTTGTTCAATTAACTTAATTGGTTGAGGTAAGTAGTTTTATGCGCAAAATATTACTTGTTTACAAGAATCTTAACATCTTTCACTGCACTCTTTGCTTGTTATCATTGTTTATAAGAACTTTGTTCCATTAACTTAATTGGTTGAAGTAAATAGTTTTATACGCCAAAAAGCACTTTTGTACAAGAATTTTAACAACTTTAACTGTACACTTTGCTTGTTAACATAGTTTACACTAACTTTGTTATATTAACTTAATTAGTTGAAGTAAGTAGTTTTATGCGCAAAATAGCACTTTTTTACAATGAATTTAACATCTTTAACTGTAAACTTTGCTTGTTATCATGGTTTACATTAAATTTGTACAATTAACTTAATTGGTTGAAGTAAGTAGTTTTATGTGCAAAATAGCACTTGTTTACAAGAATTTTAACAACTTTAACTGTACACTTTGCTTGTTAACATAGTTTGCACTAACTTTGTTATATTAACTTAATTAGTTGAGGTAAGTAGTTTTATGCGCAAAATATTACTTGTTTACAAGAATCTTAACATCTTTCACTGCACTCTTTGCTTGCTATCATTGTTTATAAGAACTTTGTTCGATTAACTTAATTGGTTGAAGTAAATAGTTTTATACGCCAAAAAGCACTTTTGTACAAGAATTTTTAACAACTTTAACTGTACACTTTGCTTGTTAACATAGTTTACACTAACTTTGTTATATTAACTTAATTAGTTGAAGTAAGTAGTTTTATGCGCAAAATAGCACTTTTTTACAATGATTTTAACATCTTTAACTGTAAACTTTGCTTGTTATCATGGTTTACATTAAATTTGTACAATTAACTTAATTGGTTGAAATAAGTAGTTTTATGTGCAAAATAGCACTTTTTTACAAGAAATTTAACAACTTTAACTGTACACTTTGCTTGTTAACATAGTTTACACTAACTTTGTTATATTAACTTAATTAGTTGAGGTAAGTAGTTTTATGCGCAAAATATTACTTGTTTACAAGAATCTTAACATCTTTCACTGCACTCTTTGCTTGCTATCATTGTTTATAAGAACTTTGTTCGATTAACTTAATTGGTTGAAGTAAATAGTTTTATACGCCAAAAAGCACTTTTGTACAAGAATTTTTAACAACTTTAACTGTACACTTTGCTTGTTAACATAGTTTACACTAACTTTGTTATATTAACTTAATTAGTTGAAGTAAGGAGTTTTATGCGCAAAATAGCACTTGTTTACAAGTATTTCAACATCTTTAACTGTACACTTTCCTTGTTATCAAAGTTTACATTAAGTTTGTTCAATTAACTTAATTGCTTGAAAAAAGTAGTTTTATGTGCAAAATAGCACTTGTTTACAAGTATATTAACATCTTTTACTGCACTCTTTGCTTGTTATCATGGTTTACAAGAAATTTGTTCAATTAACTTAATTGGTTGAAGTAAGTAGTTTTATGCGCAAAATAGCACTTGTTTACAAGAATTTTAACGTCTTTAACTTTACACTTTGCTTGTTATCAAGGTTTACATTAACTCTGTTCAATTAACTTAATTGGTTGAAAAAAGTAGTTTTATGTGCAAAATAGCACTTGTTTACAAGTATATTAACATCTTTTACTGCATTCTTAACTTGTTAACATGGTTTACAAGAACTTTGTTCAATTAACTTAATTGGTTGAAGTATGGAGTTTTATGCGCAAAATAGCACTTGTTTACAAGTAGTTCAACATCTTTAACTGTTCACTTTCCTTGTTATCAAAGTTTACATTAACTTTGTTCAATTAACTTAATTGCTTGAAAAAAGTAGTTTTATGTGCAAAATAGCACTTCTTTACAAGTATATTAACATCTTTTACTGCACTCTTTGCTTATTATCAAGGTTTACGTTAACTTTGTTCAATTAACTTAATTGGTTGAGGTAAGTAGTTTTATGCGCAAAGTATTACTTGTTTACAAGAATCTTAACATCTTTCACTGCACTCTTTGCTTGTTATCATTGTTTATAAGAACTTTGTTCCATTAACTTAATTGGTTGAAGTAAATAGTTTTATACGCCAAAAAGCACTTTTGTACAAGAATTTTAACAACTTTAACTGTACACTTTGCTTGTTAACATAGTTTACACTAACTTTGTTATATTAACTTAATTAGTTGAAGAAAGTAGTTTGTTTTATGCGCAAAATAGCACTTTTTTACAATGAATTTAACATCTTTAACTGTAAACTTTGCTTGTTATCATGGTTTACATTAAATTTGTACAATTAACTTAATTGGTTGAAGTAAGTAGTTTTATGTGCAAAATAGCACTTGTTTACAAGAATTTTAACAACTTTAACTGTACACTTTGCTTGTTAACATAGTTTACACTAACTTTGTTATATTAACTTAATTAGTTGAGGTAAGTAGTTTTATGCGCAAAATATTACTTGTTTACAAGAATCTTAACATCTTTCACTGCACTCTTTGCTTGCTATCATTGTTTATAAGAACTTTGTTCGATTAACTTAATTGGTTGAAGTAAATAGTTTTATACGCCAAAAAGCACTTTTGTAGAAGAATTTTTAACAACTTTAACTGTACACTTTGCTTGTTAACATAGTTTACACTAACTTTGTTATATTAACTTAATTAGTTGAAGTAAGTAGTTTTATGCGCAAAATAGCACTTTTTTACAATGATTTTAACATCTTTAACTGTAAACTTTGCTTGTTATCATGGTTTACATTAAATTTGTACAATTAACTTAATTGGTTGAAGTAAGTAGTTTTATGTGCAAAATAGCACTTTTTTACAAGAAATTTAACAACTTTAACTGTACACTTTGCTTGTTAACATAGTTTACACTAACTTTGTTATATTAACTTAATTAGTTGAGGTAAGTAGTTTTATGCGCAAAATATTACTTGTTTACAAGAATCTTAACATCTTTCACTGCACTCTTTGCTTGCTATCATTGTTTATAAGAACTTTGTTCGATTAACTTAATTGGTTGAAGTAAATAGTTTTATACGCCAAAAAGCACTTTTGTACAAGAATTTTTAACAACTTTAACTGTACACTTTGCTTGTTAACATAGTTTACACTAACTTTGTTATATTAACTTAATTAGTTGAAGTAAGGAGTTTTATGCGCAAAATAGCACTTGTTTACAAGTATTTCAACATCTTTAACTGTACACTTTCCTTGTTATCAAAGTTTACATTAAGTTTGTTCAATTAACTTAATTGCTTGAAAAAAGTAGTTTTATGTGCAAAATAGCACTTGTTTACAAGTATATTAACATCTTTTACTGCACTCTTTGCTTGTTATCATGGTTTACAAGAAATTTGTTCAATTAACTTAATTGGTTGAAGTAAGTAGTTTTATGCGCAAAATAGCACTTGTTTACAAGAATTTTAACGTCTTTAACTTTACACTTTGCTTGTTATCAAGGTTTACATTAACTCTGTTCAATTAACTTAATTGGTTGAAAAAAGTAGTTTTATGTGCAAAATAGCACTTGTTTACAAGTATATTAACATCTTTTACTGCATTCTTAACTTGTTAACATGGATTACAAGAACTTTGTTCAATTAACTTAATTGGTTGAAGTATGGAGTTTTATGTGCAAAATAGCACTTGTTTACAAGTAGTTCAACATCTTTAACTGTTCACTTTCCTTGTTATCAAAGTTTACATTAACTTTGCTCAATTAACTTAATTGCTTGAAAAAAGTAGTTTTATGTGCAAAATAGCACTTCTTTACAAGTATATTAACATCTTTTACTGCACTCTTTGCTTATTATCAAGGTTTACGTTAACTTTGTTCAATTAACTTAATTGGTTGAGGTAAGTAGTTTTATGCGCAAAATATTACTTGTTTACAAGAATCTTAACATCTTTCACTGCACTCTTTGTTTGTTATCATTGTTTATAAGAACTTTGTTCCATTAACTTAATTGGTTGAAGTAAATAGTTTTATACGCCAAAAAGCACTTTTGTACAAGAATTTTAACAACTTTAACTGTACACTTTGCTTGTTAACATAGTTTACACTAACTTTGTTATATTAACTTAATTAGTTGAAGTAAGTAGTTTTATGCGCAAAATAGCACTTTTTTACAATGAATTTAACATCTTTAACTGTAAACTTTGCTTGTTATCATGGTTTACATTAAATTTGTACAATTAACTTAATTGGTTGAAGTAAGTAGTTTTATGTCCAAAATAGCACTTGTTTACAAGAATTTTAACAACTTTAACTGTACACTTTGCTTGTTAACATAGTTTGCACTAACTTTGTTATATTAACTTAATTAGTTGAGGTAAGTAGTTTTATGCGCAAAATATTACTTGTTTACAAGAATCTTAACATCTTTCACTGCACTCTTTGCTTGCTATCATTGTTTATAAGAACTTTGTTCGATTAACTTAATTGGTTTAAGTAAATAGTTTTATACGCCAAAAAGCACTTTTGTACAAGAATTTTTAACAACTTTAACTGTACACTTTAATTGTTAACATAGTTTACACTAACTTTGTTATATTAACTTAATTAGTTGAAGTAAGTAGTTTTATGCGCAAAATAGCACTTTTTTACAATGATTTTAACATCTTTAACTGTAAACTTTGCTTGTTATCATGGTTTACATTAAATTTGTACAATTAACTTAATTGGTTGAAGTATGTAGTTTTATGTGCAAAATAGCACTTTTTTACAAGAAATTTAACAACTTTAACTGTACACTTTGCTTGTTAACATAGTTTACACTAACTTTGTTATATAAACTTAATTAGTTGAGGTAAGTAGTTTTATGCGCAAAATATTACTTGTTTACAAGAATCTTAACATCTTTCACTGCACTCTTTGCTTGTTATCATTGTTTATAAGAACTTTGTTCGATTAACTTAATTGGTTGAAGTAAATAGTTTTATACGCCAAAAAGCACTTTTGTACAAGAATTTTAACAACTTTAACTGTACACTTTGCTTGTTAACATAGTTTACACTAACTTTGTTATCTTAACTTAATTAGTTGAAGTAAGTAGTTTTATGCGCAAAATAGCACTTTTTTACTATGATTTTAACATCTTTAACTGTAAACTTTGCTTGTTATCATGGTTTACATTAAATGTGTACACTTAACTTAATTGGTTGAAGTAAGTAGTTTTATGTGCAAAATAGCACTTGTTTACAAGAATTTTAACAACCTCAACTGTACACTTTGCTTGTTAACATAGTTTACACTAACTTTGTTATATTAACTTAATTAGTTGAAGTAAGTAGTTTTAAGCGCAAAATAGCACTTGTTTATAAGTATATTAACATCTTTCACTGCACTCTTTGCTTGTTATCATTGTTTATAAGAACTTTGTTCGATTAACTTAATTGGTTGAAGTAAATAGTTTTATACGCCAAAAAGCACTTTTGTACAATGATTTTAACATCTTTAACTGTAAACTTTGCTTGTTATCATGGTTTTCATTAAGTTTGTTCAATTTACTTAATTGGTTGAAATGAGGAGTTTTATGCGCAAAATAGCACTTGTTTACAAGAATTTTAACATCTTTAAGTGTACACTTTGCTTGTTATCATTGTTTATAAGAACTTTGTTCGATGAACTTAATTGGTTGAAGTAAATAGTTTTATACGCCAAAAAGCACTTTTGTACAATGATTTTAACATCTTCAACTGTAAACTTTGCTTGTTATCATGGTTTACATTAACTTTGTTCAATTTACTTAATTGATGGAAGAATGTAGTTTTATGCGCAAAATAGCACTTGTTTATAAGTATATTAACATCTTTTACTGCACTCTTTGCTTGTTATCATGGTTTACAAGAACTTTGTTCAATTAACTTAATTGGTTGAAATAAGGAGTTTTATGCGCAAAATAGCACTTGTTTACAAGAATTTTAACATCTTTAAGTGTACACTTTGCTTGTTATCATGTTTTAAATTAACTTTGTTACATTAACTTTATTGGTTGAAGTAAGTAGTTTTATACGCCAAAAAGCACTTTTGTACAAGAATTTTAACAACTTTAACTGTACACTTTGCTTGTTAACATAGTTAACACTAACTTTGTTACATTAACTTAATTAGTTGAAGTAAGTAGTTTTATGCGCAAAATAGCACTTTTTTACAATGAATTTTAACAACTTTAACTGTACACTTTGCTTGTTAACATAGTTTACACTAACTTTGTTATATTAACTTAATTAGTTTAGGTAAGTAGTTTTATGCGCAAAATATTACTTGTTTGCAAGAATCTTAACATCTTTCACTGCACTCTTTGCTTGTTATCATTGTTTATAAGAACTTTGTTCGATTAACTTAATTGGTTGAAGTAAATAGTTTTATACGCCAAAAAGCACTTTTGTACAAGAATTTTAACAACTTTAACTGTACACTTTGCTTGTTAACATAGTTTACACTAACTTTGTTATATTAACTTAATTAGTTGAAGTAAGTAGTTTTATGCGCAAAATAGCACTTTTTTACAATGATTTTAACATCTTTAACTGTAAACTTTGCTTGTTATCATTGTTTATAAGAACTTTGTTCGATTAACTTAATTGGTTGAAGTAAATAGTTTTATACGCCAAAAAGCACTTTTGTACAAGAATTTTAACAGCTTTAACTGTACACTTTGCTTGTTAACATAGTTTACACTAACTTTGTTATATTAACTTAATTACTTGAAGTAAGTAGTTTTATGCGCAAAATAGCACTTTTTTACAATGATTTTAACATCTTTAACTGTAAACTTTGCTTGTTATCATGGTTTACATTAAATTTGTACAATTAACTTAATTGGTTGAAGTAAGTAGTTTTATGTGCAAAATAGCACCTTTTTACAAGAATTTTAACAACTTTAACTGTACACTTTGCTTGTTAAAATAGTTTACACTAACTTTGTTATATTAACTTAATTAGTTGAAGTAAGTAGTTTTAAGCGCAAAATAGCACTTGTTTATAAGTATATTAACATCTTTCACTGCACTCTTTGCTTGTTATCATTGTTTATAAGAACTTTGTTCGATTAACTTAATTGGTTGAAGTAAATAGTTTTATACGCCAAAAAGCACTTTTGTACAATGATTTTAACATCTTTAACTGTAAACTTTGCTTGTTATCATGGTTTACATTAAGTTTGTTCAATTTACTTAATTGGTTGAAATGAGGAGTTTTATGCGCAAAATAGCACTTGTTTACAAGAATTTTAACATCTTTAAGTGTACACTTTGCTTGTTATCATTGTTTATAAGAACTTTGTTCGATGAACTTAATTGGTTGAAGTAAATAGTTTTATACGCCAAAAAGCACTTTTGTACAATGATTTTAACATCTTCAACTGTAAACTTTGCTTGTTATCATGGTTTACATTAACTTTGTTCAATTTACTTAATTGATGGAAGAATGTAGTTTTATGCGCAAAATAGCACTTGTTTATAAGTATATTAACATCTTTTACTGCACTCTTTGCTTGTTATCATGGTTTACAAGAACTTTGTTCAATTAACTTAATTGGTTGAAATAAGGAGTTTTATGCGCAAAATAGCACTTGTTTACAAGAATTTTAACATCTTTAAGTGTACACTTTGCTTGTTATCATGTTTTAAATTAACTTTGTTATATTAACTTAATTAGTTGAAGTAAGTAGTTTTATGCGCAAAATAGCACTTTTTTACAATGATTTTAACATCTTTAACTGTAAACTTTGCTTGTTATCATGGTTTACATTAAATTTTTACAATTAACTTAATTGGTTGAAGTAAGTAGTTTTATGTGCAAAATAGCACCTTTTTACAAGAATTTTAACAACTTTAACTGTACACTTTGCTTGTTAAAATAGTTTACACTAACTTTGTTATATTAACTTAATTAGTTGAAGTAAGTAGTTTTAAGCGCAAAATAGCACTTGTTTATAAGTGTATTAACATCTTTCACTGCACTCTTTGCTTGTTATCATTGTTTATAAGAACTTTGTTCGATTAACTTAATTGGTTGAAGTAAATAGTTTTATACGCCAAAAAGCACTTTTGTACAATGATTTTAACATCTTTAACTGTAAACTTTGCTTGTTATCATGGTTTACATTAACTTTGTTCAATTTACTTAATTGGTAGAAGAATGTAGTTTTATGCGCAAAATAGCACTTGTTTATAAGTATATTAATATCTTTTACTGCACTCTTTGCTTGTTATCATGGTTTACAAGAACTTTGTTCAATTAACTTAATTGGTTGAAAAAAGTAGTTTTATGTGCAAAATAGCACTTGTTTACAATAATTTCAACATCAATAACTGTACACTTTGCTTGTTATCATGGTTTACAATAACTTTGTTCACTTAACTTAATTGGTGAAAGAATGTAGTTTTATGCGCAAAATAGCACTTTTTTATAAGAATTTTAACATCTTTAACTGTATACTTTGCTTGTTATCATGGTTTACATTAACTTTGTTCAATTAGCTTAATTGGTTGAAGAAAGTCGTTTTATACAAAAAATAGCACTTGTTTACAAGTATTTCAACATCTTTAACTGTACACTTTCCTCGTTATCAAAGTTTACATTAACTTTGTTCAATTAACTTAATTGCTTCAAAAAAGTAGTTTTATGTGCAAAATAGCACTTGTTTACAAGTATATTAACATCTTTTACTGCACTCTTTGCTTGTTAACATAGTTTACACTAACCTTAATTGGTTGAAGTAAATAGTTTTATACGCCAAAAAGCACTTTTGTACAAGAATTTTAACAACTTTAACTGTACACTTTGCTTGTTAACATAGTTTACACTAACTTTGTTATATTAACTTAATTAGTTGAAGTAAGTAGTTTTATGCGCAAAATAGCACTTTTTTACAATGATTTTAACATCTTTAACTGTAAACTTTGCTTGTTATCATGGTTTACATTAAATTTGTACAATTAACTTAATTGGTTGAAGTAAGTAGTTTTATGTGCAAAATAGCACTTGTTTACAAGAATTTTAACAACTTTAACTGTACACTTTGCTTGTTAACATAGTTTACACTAACTTTGTTATATTAACTTAATTAGTTGAGGTAAGTAGTTTTATGCGCAAAATATTACTTGTTTACAAGAATCTTAACATCTTTCACTGCACTCTTTGCTTGTTATCATTGTTTATAAGAACTTTGTTCGATTAACTTAATTGGTTGAAGTAAATAGTTTTATACGCCAAAAAGCACTTTTGTACAAGAATTTTAACAGCTTTAACTGTACACTTTGCTTGTTAACATAGTTTACACTAACTTTGTTATATTAACTTAATTAGTTGAAGTAAGTAGTTTTATGCGCAAAATAGCACTTTTTTACAATGATTTTAACATCTTTAACTGTAAACTTTGCTTGTTATTATGGTTTACATTAAATTTGTACAATTAACTTAATTGGTTGAAGTAAGTAGTTTTATGCGCAAAATAGCACTTGTTTACAAGAATTTTAACAACTTTAACTGTACACTTTGCTTGTTAACATAGTTTACACTAACTTTGTTATATTAACTTAATTAGTTGAAGTAAGTAGTTTTAAGCGCAAAATAGCACTTGTTTATAAGTATATTAACATCTTTCACTGCACTCTTTGCTTGTTATCATTGTTTATAAGAACTTTGTTCGATTAACTTAATTGGTTGAAGTAAATAGTTTTATACGCCAAAAAGCACTTTTGTACAATGATTTTAACATCTTTAACTGTAAACTTTGCTTGTTATCATGGTTTACATTAAGTTTGTTCAATTTACTTAATTGGTTGAAATGAGGAGTTTTATGCGCAAAATAGCACTTGTTTACAAGAATTTTAACATCTTTAAGTGTACACTTTGCTTGTTATCATTGTTTATAAGAACTTTGTTCGATGAACTTAATTGGTTGAAGTAAATAGTTTTATACGCCAAAAAGCACTTTTGTACAATGATTTTAACATCTTCAACTGTAAACTTTGCTTGTTATCATGGTTTACATTAACTTTGTTCAATTTACTTAATTGATGGAAGAATGTAGTTTTATGCGCAAAATAGCACTTGTTTATAAGTATATTAACATCTTTTACTGCACTCTTTCCTTGTTATCATGGTTTACAAGAACTTTGTTCAATTAACTTAATTGGTTGAAATAAGGAGTTTTATGCGCAAAATAGCACTTGTTTACAAGAATTTTAACATCTTTAAGTGTACACTTTGCTTGTTATCATGTTTTAAATTAACTTTGTTACATTAACTTTATTGGTTGAAGTAAGTAGTTTTATACGCCAAAAAGCACTTTTGTACAAGAATTTTAACAACTTTAACTGTACACTTTGCTTGTTAACATAGTTAACACTAACTTTGTTATATTAACTTAATTAGTTGAAGTAAGTAGTTTTATGCGCAAAATAGCACTTTTTTACAATGAATTTTAACAACTTTAACTGTACACTTTGCTTGTTAAAATAGTTTACACTAACTTTGTTATATTAACTTAATTAGTTTAGGTAAGTAGTTTTATGCGCAAAATATTACTTGTTTGCAAGAATCTTAACATCTTTCACTGCACTCTTTGCTTGTTATCATTGTTTATAAGAACTTTGTTCGATTAACTTAATTGGTTGAAGTAAATAGTTTTATACGCCAAAAAGCACTTTTGTACAAGAATTTTAACAACTTTAACTGTACACTTTGCTTGTTAACATAGTTTACACTAACTTTGTTATATTAACTTAATTGGTTGAAGTAAGTAGTTTTATGTGCAAAATAGCACTTGTTTACAAGAATTTTAACAACTTTAACTGTACACTTTGCTTGTTAACATAGTTTACACTAACTTTGTTATATTAACTTAATTAGTTGAGGTAAGTAGTTTTATGCGCAAAATATTACTTGTTTACAAGAATCTTAACATCTTTCACTGCACTCTTTGCTTGTTATCATTGTTTATAAGAACTTTGTTCGATTAACTTAATTGGTTGAAGTAAATAGTTTTATACGCCAAAAAGCACTTTTGTACAAGAATTTTAACAGCTTTAACTGTACACTTTGCTTGTTAACATAGTTTACACTAACTTTGTTATATTAACTTAATTAGTTGAAGTAAGTAGTTTTATGCGCAAAATAGCACTTTTTTACAATGATTTTAACATCTTTAACTGTAAACTTTGCTTGTTATCATGGTTTACATTAAATTTGTACAATTAACTTAATTGGTTGAAGTAAGTAGTTTTATGTGCAAAATAGCACTTGTTTATAAGTATATTAACATCTTTCACTGCACTCTTTGCTTGTTATCATTGTTTATAAGAACTTTGTTCGATTAACTTAATTGGTTGAAGTAAATAGTTTTATACGCCAAAAAGCACTTTTATACAATGATTTTAACATCTTTAACTGTAAACTTTGCTTGTTATCATGGTTTACATTAACTTTGTTCAATTTACTTAATTGGTAGAAGAATGTAGTTTTATGCGCAAAATAGCACTTGTTTATAAGTATATTAACATCTTTTACTGCACTCTTTGCTTGTTATCATGGTTTACAAGAACTTTGTTCAATTAACTTAATTGGTTGAAAAAAGTAGTTTTATGTGCAAAATAGCACTTGTTTACAATAATTTCAACATCAATAACTGTACACTTTGCTTGTTAACATAGTTTACACTAACTTTGTTATATTAACTTAATTAGTTGAAGTAAGTAGTTTTATGCGCAAAATAGCACTTTTTTACAATGATTTTAACATCTTTAACTGTAAACTTTGCTTGTTATCATGGTTTACATTAAATTTGTACAATTAACTTAATTGGTTGAAGTAAGTAGTTTTATGTGCAAAATAGCACTTGTTTACAAGAATTTTAACAACTTTAACTGTACACTTTGCTTGTTAACATAGTTTACACTAACTTTGTTATATTAACTTAATTAGTTGAGGTAAGTAGTTTTATGCGCAAAATATTACTTGTTTACAAGAATCTTAACATCTTTCACTGCACTCTTTGCTTGTTATCATTGTTTATAAGAACTTTGTTCGATTAACTTAATTGGTTGAAAAAAGTAGTTTTATGCGCACAATATTACTTGTTTGCAAGAATCTTAACATCTTTCACTGCACTCTTTGCTTGTTATCATTGTTTATAAGAACTTTGTTCGATTAACTTAATTGGTTGAAGTAAATAGTTTTATACGCCAAAAAGCACTTTTGTACAAGAATTTTAACAACTTTAACTGTACACTTTGCTTGTTAACATAGTTTACACTAACTTTGTTATATTAACTTAATTAGTTGAAGTAAGTAGTTTTATGCGCAAAATAGCACTTGTTTACAAGAATTTTAACAACTTTAACTGTACACTTTGCTTGTTAACATAGTTTACACTAACTTTGTTATATTAACTTAATTAGTTGAGGTAAGTAGTTTTATGCGCAAAATATTACTTGTTTACAAGAATCTTAACATCTTTCACTGCACTCTTTGCTTGTTATCATTGTTTATAAGAACTTTGTTCGATTAACTTAATTGGTTGAAGTAAATAGTTTTATACGCCAAAAAGCACTTTTGTACAAGAATTTTAACAACTTTAACTGTACACTTTGCTTGTTAACATAGTTTACACTAACTTTGTTATATTAACTTAATTAGTTGAAGTAAGTAGTTTTATGCGCAAAATAGCACTTTTTTACAATGATTTTAACATCTTTAACTGTAAACTTTGCTTGTTATCATGGTTTACATTAAATTTGTACAATTAACTTAATTGGTTGAAGTAAGTAGTTTTATGTGCAAAATAGCACTTGTTTACAAGAATTTTAACAACTTTAACTGTACACTTTGCTTGTTAAAATAGTTTACACTAACTTTGTTATATTAACTTAATTAGTTGAAGTAAGTAGTTTTAAGCGCAAAATAGCACTTGTTTATAAGTATATTAACATCTTTCACTGCACTCTTTGCTTGTTATCATTGTTTATAAGAACTTTGTTCGATTAACTTAATTGGTTGAAGTAAATAGTTTTATACGCCAAAAAGCACTTTTGTACAAGAATTTTAACAACTTTAACTGTACACTTTGCTTGTTAACATAGTTTACACTAACTTTGTTATATTAACTTAATTAGTTGAAGTAAGTAGTTTTATGCGCAAAATAGCACTTTTTTACAATGATTTTAACATCTTTAACTGTACACTTTGCTTGTTAACATAGTTTACACTAACTTTGTTAATTGGTTGAAGTAAGTAGTTTTATGTGCAAAATAGCACTTGTTTACAAGAATTTTAACAACTTTAACTGTACACTTTGCTTGTTAACATAGTTTACACTAACTTTGTTATATTAACTTAATTAGTTGAGGTAAGTAGTTTTATGCGCAAAATATTACTTGTTTGCAAGAATCTTAACATCTTTCACTGCACTCTTTGCTTGTTATCATTGTTTATAAGAACTTTGTTCGATTAACTTAATTGGTTGAAGTAAATAGTTTTATACGCCAAAAAGCACTTTTGTACAAGAATTTTAACAACTTTAACTGTACACTTTGCTTGTTAACATAGTTTACACTAACTTTGTTATATTAACTTAATTAGTTGAAGTAAGTAGTTTTATGCGCAAAATAGCACTTTTTTACAATGAATTTAACATCTTTAACTGTAAACTTTGCTTGTTATCATGGTTTACATTAAATTTGTACAATTAACTTAATTGGTTGAAGTAAGTAGTTTTATGTGCAAAATAGCACTTGTTTACAAGAATTTTAACAACTTTAACTGTACACTTTGCTTGTTAACATAGTTTACACTAACTTTGTTATATTAACTTAATTAGTTGAGGTAAGTAGTTTTATGCGCAAAATATTACTTGTTTACAAGAATCTCAACATCTTTCACTGCACTCTTTGCTTGTTATCATTGTTTATAAGAACTTTGTTCGATTAACTTAATTGGTTGAAGTAAATAGTTTTATACGCCAAAAAGCACTTTTTTAGAAGAATTTTAACAACTTTAACTGTACACTTTGCTTGTTAACATAGTTTACACTAACTTTGTTATATTAACTTAATTAGTTGAAGTAAGTAGTTTTATGCGCAAAATAGCACTTTTTTACAATGATTTTAACATCTTTAACTGTAAACTTTGCTTGTTATCATGGTTTACATTAAATTTGTACAATTAACTTAATTGGTTGAAGTAAGTAGTTTTATGTGCAAAATAGCACTTGTTTACAAGAATTTTAACAACTTTAACTGTACACTTTGCTTGTTAAAATAGTTTACACTAACTTTGTTATATTAACTTAATTAGTTGAAGTAAGTAGTTTTAAGCGCAAAATAGCACTTGTTTATGAGTATATTAACATCTTTCACTGCACTCTTTGCTTGTTATCATTGTTTATAAGAACTTTGTTCGATTAACTTAATTGGTTGAAGTAAATAGTTTTATACGCCAAAAAGCACTTTTGTACAATGATTTTAACATCTTTAACTGTAAACTTTGCTTGTTATCATGGTTTACATTAACTTTGTTCAATTTACTTAATTGGTAGAAGAATGTAGTTTTATGCGCAAAATAGCACTTGTTTATAAGTATATTAACATCTTTTACTGCACTCTTTGCTTGTTATCATGGTTTACAAGAACTTTGTTCAATTAACTTAATTGGTTGAAATAAGGAGTTTTATGCGCAAAATAGCACTTGTTTACAAGAATTTTAACATCATAAACTGTACACTTTGCTTGTTATCATGGTTTACGTTAACTTTGTTCAATTAACTTAATTGGTTGAACAAAGTAGTTTTATGCGCAAAATAGCACTTGTTTACAAGAATTTTAACAACTTTAACTGTACACTTTGCTTGTTATCATGGTTTACGTTAACTTTGTTCAATTAACTTAATTGGTTGAACAAAGTAGTTTTATGTGCAAAATAGCACTTGTTTACAAGAATTTTAACAACTTTAACTGTACACTTTGCTTGTTATCATGTTTTAAATTAACTTTGTTACATTAACTTTATTGGTTGAAGTAAGTAGTTTTATGCGCAAAATAGCACTTTTTTACAATGAATTTAACATCTTTAACTGTAAACTTTGCTTGTTATCATGGTTTACATTAAATTTGTACAATTAACTTAATTGGTTGAAGTAAGTAGTTTTATGTGCAAAATAGCACTTGTTTACAAGAATTTTAACAACTTTAACTGTACACTTTGCTTGTTAACATAGTTTACACTAACTTTGTTATATTAACTTAATTAGTTGAGGTAAGTAGTTTTATGCGCAAAATATTACTTGTTTACAAGAATCTTAACATCTTTCACTGCACTCTTTGCTTGTTATCATTGTTTATAAGAACTTTGTTCGATTAACTTAATTGGTTGAAGTAAATAGTTTTATACGCCAAAAAGCACTTTTGTACAAGAATTTTAACAACTTTAACTGTACACTTTGCTTGTTAACATAGTTTACACTAACTTTGTTATATTAACTTAATTAGTTGAAGTAAGTAGTTTTATGCGCAAAATAGCACTTTTTTACAATGATTTTAACATCTTTAACTGTACACTTTGCTTGTTAACATAGTTTACACTAACTTTGTTATATTAACTTAATTGGTTGAAGTAAGTAGTTTTATGTGCAAAATAGCACTTGTTTACAAGAATTTTAACAACTTTAACTGTACACTTTGCTTGTTAACATAGTTTACACTAACTTTGTTATACTAACTTAATTAGTTGAGGTAAGTAGTTTTATGCGCAAAATATTACTTGTTTGCAAGAATCTTAACATCTTTCACTGCACTCTTTGCTTGTTATCATTGTTTATAAGAACTTTGTTCGATTAACTTAATTGGTTGAAGTAAATAGTTTTATACGCCAAAAAGCACTTTTGTACAAGAATTTTAACAACGTTAACTGTACACTTTGCTTGTTAACATAGTTTACACTAACTTTGTTATATTAACTTAATTAGTTGAAGTAAGTAGTTTTATGCGCAAAATAGCACTTTTTTACAATGAATTTAACATCTTTAACTGTAAACTTTGCTTGTTATCATGGTTTACATTAAATTTGTACAATTAACTTAATTGGTTGAAGTAAGTAGTTTTATGTGCAAAATAGCACTTGTTTACAAGAATTTTAACAACTTTAACTGTACACTTTGCTTGTTAAAATAGTTTACACTAACTTTGTTATATTAACTTAATTAGTTGAAGTAAGTAGTTTTAAGCGCAAAATAGCACTTGTTTATAAGTATATTAACATCTTTCACTGCACTCTTTGCTTGTTATCATTGTTTATAAGAACTTTGTTCGATGAACTTAATTGGTTGAAGTAAATAGTTTTATACGCCAAAAAGCACTTTTGTACAATGATTTTAACATCTTCAACTGTAAACGTTGCTTGTTATCATGGTTTACATTAACTTTGTTCAATTTACTTAATTGATGGAAAAATGTA
Source organism: Aurelia sp. 3 sensu Dawson et al. (2005) (assembly GCA_964020215.1). Classification (NCBI taxonomy): domain Eukaryota; kingdom Metazoa; phylum Cnidaria; class Scyphozoa; order Semaeostomeae; family Ulmaridae; genus Aurelia; species Aurelia sp. 3 sensu Dawson et al. (2005). The sequence goes on from OZ026584.1 coordinate 9,808,061, forward strand.
GTTTTATGCGCAAAATAGCACTTGTTTATAAGTATATTAACATCTTTTACTGCACTCTTTGCTTGTTATCATGGTTTACAAGAACTTTGTTCAATTAACTTAATTGGTTGAAATAAGGAGTTTTATGCGCAAAATAGCACTTGTTTACAAGAATTTTAACATCTTTAAGTGTACACTTTGCTTGTTATCATGTTTTAAATTATCTTTGTTACATTAACTTTATTGGTTGAAGTAAGTAGTTTTATACGCCAAAAAGCACTTTTGTACAAGAATTTTAACAACTTTAACTGTACACTTTGCTTGTTAACATAGTTAACACTAACTTTGTTATATTAACTTAATTATTTGAAGTAAGTAGTTTTATGCGCAAAATAGCACTTTTTTACAATGAATTTTAACAACTTTAACTGTACACTTTGCTTGTTAACATAGTTTACACTAACTTTGTTATATTAACTTAATTAGTTTAGGTAAGTAGTTTTATGCGCAAAATATTACTTGTTTGCAAGAATCTTAAATTCTTTCACTGCACTCTTTGCTTGTTATCATTGTTTATAAGAACTTTGTTCGATTAACTTAATTGGTTGAAGTAAATAGTTTTATACGCCAAAAAGCACTTTTGTACAAGAATTTTAACAACTTTAACTGTACACTTTGCTTGTTAACATAGTTTACACTAACTTTGTTATATTAACTTAATTAGTTGAAGTAAGTAGTTTTATGTGCAAAATAGCACTTTTGTACAATGATTTTAACATCTTTAACTGTAAACTTTGCTTGTTATCATGGTTTACATTAAGTTTGTTCAATTTACTTAATTGGTTGAAATGAGGAGTTTTATGCGCAAAATAGCACTTGTTTACAAGAATTTTAACATCTTTAAGTGTACACTTTGCTTGTTATCATTGTTTATAAGAACTTTGTTCGATGAACTTAATTGGTTGAAGTAAATAGTTTTATACGCCAAAAAGCACTTTTGTACAATGATTTTAACATCTTCAACTGTAAACTTTGCTTGTTATCATGGTTTACATTAACTTTGTTCAATTTACTTAATTGATGGAAGAATGTAGTTTTATGCGCAAAATAGCACTTGTTTATAAGTATATTAACATCTTTTACTGCACTCTTTGCTTGTTATCATGGTTTACAAGAACTTTGTTCAATTAACTTAATTGGTTGAAATAAGGAGTTTTATGCGCAAAATAGCACTTGTTTACAAGAATTTTAACATCTTTAAGTGTACACTTTGCTTGTTATCATGTTTTAAATTAACTTTGTTACATTAACTTTATTGGTTGAAGTAAGTAGTTTTATACGCCAAAAAGCACTTTTGTACAAAAATTTTAACAACTTTAACTGTACACTTTGCTTGTTAACATAGTTAACACTAACTTTGTTATATTAACTTAATTAGTTGAAGTAAGTAGTTTTATGCGCAAAATAGCACTTTTTTACAATGAATTTTAACAACTTTAACTGTACACTTTGCTTGTTAAAATAGTTTACACTAACTTTGTTATATTAACTTAATTAGTTTAGGTAAGTAGTTTTATGCGCAAAATATTACTTGTTTGCAAGAATCTTAACATCTTTCACTGCACTCTTTGCTTGTTATCATTGTTTATAAGAACTTTGTTCGATTAACTTAATTGGTTGAAGTAAATAGTTTTATACGCCAAAAAGCACTTTTGTACAAGAATTTTAACAACTTTAACTGTACACTTTGCTTGTTAACATAGTTTACACTAACTTTGTTATATTAACTTAATTGGTTGAAGTAAGTAGTTTTATGTGCAAAATAGCACTTGTTTACAAGAATTTTAACAACTTTAACTGTACACTTTGCTTGTTAACATAGTTTACACTAACTTTGTTATATTAACTTAATTAGTTGAGGTAAGTAGTTTTATGCGCAAAATATTACTTGTTTACAAGAATCTTAACATCTTTCACTGCACTCTTTGCTTGTTATCATTGTTTATAAGAACTTTGTTCGATTAACTTAATTGGTTGAAGTAAATAGTTTTATACGCCAAAAAGCACTTTTGTACAAGAATTTTAACAGCTTTAACTGTACACTTTGCTTGTTAACATAGTTTACACTAACTTTGTTATATTAACTTAATTAGTTGAAGTAAGTAGTTTTATGCGCAAAATAGCACTTTTTTACAATGATTTTAACATCTTTAACTGTAAACTTTGCTTGTTATCATGGTTTACATTAAATTTGTACAATTAACTTAATTGGTTGAAGTAAGTAGTTTTATGTGCAAAATAGCACCTTTTTACAAGAATTTTAACAACTTTAACTGTACACTTTGCTTGTTAAAATAGTTTACACTAACTTTGTTATATTAACTTAATTAGTTGAAGTAAGTAGTTTTAAGCGCAAAATAGCACTTGTTTATAAGTATATTAACATCTTTCACTGCACTCTTTGCTTGTTATCATTGTTTATAAGAACTTTGTTCGATTAACTTAATTGGTTGAAGTAAATAGTTTTATACGCCAAAAAGCACTTTTATACAATGATTTTAACATCTTTAACTGTAAACTTTGCTTGTTATCATGGTTTACATTAACTTTGTTCAATTTACTTAATTGGTAGAAGAATGTAGTTTTATGCGCATAATAGCACTTGTTTATAAGTATATTAACATCTTTTACTGCACTCTTTGCTTGTTATCATGGTTTACAAGAACTTTGTTCAATTAACTTAATTGGTTGAAAAAAGTAGTTTTATGTGCAAAATAGCACTTGTTTACAATGATTTCAACATCAATAACTGTACACTTTGCTTGTTAACATAGTTTACACTAACTTTGTTATATTAACTTAATTAGTTGAAGTAAGTAGTTTTATGCGCAAAATAGCACTTTTTTACAATGATTTTAACATCTTTAACTGTAAACTTTGCTTGTTATCATGGTTTACATTAAATTTGTACAATTAACTTAATTGGTTGAAGTAAGTAGTTTTATGTGCAAAATAGCACTTGTTTACAAGAATTTTAACAACTTTAACTGTACACTTTGCTTGTTAACATAGTTTACACTAACTTTGTTATATTAACTTAATTAGTTGAGGTAAGTAGTTTTATGCGCAAAATATTACTTGTTTACAAGAATCTTAACATCTTTCACTGCACTCTTTGCTTGTTATCATTGTTTATAAGAACTTTGTTCGATTAACTTAATTGGTTGAAGTAAATAGTTTTATACGCCAAAAAGCACTTTTGTACAAGAATTTTAACAGCTTTCACTGTACACTTTGCTTGTTAACATAGTTTACACTAACTTTGTTATATTAACTTAATTAGTTGAAGTAAGTAGTTTTATGCGCAAAATAGCACTTTTTTACAATGATTTTAACATCTTTAACTGTAAACTTTGCTTGTTATCATGGTTTACATTAAATTTGTACAATTAACTTAATTGGTTGAAGTAAGTAGTTTTAAGCGCAAAATAGCACTTGTTTATAAGTATATTAACATCTTTCACTGCGCTCTTTGCTTGTTATCATTGTTTATAAGAACTTTGTTCGATGAACTTAATTGGTTGAAGTAAATAGTTTTATACGCCAAAAAGCACTTTTGTACAATGATTTTAACATCTTCAACTGTAAACTTTGCTTGTTATCATGGTTTACATTAACTTTGTTCAATTTACTTAATTGATGGAAGAATGTAGTTTTATGCGCAAAATAGCACTTGTTTATAAGTATATTAACATCTTTTACTGCACTCTTTGCTTGTTATCATGGTTTACAAGAACTTTGTTCAATTAACTTAATTGGTTGAAATAAGGAGCTTTATGCGCAAAATAGCACTTGTTTACAAGAATCTTAACATCTTTCACTGCACTCTTTGCTTGTTATCATTGTTTATAAGAACTTTGTTCGATTAACTTAATTGGTTGAAGTAAATAGTTTTATACGCCAAAAAGCACTTTTGTACAAGAATTTTAACAACTTTAACTGTACACTTTGCTTGTTAACATAGTTTACACTAACTTTGTTATATTAACTTAATTAGTTGAAGTAAGTAGTTTTATGCGCAAAATAGCACTTTTTTACAATGATTTTAACATCGTTAACTGTAAACTTTGCTTGTTATCATGGTTTACATTAAATTTGTACAATTAACTTAATTGGTTGAAGTAAGTAGTTTTATGTGCAAAATAGCACTTGTTTACAAGAATTTTAACAACTTTAACTGTACACTTTGCTTGTTAACATAGTTTACACTAACTTTGTTATATTAACTTAATTAGTTGAGGTAAGTAGTTTTATGCGCAAAATATTACTTGTTTACAAGAATCTTAACATCTTTCACTGCACTCTTTGCTTGTTATCATTGTTTATAAGAACTTTGTTCGATTAACTTAATTGGTTGAAGTAAATAGTTTTATACGCCAAAAAGCACTTTTGTACAATGATTTTAACATCTTTAACTGTAAACTTTGCTTGTTATCATGGTTTACATTAACTTTGTTCAATTTACTTAATTGGTAGAAGAATGTAGTTTTATGCGCAAAATAGCACTTGTTTATAAGTATATTAACATCTTTTACTGCACTCTTTGCTTGTTATCATGGTTTACAAGAACTTTGTTCAATTAACTTAATTGGTGAAAGAATGTAGTTTTATGCGCAAAATAGCACTTGTTTATAAGAATTTTAACATCTTTAACTGTATACTTTGCTTGTTATCATGGTTTACATTAACTTTGTTCAATTAGCTTAATTGGTTGAAGAAAGTCGTTTTATACAAAAAATAGCACTAGTTTACAAGTATTTCAACATCTTTAACTGTACACTTTCCTCGTTATCAAAGTTTACATTAATTTTGTTCAATTAACTTAATTGCTTCAAAAAAGTAGTTTTATGTGCAAACTAGCACTTGTTTACAAGTATATTAACATCTTTTACTGCACTCTTTGCTTGTTAACATAGTTTACACTAACCTTAATTAGTTGAAGTAAGTAGTTTTATGCGCAAAATATTACTTGTTTACAGGAATCTTAACATCTTTCACTGCACTCTTTGCTTGTTATCATTGTTTATAAGACCTTTGTTCGATTAACTTAATTGGTTGAAGTAAATAGTTTTATACGCCAAAAATCACTTTTGTACAAGAATTTTAACAACTTTAATTGTATACTTTGCTTGTTAACATAGTTTACACTAACTTTGTTATATTAACTTAATTAGTTGAAGTAAGTAGTTTTATGCGCAAAATAGCACTTTTTTACAATGATTTTAACATCTTTAACTGTAAACTTTGCTTGTTATCATAGTTTACACTAACTTTGTTATATTAACTTAATTAGTTGAAGTAAGTAGTTTTAAGCGCAAAAAAGCACTTGTTTATAAGTATATTAACATCTTTCACTGCGCTCTTTGCTTGTTATCATTGTTTATAAGAACTTTGTTCGATGAACTTAATTGGTTGAAGTAAATAGTTTTATACGCCAAAAAGCACTTTTGTACAATGATTTTAACATCTTCAACTGTAAACTTTGCTTGTTATCATGGTTTACATTAACTTTGTTCAATTTACTTAATTGATGGAAGAATGTAGTTTTATGCGCAAAATAGCACTTGTTTATAAGTATATTAACATCTTTTACTGCACTCTTTGCTTGTTATCATGGTTTACAAGAACTTTGTTCAATTAACTTAATTGGTTGAAATAATGAGTTTTATGCGCAAAATAGCACTTGTTTACAAGAATTTTAACATCTTTAAGTGTACACTTTGCTTGTTATCATGTTTTAAATTAACTTTGTTACATTAACTTTATTGGTTGAAGTAAGTAGTCTTATACGCCAAAAAGCACTTTTGTACAAGAATTTTAACAACTTTAACTGTACACTTTGCTTGTTAACATAGTTAACACTAACTTTGTTATATTAACTTAATTAGTTGAGGTAAGTAGTTTTATGCGCAAAATATTACTTGTTTACAAGAATCTTAACATCTTTCACTGCACTCTTTGCTTGTTATCATTGTTTATAAGAACTTTGTTCGATTAACTTAATTGGTTGAAGTAAATAGTTTTATACGCCAAAAAGCACTTTTGTACAAGAATTTTAACAACTTTAACTGTACACTTTGCTTGTTAACATAGTTTACACTAACTTTGTTATATTAACTTAATTAGTTGAAGTAAGTAGTTTTATGCGTAAAATAGCACTTTTTTACAATGATTTTAACATCTTTAACTGTAAACTTTGCTTGTTATCATAGTTTACACTAACTTTGTTATATTAACTTAATTAGTTGAAGTAAGTAGTTTTAAGCGCAAAATAGCACTTGTTTATAAGTATATTAACATCTTTCACTGCGCTCTTTGCTTGTTATCATTGTTTATAAGAACTTTGTTCGATGAACTTAATTGGTTGAAGTAAATAGTTTTATACGCCAAAAAGCACTTTTGTACAATGATTTTAACATCTTCAACTGTAAACTTTGCTTGTTATCATGGTTTACATTAACTTTGTTCAATTTACTTAATTGATGGAAGAATGTAGTTTTATGCGCAAAATAGCACTTGTTTATAAGTATATTAACATCTTTTACTGCACTCTTTGCTTGTTATCATGGTTTACAAGAACTTTGTTCAATTAACTTAATTGGTTGAAATAATGAGTTTTATGCGCAAAATAGCACTTGTTTACAAGAATTTTAACATCTTTAAGTGTACACTTTGCTTGTTATCATGTTTTAAATTAAATTTGTTACATTAACTTTATTGGTTGAAGTAAGTAGTCTTATACGCCAAAAAGCACTTTTGTACAAGAATTTTAACAACTTTAACTGTACACTTTGCTTGTTAACATAGTTAACACTAACTTTGTTATATTAACTTAATTAGTTGAGGTAAGTAGTTTTATGCGCAAAATATTACTTGTTTACAAGAATCTTAACATCTTTCACTGCACTCTTTGCTTGTTATCATTGTTTATAAGAACTTTGTTCGATTAACTTAATTGGTTGAAGTAAATAGTTTTATACGCCAAAAAGCACTTTTGTACAAGAATTTTAACAACTTTAACTGTACACTTTGCTTGTTAACATAGTTTACACTAACTTTGTTATATTAACTTAATTAGTTGAAGTAAGTAGTTTTATGCGCAAAATAGCACTTTTTTACAATGATTTTAACATCTTTAACTGTAAACTTTGCTTGTTATCATGGTTTACATTAATTTTGTACAATTAACCTAATTGGTTGAAGTAAGTAGTTTTATGTGCAAAATAGCACTTGTTTACAAGAACTTTAACAACTTTAACTGTACACTTTGCTTGTTAACATAGTTTACACTAACTTTGTTATATTAACTTAATTAGTTTAGGTAAGTAGTTTTATGCGCACAATATTACTTGTTTGCAAGAATCTTAACATCTTTCACTGCACTCTTTGCTTGTTATCATTGTTTATAAGAACTTTGTTCGATTAACTTAATTGGTTGAAGTAAATAGTTTTATACGCCAAAAAGCACTTTTATACAAGAATTTTAACAACTTTAACTGTACACTTTGCTTGTTAACATAGTTTACACTAACTTTGTTATATTAACTTAATTAGTTGAAGGAAGTAGTTTTATGCGCAAAATAGCACTTGTTTACAAGAATTTTAAAAACTTTAACTGTACACTTTGCTTGTTAACATTGTTTACACTAACTTTGTTATATTAACTTAATTAGTTGAGGTAAGTAGTTTTATGCGCAAAATATTACTTGTTTACAAGAATCTTAACATCTTTCACTGCACTCTTTGCTTGTTATCATTGTTTATAAGAACTTTGTTCGATTAACTTAATTGGTTGAAGTAAATAGTTTTATACGCCAAAAAGCACTTTTGTACAAGAATTTTAACAACTTTAACTGTACACTTTGCTTGTTAACATAGTTTACACTAACTTTGTTATATTAACTTAATTAGTTGAAGTAAGTAGTTTTATGCGCAAAATAGCACTTTTTTACAATGATTTTAACATCTTTAACTGTAAACTTTGCTTGTTATCATGGTTTACATTAAATTTGTACAATTAACTTAATTGGTTGAAGTAAGTAGTTTTATGTGCAAAATAGCACTTGTTTACAAGAATTTTAACAACTTTAACTGTACACTTTGCTTGTTAAAATAGTTTACACTAACTTTGTTATATTAACTTAATTAGTTGAAGTAAGTAGTTTTAAGCGCAAAATAGCACTTGTTTATAAGTATATTAACATCTTTCACTGCACTCTTTGCTTGTTATCATTGTTTATAAGAACTTTGTTCGATTAACTTAATTGGTTGAAGTAAATAGTTTTATACGCCAAAAAGCACTTTTGTACAATGATTTTAACATCTTTAACTGTAAACTTTGCTTGTTATCATGGTTTACATTAACTTTGTTCAATTTACTTAATTGGTAGAAGAATGTAGTTTTATGCGCAAAATAGCACTTGTTTATAAGTATATTAACATCTTTTACTGCACTCTTTGCTTGTTATCATGGTTTACAAGAACTTTGTTCAATTAACTTAATTGGTTGAAATAAGGAGTTTTATGCGCAAAATAGCACTTGTTTACAAGAATATTAACATCATAAACTGTACACTTTGCTTGTTATCATGGTTTACGTTAACTTTGTTCAATTAACTTAATTGGTTGAACAAAGTAGTTTTATGCGCAAAATAGCACTTGTTTACAAGAATTTTAACAACTTTAACTGTACACTTTGCTTGTTATCATGGTTTACGTTAACTTTGTTCAATTAACTTAATTGGTTGAACAAAGTAGTTTTATGCGCAAAATAGCACTTGTTTACAAGAATTTTAACAACTTTAACTGTACACTTTGCTTGTTATCATGTTTTAAATTAACTTTGTTACATTAACTTTATTGGTTGAAGTAAGTAGTTTTATGCGCAAAATAGCACTTTTTTACAATGAATTTAACATCTTTAACTGTAAACTTTGCTTGTTATCATGGTTTACATTAAATTTGTACAATTAACTTAATTGGTTGAAGTAAGTAGTTTTATGTGCAAAATAGCACTTGTTTACAAGAATTTTAACAACTTTAACTGTACACTTTGCTTGTTAACATAGTTTACACTAACTTTGTTATATTAACTTAATTAGTTGAGGTAAGTAGTTTTATGCGCAAAATATTACTTGTTTACAAGAATCTTAACATCTTTCACTGCACTCTTTGCTTGTTATCATTGTTTATAAGAACTTTGTTCGATTAACTTAATTGGTTGAAGTAAATAGTTTTATACGCCAAAAAGCACTTTTGTACAAGAATTTTAACAACTATAACTGTACACTTTGCTTGTTAACATAGTTTACACTAACTTTGTTATATTAACTTAATTAGTTGAAGTAAGTAGTTTTATGCGCAAAATAGCACTTTTTTACAATGATTTTAACATCTTTAACTGTACACTTTGCTTGTTAACATAGTTTACACTAACTTTGTTATATTAAATTAATTGGTTGAAGTAAGTAGTTTTATGTGCAAAATAGCACTTGTTTACAAGAATTTTAACAACTTTAACTGTACACTTTGCTTGTTAACATAGTTTACACTAACTTTGTTATATTAACTTAATTAGTTGAGGTAAGTAGTTTTATGCGCAAAATATTACTTGTTTGCAAGAATCTTAACATCTTTCACTGCACTCTTTGCTTGTTATCATTGTTTATAAGAACTTTGTTCGATTAACTTAATTGGTTGAAGTAAATAGTTTTATACGCCAAAAAGCACTTTTGTACAAGAATTTTAACAACTTTAACTGTACACTTTGCTTGTTAACATAGTTTACACTAACTTTGTTATATTAACTTAATTAGTTGAAGTAAGTAGTTTTATGCGCAAAATAGCACTTTTTTACAATGAATTTAACATCTTTAACTGTAAACTTTGCTTGTTATCATGGTTTACATTAAATTTGTACAATTAACTTAATTGGTTGAAGTAAGTAGTTTTATGTGCAAAATAGCACTTGTTTACAAGAATTTTAACAACTTTAACTGTACACTTTGCTTGTTAACATAGTTTACACTAACTTTGTTATATTAACTTAATTAGTTGAGGTAAGTAGTTTTATGCGCAAAATATTACTTGTTTACAAGAATCTCAACATCTTTCACTGCACTCTTTGCTTGTTATCATTGTTTATAAGAACTTTGTTCGATTAACTTAATTGGTTGAAGTAAATAGTTTTATACGCCAAAAAGCACTTTTGTAGAAGAATTTTAACAACTTTAACTGTACACTTTGCTTGTTAACATAGTTTACACTAACTTTGTTATATTAACTTGATTAGTTGAAGTAAGTAGTTTTATGCGCAAAATAGCACTTTTTTACAATGATTTTAACATCTTTAACTGTAAACTTTGCTTGTTATCATGGTTTACATTAAATTTGTACAATTAACTTAATTGGTTGAAGTAAGTAGTTTTATGTGCAAAATAGCACTTGTTTACAAGAATTTTAACAACTTTAACTGTACACTTTGCTTGTTAACATAGTTTACACTAACTTTGTTATATTAACTTAATTAGTTGAGGTAAGTAGTTTTATGCGCAAAATATTACTTGTTTACAAGAATCTCAACATCTTTCACTGCACTCTTTGCTTGTTATCATTGTTTATAAGAACTTTGTTCGATTAACTTAATTGGTTGAAGTAAATAGTTTTATACGCCAAAAAGCACTTTTGTAGAAGAATTTTAACAACTTTAACTGTACACTTTGCTTGTTAACATAGTTTACACTAACTTTGTTATATTAACTTGATTAGTTGAAGTAAGTAGTTTTATGCGCAAAATAGCACTTTTTTACAATGATTTTAACATCTTTAACTGTAAACTTTGCTTGTTATCATGGTTTACATTAAATTTGTACAATTAACTTAATTGGTTGAAGTAAGTAGTTTTATGTGCAAAATAGCACTTGTTTACAAGAATTTTAACAACTTTAACTGTACACTTTGCTTGTTAAAATAGTTTACACTAACTTTGTTATATTAACTTAATTAGTTGAAGTAAGTAGTTTTAAGCGCAAAATAGCACTTGTTTATAAGTATATTAACATCTTTCACTGCACTCTTTGCTTGTTATCATTGTTTATAAGAACTTTGTTCGATTAACTTAATTGGTTGAAGTAAATAGTTTTATACGCCAAAAAGCACTTTTGTACAATGATTTTAACATCTTTAACTGTAAACTTTGCTTGTTATCATGGTTTACATTAACTTTGTTCAATTTACTTAATTGGTAGAAGAATGTAGTTTTATGCGCAAAATAGCACTTGTTTATAAGTATATTAACATCTTTTACTGCACTCTTTGCTTGTTATCATGGTTTACAAGAACTTTGTTCAATTAACTTAATTGGTTGAAATAAGGAGTTTTATGCGCAAAATAGCACTTGTTTACAAGAATTTTAACATCATAAACTGTACACTTTGCTTGTTATCATGGTTTACGTTAACTTTGTTCAATTAACTTAATTGGTTGAACAAAGTAGTTTTATGCGCAAAATAGCACTTGTTTACAAGAATTTTAACAACTTTAACTGTACACTTTGCTTGTTATCATGGTTTACGTTAACTTTGTTCAATTAACTTAATTGGTTGAACAAAGTAGTTTTATGTGCAAAATAGCACTTGTTTACAAGAATTTTAACAACTTTAACTGTACACTTTGCTTGTTAAAATAGTTTACACTAACTTTGTTATATTAACTTAATTAGTTGAAGTAAGTAGTTTTAAGCGCAAAATAGCACTTGTTTATAAGTATATTAACATCTTTCACTGCACTCTTTGCTTGTTATCATTGTTTATAAGAACTTTGTTCGATTAACTTAATTGGTTGAAGTAAATAGTTTTATACGCCAAAAAGCACTTTTGTACAATGATTTTAACATCTTTAACTGTAAACTTTGCTTGTTATCATGGTTTACATTAACTTTGTTCAATTTACTTAATTGGTAGAAGAATGTAGTTTTATGCGAAAAATAGCCCTTGTTTATAAGTATATTAACATCTTTTACTGCACTCTTTGCTTGTTATCATGGTTTACAAGAACTTTGTTCAATTAACTTAATTGGTTGAAATAAGGAGTTTTATGCGCAAAATAGCACTTGTTTACAAGAATTTTAACATCATAAACTGTACACTTTGCTTGTTATCATGGTTTACGTTAACTTTGTTCAATTAACTTAATTGGTTGAACAAAGTAGTTTTATGCGCAAAATAGCACTTGTTTACAAGAATTTTAACAACTTTAACTGTACACTTTGCTTGTTATCATGGTTTACGTTAACTTTGTTCAATTAACTTAATTGGTTGAACAAAGTAGTTTTATGTGCAAAATAGCACTTGTTTACAAGAATTTTAACAACTTTAACTGTACACTTTGCTTGTTATCATGTTTTAAATTAACTTTGTTACATTAACTTTATTGGTTGAAGTAAGTAGTTTTATGCGCAAAATAGCACTTTTTTACAATGAATTTAACATCTTTAACTGTAAACTTTGCTTGTTATCATGGTTTACATTAAATTTGTACAATTAACTTAATTGGTTGAAGTAAGTAGTTTTATGTGCAAAATAGCACTTGTTTACAAGAATTTTAACAACTTTAACTGTACACTTTGCTTGTTAACATAGTTTACACTAACTTTGTTATATTAACTTAATTAGTTGAGGTAAGTAGTTTTATGCGCAAAATATTACTTGTTTGCAAGAATCTTAACATCTTTCACTGCACTCTTTGCTTGTTATCATTGTTTATAAGAACTTTGTTCGATTAACTTAATTGGTTGAAGTAAATAGTTTTATACGCCAAAAAGCACTTTTGTACAAGAATTTTAACAACTTTAACTGTACACTTTGCTTGTTAACATAGTTTACACTAACTTTGTTATATTAACTTAATTAGTTGAAGTAAGTAGTTTTATGCGCAAAATAGCACTTTTTTACAATGAATTTAACATCTTTAACTGTAAACTTTGCTTGTTATCATGGTTTACATTAAATTTGTACAATTAACTTAATTGGTTGAAGTAAGTAGTTTTATGTGCAAAATAGCACTTGTTTACAAGAATTTTAACAACTTTAACTGTACACTTTGCTTGTTAAAATAGTTTACACTAACTTTGTTATATTAACTTAATTAGTTGAAGTAAGTAGTTTTAAGCGCAAAATAGCACTTGTTTATAAGTATATTAACATCTTTCACTGCACTCTTTGCTTGTTATCATTGTTTATAAGAACTTTGTTCGATTAACTTAATTGGTTGAAGTAAATAGTTTTATACGCCAAAAAGCACTTTTGTACAATGATTTTAACATCTTTAACTGTAAACTTTGCTTGTTATCATGGTTTACATTAACTTTGTTCAATTTACTTAATTGGTAGAAGAATGTAGTTTTATGCGCAAAATAGCACTTGTTTATAAGTATATTAACATCTTTTACTGCACTCTTTGCTTGTTATCATGGTTTACAAGAACTTTGTTCAATTAACTTAATTGGTTGAAATAAGGAGTTTTATGCGCAAAATAGCACTTGTTTACAAGAATTTTAACATCATAAACTGTACACTTTGCTTGTTATCATGGTTTACGTTAACTTTGTTCAATTAACTTAATTGGTTGAACAAAGTAGTTTTATGCGCAAAATAGCACTTGTTTACAAGAATTTTAACAACTTTAACTGTACACTTTGCTTGTTATCATGGTTTACGTTAACTTTGTTCAATTAACTTAATTGAATGAACAAAGTAGTTTTATGCGCAAAATAGCACTTGTTTACAAGAATTTTAACAACTTTAACTGTACACTTAGCTTGTTATCATGTTTTAAATTAACTTTGTTACATTAACTTTATTGGTTGAAGTAAGTAGTTTTATGCGCAAAATAGCACTTTTTTACAATGAATTTAACATCTTTAACTGTAAATTTTGCTTGTTATCATGGTTTACATTAAATTTGTACAATTAACTTAATTGGTTGAAGTAAGTAGTTTTATGTGCAAAATAGCACTTGTTTACAAGAATTTTAACAACTTTAACTGTACACTTTGCTTGTTAACATAGTTTACACTAACTTTGTTATATTAACTTAATTAGTTGAGGTAAGTAGTTTTATGCGCAAAATATTACTTGTTTACAAGAATCTTAACATCTTTCACTGCACTCTTTGCTTGTTATCATTGTTTATAAGAACTTTGTTCGATTAACTTAATTGGTTGAAGTAAATAGTTTTATACGCCAAAAAGCACTTTTGTACAAGAATTTTAACAACTTTAACTGTACACTTTGCTTGTTAACATAGTTTACACTAACTTTGTTATATTAACTTAATTAGTTGAAGTAAGTAGTTGTATGCGCAAAATAGCACTTTTTTACAATGATTTTAACATCTTTAACTGTACACTTTGCTTGTTAACATAGTTTACACTAACTTTGTTATATTAACTTAATTGGTTGAAGTAAGTAGTTTTATGTGCAAAATAGCACTTGTTTACAAGAATTTTAACAACTTTAACTGTACACTTTGCTTGTTAACATAGTTTACACTAACTTTGTTATATTAACTTAATTAGTTGAGGTAAGTAGTTTTATGCGCAAAATATTACTTGTTTGCAAGAATCTTAACATCTTTCACTGCACTCTTTGCTTGTTATCATTGTTTATAAGAACTTTGTTCGATTAACTTAATTGGTTGAAGTAAATAGTTTTATACGCCAAAAAGCACTTTTGTACAAGAATTTTAACAACGTTAACTGTACACTTTGCTTGTTAACATAGTTTACACTAACTTTGTTATATTAACTTAATTAGTTGAAGTAAGTAGTTTTATGCGCAAAATAGCACTTTTTTACAATGAATTTAACATCTTTAACTGTAAACTTTGCTTGTTATCATGGTTTACATTAAATTTGTACAATTAACTTAATTGGTTGAAGTAAGTAGTTTTATGTGCAAAATAGCACTTGTTTACAAGTATTTTAACAACTTTAACTGTACACTTTGCTTGTTAAAATAGTTTACACTAACTTTGTTATATTAACTTAATTAGTTAAGGTAAGTAGTTTTATGCGCAAAATATTACTTGTTTATAAGTATATTAACATCTTTCACTGCACTCTTTGCTTGTTATCATTGTTTATAAGAACTTTGTTCGATTAACTTAATTGGTTGAAGTAAATAGTTTTATACGCCAAAAAGCACTTTTGTACAAGAATTTTAACAACTTTAACTGTACACTTTGCTTGTTAACATAGTTTACACTAACTTTGTTATGTTAACTTAATTAGTTGAAGTAAGTAGTTTTATGAGCAAAATAGCACTTTTTTACAATGATTTTAACATCTTTAACTGTAAACTTTGCTTGTTATCATGGTTTACATTAAATTTGTACAATTAACTTAATTGGTTGAAGTAAGTAGTTTTATGTGCAAAATAGCACTTGTTTACAAGAATTTTAACAACTTTAACTGTACACTTTGCTTGTTAACATAGTTTACACTAACTTTGTTATATTAACTTAATTAGTTGAGGTAAGTAGTTTTATGCGCAAAATATTGCTTGTTTACAAGAATCTTAACATCTTTCACTGCACTCTTTGCTTGTTATCATTGTTTATAAGAACTTTGTTCGATTAACTTAATTGGTTGAAGTAAATAGTTTTATACGCCAAAAAGCACTTTTGTACAAGAATTTTAACAACTTTAACTGTACACTTTGCTTGTTAACATAGTTTACACTAACTTTGTTATATTAACTTAATTAGTTGAAGTAAGTAGTTTTATGCGCAAAATAGCACTTTTTTACAATGATTTTAACATCTTTAACTGTAAACTTTGCTTGTTATCATGGTTTACATTAAATTTGTACAATTAACTTAATTGGTTGAAGTAAGTAGTCTTATGTGCAAAATAGCACTTTTTTACAAGAATTTTAACAACTTTACCTGTACACTTTGCTTGTTAACATAGTTTACACTAACTTTGTTATATTAACTTAATTAGTTGAAGTAAGTAGTTTTAAGCGCAAAATAGCACTTGTTTATAAGTATATTAACATCTTTCACTGCACTCTTTGCTTGTTATCATTGTTTATAAGAACTTTGTTCGATTAACTTAATTGGTTTAAGTAAATAGTTTTATGCGCCAAAAAGCACTTTTGTACAATGATTTTAACATCTTTAACTGTAAACTTTGCTTGTTATCATGGTTTACATTAACTTTGTTCAATTTACTTAATTGGTAGAAGAATGTAGTTTTATGCGCAAAATAGCACTTGTTTATAAGTATATTAACATCTTTTACTGCACTCTTTGCTTGTCATCATGGTTTACAAGAACTTTGTTACATTAACTTTATTGGTTGAAGTAAGTAGTTTTATGCGCAAAATAGCACTTGTTTACAAGAATTTTAACATCATAAACTGTACACTTTGCTTGTTATCATGGTTTACGTTAACTTTGTTCAATTAACTTAATTGGTTGAACAAAGTAGTTTTATGCGCAAAATAGCACTTGTTTACAAGAATTTTAACAACTTTAACTGTACACTTTGCTTGTTAACATAGTTTACACTAACTTTGTTATATTAACTTAATTAGTTGAAGTAAGTAGTTTTATGCGCAAAATAGCACTTTTTTACAATGATTTTAACATCTTTAACTGTAAACTTTGCTTGTTATCATGGTTTACATTAAATTTGTACAATTAACTTAATTGGTTGAAGTAAGTAGTTTTATGTGCAAAATAGCACTTGTTTACAAGAATTTTAACAACTTTAACTGTACACTTTGCTTGTTATCATGGTTTACGTTAACTTTGTTCAATTAACTTAATTGGTTGAACAAAGTAGTTTTATGCGCAAAATAGCACTTGTTTACAAGAATTTTAACAACTTTAACTGTACACTTTGCTTGTTAACATAGTTTACACTAACTTTGTTATATTAACTTAATTAGTTGAAGTAAGTAGTTTTATGCGCAAAATAGCACTTGTTTATAAGTATATTAACATCTTTAACTGTAAACTTTGCTTGTTATCATGGTTTACATTAAATTTGTACAATTAACTTAATTGGTTGAAGTAAGTAGTTTTATGTGCAAAATAGCACTTGTTTACAAGAATTTTAACAACTTTAACTGTACACTTTGCTTGTTAACATAGTTTACACTAACTTTGTTATATTAACTTAATTAGTTGAGGTAAGTAGTTTTATGCGCAAAATATTACTTGTTTACAAGAATCTCAACATCTTTCACTGCACTCTTTGCTTGTTATCATTGTTTATAAGAACTTTGTTCGATTAACTTAATTGGTTGAAGTAAATAGTTTTATGCGCCAAAAAGCACTTTTGTACAATGATTTTAACATCTTTAACTGTAAACTTTGCTTGTTATCATGGTTTACATTAACTTTGTTCAATTTACTTAATTGGTAGAAGAATGTAGTTTTATGCGCAAAATAGCACTTGTTTATAAGTATATTAACATCTTTTACTGCACTCTTTGCTTGTTATCATGGTTTACAAGAACTTTGTTACATTAACTTTATTGGTTGAAGTAAGTAGTTTTATGCGCAAAATAGCACTTGTTTACAAGAATTTTAACATCATAAACTGTACACTTTGCTTGTTATCATGGTTTACGTTAACTTTGTTCAATTAACTTAATTGGTTGAACAAAGTAGTTTTATGCGCAAAATAGCACTTGTTTACAAGAATTTTAACAACTTTAACTGTACACTTTGCTTGTTAACATAGTTTACACTAACTTTGTTATATTAACTTAATTAGTTGAAGTAAGTAGTTTTATGCGCAAAATAGCACTTTTTTACAATGATTTTAACATCTTTAACTGTAAACTTTGCTTGTTATCATGGTTTACATTAAATTTGTACAATTAACTTAATTGGTTGAAGTAAGTAGTTTTATGTGCAAAATAGCACTTGTTTACAAGAATTTTAACAACTTTAACTGTACACTTTGCTTGTTATCATGGTTTACGTTAACTTTGTTCAATTAACTTAATTGGTTGAACAAAGTAGTTTTATGCGCAAAATAGCACTTGTTTACAAGAATTTTAACAACTTTAACTGTACACTTTGCTTGTTAACATAGTTTACACTAACTTTGTTATATTAACTTAATTAGTTGAAGTAAGTAGTTTTATGCGCAAAATAGCACTTGTTTATAAGTATATTAACATCTTTAACTGTAAACTTTGCTTGTTATCATGGTTTACATTAAATTTGTACAATTAACTTAATTGGTTGAAGTAAGTAGTTTTATGTGCAAAATAGCACTTGTTTACAAGAATTTTAACAACTTTAACTGTACACTTTGCTTGTTAACATAGTTTACACTAACTTTGTTATATTAACTTAATTAGTTGAGGTAAGTAGTTTTATGCGCAAAATATTACTTGTTTACAAGAATCTCAACATCTTTCACTGCACTCTTTGCTTGTTATCATTGTTTATAAGAACTTTGTTCGATTAACTTAATTGGTTGAAGTAAATAGTTTTATACGCCAAAAAGCACTTTTGTAGAAGAATTTTAACAACTTTAACTGTACACTTTGCTTGTTAACATAGTTTACACTAACTTTGTTATATTAACTTGATTAGTTGAAGTAAGTAGTTTTATGCGCAAAATAGCACTTTTTTACAATGATTTTAACATCTTTAACTGTAAACTTTGCTTGTTATCATGGTTTACATTAAATTTGTACAATTAACTTAATTGGTTGAAGTAAGTAGTTTTATGTGCAAAATAGCACTTGTTTACAAGAATTTTAACAACTTTAACTGTACACTTTGCTTGTTAAAATAGTTTACACTAACTTTGTTATATTAACTTAATTAGTTGAAGTAAGTAGTTTTAAGCGCAAAATAGCACTTGTTTATAAGTATATTAACATCTTTCACTGCACTCTTTGCTTGTTATCATTGTTTATAAGAACTTTGTTCGATTAACTTAATTGGTTGAAGTAAATAGTTTTATACGCCAAAAAGCACTTTTGTACAATGATTTTAACATCTTTAACTGTAAACTTTGCTTGTTATCATGGTTTACATTAACTTTGTTCAATTTACTTAATTGGTAGAAGAATGTAGTTTTATGCGCAAAATAGCACTTGTTTATAAGTATATTAACATCTTTTACTGCACTCTTTGCTTGTTATCATGGTTTACAAGAACTTTGTTCAATTAACTTAATTGGTTGAAATAAGGAGTTTTATGCGCAAAATAGCACTTGTTTACAAGAATTTTAACATCATAAACTGTACACTTTGCTTGTTATCATGGTTTACGTTAACTTTGTTCAATTAACTTAATTGGTTGAACAAAGTAGTTTTATGCGCAAAATAGCACTTGTTTACAAGAATTTTAACAACTTTAACTGTACACTTTGCTTGTTATCATGGTTTACGTTAACTTTGTTCAATTAACTTAATTGGTTGAACAAAGTAGTTTTATGTGCAAAATAGCACTTGTTTACAAGAATTGTAACAACTTTAACTGTACACTTTGCTTGTTAAAATAGTTTACACTAACTTTGTTATATTAACTTAATTAGTTGAAGTAAGTAGTTTTAAGCGCAAAATAGCACTTGTTTATAAGTATATTAACATCTTTCACTGCACTCTTTGCTTGTTATCATTGTTTATAAGAACTTTGTTCGATTAACTTAATTGGTTGAAGTAAATAGTTTTATACGCCAAAAAGCACTTTTGTACAATGATTTTAACATCTTTAACTGTAAACTTTGCTTGTTATCATGGTTTACATTAACTTTGTTCAATTTACTTAATTGGTAGAAGAATGTAGTTTTATGCGCAAAATAGCACTTGTTTATAAGTATATTAACATCTTTTACTGCACTCTTTGCTTGTTATCATGGTTTACAAGAACTTTGTTCAATTAACTTAATTGGTTGAAATAAGGAGTTTTATGCGCAAAATAGCACTTGTTTACAAGAATTTTAACATCATAAACTGTACACTTTGCTTGTTATCATGGTTTACGTTAACTTTGTTCAATTAACTTAATTGGTTGAACAAAGTAGTTTTATGCGCAAAATAGCACTTGTTTACAAGAATTTTAACAACTTTAACTGTACACTTTGCTTGTTATCATGGTTTACGTTAACTTTGTTCAATTAACTTAATTGGTTGAACAAAGTAGTTTTATGTGCAAAATAGCACTTGTTTACAAGAATTTTAACAACTTTAACTGTACACTTTGCTTGTTATCATGTTTTAAATTAACTTTGTTACATTAACTTTATTGGTTGAAGTAAGTAGTTTTATGCGCAAAATAGCACTTTTTTACAATGAATTTAACATCTTTAACTGTAAACTTTGCTTGTTATCATGGTTTACATTAAATTTGTACAATTAACTTAATTGGTTGAAGTAAGTAGTTTTATGTGCAAAATAGCACTTGTTTACAAGAATTTTAACAACTTTAACTGTACACTTTGCTTGTTATCATGGTTTACGTTAACTTTGTTCAATTAACTTAATTGGTTGAACAAAGTAGTTTTATGCGCAAAATAGCACTTGTTTACAAGAATTTTAACAACTTTAACTGTACACTTTGCTTGTTAACATAGTTTACACTAACTTTGTTATATTAACTTAATTAGTTGAAGTAAGTAGTTTTATGCGCAAAATAGCACTTGTTTATAAGTATATTAACATCTTTAACTGTAAACTTTGCTTGTTATCATGGTTTACATTAAATTTGTACAATTAACTTAATTGGTTGAAGTAAGTAGTTTTATGTGCAAAATAGCACTTGTTTACAAGAATTTTAACAACTTTAACTGTACACTTTGCTTGTTAACATAGTTTACACTAACTTTGTTATATTAACTTAATTAGTTGAGGTAAGTAGTTTTATGCGCAAAATATTACTTGTTTACAAGAATCTCAACATCTTTCACTGCACTCTTTGCTTGTTATCATTGTTTATAAGAACTTTGTTCGATTAACTTAATTGGTTGAAGTAAATAGTTTTATACGCCAAAAAGCACTTTTGTAGAAGAATTTTAACAACTTTAACTGTACACTTTGCTTGTTAACATAGTTTACACTAACTTTGTTATATTAACTTGATTAGTTGAAGTAAGTAGTTTTATGCGCAAAATAGCACTTTTTTACAATGATTTTAACATCTTTAACTGTAAACTTTGCTTGTTATCATGGTTTACATTAAATTTGTACAATTAACTTAATTGGTTGAAGTAAGTAGTTTTATGTGCAAAATAGCACTTGTTTACAAGAATTTTAACAACTTTAACTGTACACTTTGCTTGTTAAAATAGTTTACACTAACTTTGTTATATTAACTTAATTAGTTGAAGTAAGTAGTTTTAAGCGCAAAATAGCACTTGTTTATAAGTATATTAACATCTTTCACTGCACTCTTTGCTTGTTATCATTGTTTATAAGAACTTTGTTCGATTAACTTAATTGGTTGAAGTAAATAGTTTTATACGCCAAAAAGCACTTTTGTACAATGATTTTAACATCTTTAACTGTAAACTTTGCTTGTTATCATGGTTTACATTAACTTTGTTCAATTTACTTAATTGGTAGAAGAATGTAGTTTTATGCGCAAAATAGCACTTGTTTATAAGTATATTAACATCTTTTACTGCACTCTTTGCTTGTTATCATGGTTTACAAGAACTTTGTTCAATTAACTTAATTGGTTGAAATAAGGAGTTTTATGCGCAAAATAG
Organism: Aurelia sp. 3 sensu Dawson et al. (2005); assembly: GCA_964020215.1. NCBI lineage: Eukaryota > Metazoa > Cnidaria > Scyphozoa > Semaeostomeae > Ulmaridae > Aurelia > Aurelia sp. 3 sensu Dawson et al. (2005). The sequence continues at coordinate 9,829,845 of OZ026584.1, forward strand.
CACTTGTTTACAAGAATTTTAACATCATAAACTGTACACTTTGCTTGTTATCATGGTTTACGTTAACTTTGTTCAATTAACTTAATTGGTTGAACAAAGTAGTTTTATGCGCAAAATAGCACTTGTTTACAAGAATTTTAACAACTTTAACTGTACACTTTGCTTGTTATCATGGTTTACGTTAACTTTGTTCAATTAACTTAATTGGTTGAACAAAGTAGTTTTATGTGCAAAATAGCACTTGTTTACAAGAATTGTAACAACTTTAACTGTACACTTTGCTTGTTAAAATAGTTTACACTAACTTTGTTATATTAACTTAATTAGTTGAAGTAAGTAGTTTTAAGCGCAAAATAGCACTTGTTTATAAGTATATTAACATCTTTCACTGCACTCTTTGCTTGTTATCATTGTTTATAAGAACTTTGTTCGATTAACTTAATTGGTTGAAGTAAATAGTTTTATACGCCAAAAAGCACTTTTGTACAATGATTTTAACATCTTTAACTGTAAACTTTGCTTGTTATCATGGTTTACATTAACTTTGTTCAATTTACTTAATTGGTAGAAGAATGTAGTTTTATGCGCAAAATAGCACTTGTTTATAAGTATATTAACATCTTTTACTGCACTCTTTGCTTGTTATCATGGTTTACAAGAACTTTGTTCAATTAACTTAATTGGTTGAAATAAGGAGTTTTATGCGCAAAATAGCACTTGTTTACAAGAATTTTAACATCATAAACTGTACACTTTGCTTGTTATCATGGTTTACGTTAACTTTGTTCAATTAACTTAATTGGTTGAACAAAGTAGTTTTATGCGCAAAATAGCACTTGTTTACAAGAATTTTAACAACTTTAACTGTACACTTTGCTTGTTATCATGGTTTACGTTAACTTTGTTCAATTAACTTAATTGGTTGAACAAAGTAGTTTTATGTGCAAAATAGCACTTGTTTACAAGAATTTTAACAACTTTAACTGTACACTTTGCTTGTTATCATGTTTTAAATTAACTTTGTTACATTAACTTTATTGGTTGAAGTAAGTAGTTTTATGCGCAAAATAGCACTTTTTTACAATGAATTTAACATCTTTAACTGTAAACTTTGCTTGTTATCATGGTTTACATTAAATTTGTACAATTAACTTAATTGGTTGAAGTAAGTAGTTTTATGTGCAAAATAGCACTTGTTTACAAGAATTTTAACAACTTTTACTGCACTCTTTGCTTGTTATCATGGTTTACAAGAACTTTGTTCAATTAACTTAATTGGTTGAAATAAGGAGTTTTATGCGCAAAATAGCACTTGTTTACAAGAATTTTAACATCATAAACTGTACACTTTGCTTGTTATCATGGTTTACGTTAACTTTGTTCAATTAACTTAATTGGTTGAACAAAGTAGTTTTATGCGCAAAATAGCACTTGTTTACAAGAATTTTAACAACTTTAACTGTACACTTTGCTTGTTATCATGGTTTACGTTAACTTTGTTCAATTAACTTAATTGGTTGAACAAAGTAGTTTTATGTGCAAAATAGCACTTGTTTACAAGAATTTTAACAACTTTAACTGTACACTTTGCTTGTTATCATGTTTTAAATTAACTTTGTTACATTAACTTTATTGGTTGAAGTAAGTAGTTTTATGCGCAAAATAGCACTTTTTTACAATGAATTTAACATCTTTAACTGTAAACTTTGCTTGTTATCATGGTTTACATTAAATTTGTACAATTAACTTAATTGGTTGAAGTAAGTAGTTTTATGTGCAAAATAGCACTTGTTTACAAGAATTTTAACAACTTTAACTGTACACTTTGCTTGTTAACATAGTTTACACTAACTTTGTTATATTAACTTAATTAGTTGAGGTAAGTAGTTTTATGCGCAAAATATTACTTGTTTGCAAGAATCTTAACATCTTTCACTGCACTCTTTGCTTGTTATCATTGTTTATAAGAACTTTGTTCGATTAACTTAATTGGTTGAAGTAAATAGTTTTATACGCCAAAAAGCACTTTTGTACAAGAATTTTAACAACTTTAACTGTACACTTTGCTTGTTAACATAGTTTACACTAACTTTGTTATATTAACTTAATTAGTTGAAGTAAGTAGTTTTATGCGCAAAATAGCACTTTTTTACAATGAATTTAACATCTTTAACTGTAAACTTTGCTTGTTATCATGGTTTACATTAAATTTGTACAATTAACTTAATTGGTTGAAGTAAGTAGTTTTATGTGCAAAATAGCACTTGTTTACAAGAATTTTAACAACTTTAACTGTACACTTTGCTTGTTAACATAGTTTACACTAACTTTGTTATATTAACTTAATTAGTTGAGGTAAGTAGTTTTATGCGCAAAATATTACTTGTTTACAAGAATCTCAACATCTTTCACTGCACTCTTTGCTTGTTATCATTGTTTATAAGAACTTTGTTCGATTAACTTAATTGGTTGAAGTAAATAGTTTTATACGCCAAAAAGCACTTTTGTAGAAGAATTTTAACAACTTTAACTGTACACTTTGCTTGTTAACATAGTTTACACTAACTTTGTTATATTAACTTGATTAGTTGAAGTAAGTAGTTTTATGCGCAAAATAGCACTTTTTTACAATGATTTTAACATCTTTAACTGTAAACTTTGCTTGTTATCATGGTTTACATTAAATTTGTACAATTAACTTAATTGGTTGAAGTAAGTAGTTTTATGTGCAAAATAGCACTTGTTTACAAGAATTTTAACAACTTTAACTGTACACTTTGCTTGTTAACATAGTTTACACTAACTTTGTTATATTAACTTAATTAGTTGAGGTAAGTAGTTTTATGCGCAAAATATTACTTGTTTACAAGAATCTCAACATCTTTCACTGCACTCTTTGCTTGTTATCATTGTTTATAAGAACTTTGTTCGATTAACTTAATTGGTTGAAGTAAATAGTTTTATACGCCAAAAAGCACTTTTGTACAAGAATTTTAACAACTTTAACTGTACACTTTGCTTGTTAACATAGTTTACACTAACTTTGTTATATTAACTTGATTAGTTGAAGTAAGTAGTTTTATGCGCAAAATAGCACTTTTTTACAATGATTTTAACATCTTTAACTGTAAACTTTGCTTGTTATCATGGTTTACATTAAATTTGTACAATTAACTTAATTGGTTGAAGTAAGTAGTTTTATGTGCAAAATAGCACTTGTTTACAAGAATTTTAACAACTTTAACTGTACACTTTGCTTGTTAAAATAGTTTACACTAACTTTGTTATATTAACTTAATTAGTTGAAGTAAGTAGTTTTAAGCGCAAAATAGCACTTGTTTATAAGTATATTAACATCTTTCACTGCACTCTTTGCTTGTTATCATTGTTTATAAGAACTTTGTTCGATTAACTTAATTGGTTGAAGTAAATAGTTTTATACGCCAAAAAGCACTTTTGTACAATGATTTTAACATCTTTAACTGTAAACTTTGCTTGTTATCATGGTTTACATTAACTTTGTTCAATTTACTTAATTGGTAGAAGAATGTAGTTTTATGCGCAAAATAGCACTTGTTTATAAGTATATTAACATCTTTTACTGCACTCTTTGCTTGTTATCATGGTTTACAAGAACTTTGTTCAATTAACTTAATTGGTTGAAATAAGGAGTTTTATGCGCAAAATAGCACTTGTTTACAAGAATTTTAACATCATAAACTGTACACTTTGCTTGTTATCATGGTTTACGTTAACTTTGTTCAATTAACTTAATTGGTTGAACAAAGTAGTTTTATGCGCAAAATAGCACTTGTTTACAAGAATTTTAACAACTTTAACTGTACACTTTGCTTGTTATCATGGTTTACGTTAACTTTGTTCAATTAACTTAATTGGTTGAACAAAGTAGTTTTATGTGCAAAATAGCACTTGTTTACAAGAATTTTAACAACTTTAACTGTACACTTTGCTTGTTAAAATAGTTTACACTAACTTTGTTATATTAACTTAATTAGTTGAAGTAAGTAGTTTTAAGCGCAAAATAGCACTTGTTTATAAGTATATTAACATCTTTCACTGCACTCTTTGCTTGTTATCATTGTTTATAAGAACTTTGTTCGATTAACTTAATTGGTTGAAGTAAATAGTTTTATACGCCAAAAAGCACTTTTGTACAATGATTTTAACATCTTTAACTGTAAACTTTGCTTGTTATCATGGTTTACATTAACTTTGTTCAATTTACTTAATTGGTAGAAGAATGTAGTTTTATGCGAAAAATAGCCCTTGTTTATAAGTATATTAACATCTTTTACTGCACTCTTTGCTTGTTATCATGGTTTACAAGAACTTTGTTCAATTAACTTAATTGGTTGAAATAAGGAGTTTTATGCGCAAAATAGCACTTGTTTACAAGAATTTTAACATCATAAACTGTACACTTTGCTTGTTATCATGGTTTACGTTAACTTTGTTCAATTAACTTAATTGGTTGAACAAAGTAGTTTTATGCGCAAAATAGCACTTGTTTACAAGAATTTTAACAACTTTAACTGTACACTTTGCTTGTTATCATGGTTTACGTTAACTTTGTTCAATTAACTTAATTGGTTGAACAAAGTAGTTTTATGTGCAAAATAGCACTTGTTTACAAGAATTTTAACAACTTTAACTGTACACTTTGCTTGTTATCATGTTTTAAATTAACTTTGTTACATTAACTTTATTGGTTGAAGTAAGTAGTTTTATGCGCAAAATAGCACTTTTTTACAATGAATTTAACATCTTTAACTGTAAACTTTGCTTGTTATCATGGTTTACATTAAATTTGTACAATTAACTTAATTGGTTGAAGTAAGTAGTTTTATGTGCAAAATAGCACTTGTTTACAAGAATTTTAACAACTTTAACTGTACACTTTGCTTGTTAACATAGTTTACACTAACTTTGTTATATTAACTTAATTAGTTGAGGTAAGTAGTTTTATGCGCAAAATATTACTTGTTTGCAAGAATCTTAACATCTTTCACTGCACTCTTTGCTTGTTATCATTGTTTATAAGAACTTTGTTCGATTAACTTAATTGGTTGAAGTAAATAGTTTTATACGCCAAAAAGCACTTTTGTACAAGAATTTTAACAACTTTAACTGTACACTTTGCTTGTTAACATAGTTTACACTAACTTTGTTATATTAACTTAATTAGTTGAAGTAAGTAGTTTTATGCGCAAAATAGCACTTTTTTACAATGAATTTAACATCTTTAACTGTAAACTTTGCTTGTTATCATGGTTTACATTAAATTTGTACAATTAACTTAATTGGTTGAAGTAAGTAGTTTTATGTGCAAAATAGCACTTGTTTACAAGAATTTTAACAACTTTAACTGTACACTTTGCTTGTTAAAATAGTTTACACTAACTTTGTTATATTAACTTAATTAGTTGAAGTAAGTAGTTTTAAGCGCAAAATAGCACTTGTTTATAAGTATATTAACATCTTTCACTGCACTCTTTGCTTGTTATCATTGTTTATAAGAACTTTGTTCGATTAACTTAATTGGTTGAAGTAAATAGTTTTATACGCCAAAAAGCACTTTTGTACAATGATTTTAACATCTTTAACTGTAAACTTTGCTTGTTATCATGGTTTACATTAACTTTGTTCAATTTACTTAATTGGTAGAAGAATGTAGTTTTATGCGCAAAATAGCACTTGTTTATAAGTATATTAACATCTTTTACTGCACTCTTTGCTTGTTATCATGGTTTACAAGAACTTTGTTCAATTAACTTAATTGGTTGAAATAAGGAGTTTTATGCGCAAAATAGCACTTGTTTACAAGAATTTTAACATCATAAACTGTACACTTTGCTTGTTATCATGGTTTACGTTAACTTTGTTCAATTAACTTAATTGGTTGAACAAAGTAGTTTTATGCGCAAAATAGCACTTGTTTACAAGAATTTTAACAACTTTAACTGTACACTTTGCTTGTTATCATGGTTTACGTTAACTTTGTTCAATTAACTTAATTGAATGAACAAAGTAGTTTTATGCGCAAAATAGCACTTGTTTACAAGAATTTTAACAACTTTAACTGTACACTTAGCTTGTTATCATGTTTTAAATTAACTTTGTTACATTAACTTTATTGGTTGAAGTAAGTAGTTTTATGCGCAAAATAGCACTTTTTTACAATGAATTTAACATCTTTAACTGTAAATTTTGCTTGTTATCATGGTTTACATTAAATTTGTACAATTAACTTAATTGGTTGAAGTAAGTAGTTTTATGTGCAAAATAGCACTTGTTTACAAGAATTTTAACAACTTTAACTGTACACTTTGCTTGTTAACATAGTTTACACTAACTTTGTTATATTAACTTAATTAGTTGAGGTAAGTAGTTTTATGCGCAAAATATTACTTGTTTACAAGAATCTTAACATCTTTCACTGCACTCTTTGCTTGTTATCATTGTTTATAAGAACTTTGTTCGATTAACTTAATTGGTTGAAGTAAATAGTTTTATACGCCAAAAAGCACTTTTGTACAAGAATTTTAACAACTTTAACTGTACACTTTGCTTGTTAACATAGTTTACACTAACTTTGTTATATTAACTTAATTAGTTGAAGTAAGTAGTTGTATGCGCAAAATAGCACTTTTTTACAATGATTTTAACATCTTTAACTGTACACTTTGCTTGTTAACATAGTTTACACTAACTTTGTTATATTAACTTAATTGGTTGAAGTAAGTAGTTTTATGTGCAAAATAGCACTTGTTTACAAGAATTTTAACAACTTTAACTGTACACTTTGCTTGTTAACATAGTTTACACTAACTTTGTTATATTAACTTAATTAGTTGAGGTAAGTAGTTTTATGCGCAAAATATTACTTGTTTGCAAGAATCTTAACATCTTTCACTGCACTCTTTGCTTGTTATCATTGTTTATAAGAACTTTGTTCGATTAACTTAATTGGTTGAAGTAAATAGTTTTATACGCCAAAAAGCACTTTTGTACAAGAATTTTAACAACGTTAACTGTACACTTTGCTTGTTAACATAGTTTACACTAACTTTGTTATATTAACTTAATTAGTTGAAGTAAGTAGTTTTATGCGCAAAATAGCACTTTTTTACAATGAATTTAACATCTTTAACTGTAAACTTTGCTTGTTATCATGGTTTACATTAAATTTGTACAATTAACTTAATTGGTTGAAGTAAGTAGTTTTATGTGCAAAATAGCACTTGTTTACAAGTATTTTAACAACTTTAACTGTACACTTTGCTTGTTAAAATAGTTTACACTAACTTTGTTATATTAACTTAATTAGTTAAGGTAAGTAGTTTTATGCGCAAAATATTACTTGTTTATAAATATATTAACATCTTTCACTGCACTCTTTGCTTGTTATCATTGTTTATAAGAACTTTGTTCGATTAACTTAATTGGTTGAAGTAAATAGTTTTATACGCCAAAAAGCACTTTTGTACAAGAATTTTAACAACTTTAACTGTACACTTTGCTTGTTAACATAGTTTACACTAACTTTGTTATGTTAACTTAATTAGTTGAAGTAAGTAGTTTTATGAGCAAAATAGCACTTTTTTACAATGATTTTAACATCTTTAACTGTAAACTTTGCTTGTTATCATGGTTTACATTAAATTTGTACAATTAACTTAATTGGTTGAAGTAAGTAGTTTTATGTGCAAAATAGCACTTGTTTACAAGAATTTTAACAACTTTAACTGTACACTTTGCTTGTTAACATAGTTTACACTAACTTTGTTATATTAACTTAATTAGTTGAGGTAAGTAGTTTTATGCGCAAAATATTGCTTGTTTACAAGAATCTTAACATCTTTCACTGCACTCTTTGCTTGTTATCATTGTTTATAAGAACTTTGTTCGATTAACTTAATTGGTTGAAGTAAATAGTTTTATACGCCAAAAAGCACTTTTGTACAAGAATTTTAACAACTTTAACTGTACACTTTGCTTGTTAACATAGTTTACACTAACTTTGTTATATTAACTTAATTAGTTGAAGTAAGTAGTTTTATGCGCAAAATAGCACTTTTTTACAATGATTTTAACATCTTTAACTGTAAACTTTGCTTGTTATCATGGTTTACATTAAATTTGTACAATTAACTTAATTGGTTGAAGTAAGTAGTCTTATGTGCAAAATAGCACTTTTTTACAAGAATTTTAACAACTTTACCTGTACACTTTGCTTGTTAACATAGTTTACACTAACTTTGTTATATTAACTTAATTAGTTGAAGTAAGTAGTTTTAAGCGCAAAATAGCACTTGTTTATAAGTATATTAACATCTTTCACTGCACTCTTTGCTTGTTATCATTGTTTATAAGAACTTTGTTCGATTAACTTAATTGGTTTAAGTAAATAGTTTTATGCGCCAAAAAGCACTTTTGTACAATGATTTTAACATCTTTAACTGTAAACTTTGCTTGTTATCATGGTTTACATTAACTTTGTTCAATTTACTTAATTGGTAGAAGAATGTAGTTTTATGCGCAAAATAGCACTTGTTTATAAGTATATTAACATCTTTTACTGCACTCTTTGCTTGTCATCATGGTTTACAAGAACTTTGTTACATTAACTTTATTGGTTGAAGTAAGTAGTTTTATGCGCAAAATAGCACTTGTTTACAAGAATTTTAACATCATAAACTGTACACTTTGCTTGTTATCATGGTTTACGTTAACTTTGTTCAATTAACTTAATTGGTTGAACAAAGTAGTTTTATGCGCAAAATAGCACTTGTTTACAAGAATTTTAACAACTTTAACTGTACACTTTGCTTGTTAACATAGTTTACACTAACTTTGTTATATTAACTTAATTAGTTGAAGTAAGTAGTTTTATGCGCAAAATAGCACTTTTTTACAATGATTTTAACATCTTTAACTGTAAACTTTGCTTGTTATCATGGTTTACATTAAATTTGTACAATTAACTTAATTGGTTGAAGTAAGTAGTTTTATGTGCAAAATAGCACTTGTTTACAAGAATTTTAACAACTTTAACTGTACACTTTGCTTGTTATCATGGTTTACGTTAACTTTGTTCAATTAACTTAATTGGTTGAACAAAGTAGTTTTATGCGCAAAATAGCACTTGTTTACAAGAATTTTAACAACTTTAACTGTACACTTTGCTTGTTAACATAGTTTACACTAACTTTGTTATATTAACTTAATTAGTTGAAGTAAGTAGTTTTATGCGCAAAATAGCACTTGTTTATAAGTATATTAACATCTTTAACTGTAAACTTTGCTTGTTATCATGGTTTACATTAAATTTGTACAATTAACTTAATTGGTTGAAGTAAGTAGTTTTATGTGCAAAATAGCACTTGTTTACAAGAATTTTAACAACTTTAACTGTACACTTTGCTTGTTAACATAGTTTACACTAACTTTGTTATATTAACTTAATTAGTTGAGGTAAGTAGTTTTATGCGCAAAATATTACTTGTTTACAAGAATCTCAACATCTTTCACTGCACTCTTTGCTTGTTATCATTGTTTATAAGAACTTTGTTCGATTAACTTAATTGGTTGAAGTAAATAGTTTTATGCGCCAAAAAGCACTTTTGTACAATGATTTTAACATCTTTAACTGTAAACTTTGCTTGTTATCATGGTTTACATTAACTTTGTTCAATTTACTTAATTGGTAGAAGAATGTAGTTTTATGCGCAAAATAGCACTTGTTTATAAGTATATTAACATCTTTTACTGCACTCTTTGCTTGTTATCATGGTTTACAAGAACTTTGTTACATTAACTTTATTGGTTGAAGTAAGTAGTTTTATGCGCAAAATAGCACTTGTTTACAAGAATTTTAACATCATAAACTGTACACTTTGCTTGTTATCATGGTTTACGTTAACTTTGTTCAATTAACTTAATTGGTTGAACAAAGTAGTTTTATGCGCAAAATAGCACTTGTTTACAAGAATTTTAACAACTTTAACTGTACACTTTGCTTGTTAACATAGTTTACACTAACTTTGTTATATTAACTTAATTAGTTGAAGTAAGTAGTTTTATGCGCAAAATAGCACTTTTTTACAATGATTTTAACATCTTTAACTGTAAACTTTGCTTGTTATCATGGTTTACATTAAATTTGTACAATTAACTTAATTGGTTGAAGTAAGTAGTTTTATGTGCAAAATAGCACTTGTTTACAAGAATTTTAACAACTTTAACTGTACACTTTGCTTGTTATCATGGTTTACGTTAACTTTGTTCAATTAACTTAATTGGTTGAACAAAGTAGTTTTATGCGCAAAATAGCACTTGTTTACAAGAATTTTAACAACTTTAACTGTACACTTTGCTTGTTAACATAGTTTACACTAACTTTGTTATATTAACTTAATTAGTTGAAGTAAGTAGTTTTATGCGCAAAATAGCACTTGTTTATAAGTATATTAACATCTTTAACTGTAAACTTTGCTTGTTATCATGGTTTACATTAAATTTGTACAATTAACTTAATTGGTTGAAGTAAGTAGTTTTATGTGCAAAATAGCACTTGTTTACAAGAATTTTAACAACTTTAACTGTACACTTTGCTTGTTAACATAGTTTACACTAACTTTGTTATATTAACTTAATTAGTTGAGGTAAGTAGTTTTATGCGCAAAATATTACTTGTTTACAAGAATCTCAACATCTTTCACTGCACTCTTTGCTTGTTATCATTGTTTATAAGAACTTTGTTCGATTAACTTAATTGGTTGAAGTAAATAGTTTTATACGCCAAAAAGCACTTTTGTAGAAGAATTTTAACAACTTTAACTGTACACTTTGCTTGTTAACATAGTTTACACTAACTTTGTTATATTAACTTGATTAGTTGAAGTAAGTAGTTTTATGCGCAAAATAGCACTTTTTTACAATGATTTTAACATCTTTAACTGTAAACTTTGCTTGTTATCATGGTTTACATTAAATTTGTACAATTAACTTAATTGGTTGAAGTAAGTAGTTTTATGTGCAAAATAGCACTTGTTTACAAGAATTTTAACAACTTTAACTGTACACTTTGCTTGTTAAAATAGTTTACACTAACTTTGTTATATTAACTTAATTAGTTGAAGTAAGTAGTTTTAAGCGCAAAATAGCACTTTTTTATAAGTATATTAACATCTTTCACTGCACTCTTTGCTTGTTATCATTGTTTATAAGAACTTTGTTCGATTAACTTAATTGGTTGAAGTAAATAGTTTTATACGCCAAAAAGCACTTTTGTACAATGATTTTAACATCTTTAACTGTAAACTTTGCTTGTTATCATGGTTTACATTAACTTTGTTCAATTTACTTAATTGGTAGAAGAATGTAGTTTTATGCGCAAAATAGCACTTGTTTATAAGTATATTAACATCTTTTACTGCACTCTTTGCTTGTTATCATGGTTTACAAGAACTTTGTTCAATTAACTTAATTGGTTGAAATAAGGAGTTTTATGCGCAAAATAGCACTTGTTTACAAGAATTTTAACATCATAAACTGTACACTTTGCTTGTTATCATGGTTTACGTTAACTTTGTTCAATTAACTTAATTGGTTGAACAAAGTAGTTTTATGCGCAAAATAGCACTTGTTTACAAGAATTTTAACAACTTTAACTGTACACTTTGCTTGTTATCATGGTTTACGTTAACTTTGTTCAATTAACTTAATTGGTTGAACAAAGTAGTTTTATGTGCAAAATAGCACTTGTTTACAAGAATTGTAACAACTTTAACTGTACACTTTGCTTGTTAAAATAGTTTACACTAACTTTGTTATATTAACTTAATTAGTTGAAGTAAGTAGTTTTAAGCGCAAAATAGCACTTGTTTATAAGTATATTAACATCTTTCACTGCACTCTTTGCTTGTTATCATTGTTTATAAGAACTTTGTTCGATTAACTTAATTGGTTGAAGTAAATAGTTTTATACGCCAAAAAGCACTTTTGTACAATGATTTTAACATCTTTAACTGTAAACTTTGCTTGTTATCATGGTTTACATTAACTTTGTTCAATTTACTTAATTGGTAGAAGAATGTAGTTTTATGCGCAAAATAGCACTTGTTTATAAGTATATTAACATCTTTTACTGCACTCTTTGCTTGTTATCATGGTTTACAAGAACTTTGTTCAATTAACTTAATTGGTTGAAATAAGGAGTTTTATGCGCAAAATAGCACTTGTTTACAAGAATTTTAACATCATAAACTGTACACTTTGCTTGTTATCATGGTTTACGTTAACTTTGTTCAATTAACTTAATTGGTTGAACAAAGTAGTTTTATGCGCAAAATAGCACTTGTTTACAAGAATTTTAACAACTTTAACTGTACACTTTGCTTGTTATCATGGTTTACGTTAACTTTGTTCAATTAACTTAATTGGTTGAACAAAGTAGTTTTATGTGCAAAATAGCACTTGTTTACAAGAATTTTAACAACTTTAACTGTACACTTTGCTTGTTATCATGTTTTAAATTAACTTTGTTACATTAACTTTATTGGTTGAAGTAAGTAGTTTTATGCGCAAAATAGCACTTTTTTACAATGAATTTAACATCTTTAACTGTAAACTTTGCTTGTTATCATGGTTTACATTAAATTTGTACAATTAACTTAATTGGTTGAAGTAAGTAGTTTTATGTGCAAAATAGCACTTGTTTACAAGAATTTTAACAACTTTAACTGTACACTTTGCTTGTTAACATAGTTTACACTAACTTTGTTATATTAACTTAATTAGTTGAGGTAAGTAGTTTTATGCGCAAAATATTACTTGTTTGCAAGAATCTTAACATCTTTCACTGCACTCTTTGCTTGTTATCATTGTTTATAAGAACTTTGTTCGATTAACTTAATTGGTTGAAGTAAATAGTTTTATACGCCAAAAAGCACTTTTGTACAAGAATTTTAACAACTTTAACTGTACACTTTGCTTGTTAACATAGTTTACACTAACTTTGTTATATTAACTTAATTAGTTGAAGTAAGTAGTTTTATGCGCAAAATAGCACTTTTTTACAATGAATTTAACATCTTTAACTGTAAACTTTGCTTGTTATCATGGTTTACATTAAATTTGTACAATTAACTTAATTGGTTGAAGTAAGTAGTTTTATGTGCAAAATAGCACTTGTTTACAAGAATTTTAACAACTTTAACTGTACACTTTGCTTGTTAAAATAGTTTACACTAACTTTGTTATATTAACTTAATTAGTTGAAGTAAGTAGTTTTAAGCGCAAAATAGCACTTGTTTATAAGTATATTAACATCTTTCACTGCACTCTTTGCTTGTTATCATTGTTTATAAGAACTTTGTTCGATTAACTTAATTGGTTGAAGTAAATAGTTTTATACGCCAAAAAGCACTTTTGTACAATGATTTTAACATCTTTAACTGTAAACTTTGCTTGTTATCATGGTTTACATTAACTTTGTTCAATTTACTTAATTGGTAGAAGAATGTAGTTTTATGCGCAAAATAGCACTTGTTTATAAGTATATTAACATCTTTTACTGCACTCTTTGCTTGTTATCATGGTTTACAAGAACTTTGTTCAATTAACTTAATTGGTTGAAATAAGGAGTTTTATGCGCAAAATAGCACTTGTTTACAAGAATATTAACATCATAAACTGTACACTTTGCTTGTTATCATGGTTTACGTTAACTTTGTTCAATTAACTTAATTGGTTGAACAAAGTAGTTTTATGCGCAAAATAGCACTTGTTTACAAGAATTTAACAACTTTAACTGTACACTTTGCTTGTTATCATGGTTTACGTTAACTTTGTTCAATTAACTTAATTGGTTGAACAAAGTAGTTTTATGCGCAAAATAGCACTTGTTTACAAGAATTTTAACAACTTTAACTGTACACTTTGCTTGTTATCATGTTTTAAATTAACTTTGTTACATTAACTTTATTGGTTGAAGTAAGTAGTTTTATGCGCAAAATAGCACTTTTTTACAATGAATTTAACATCTTTAACTGTAAACTTTGCTTGTTATCATGGTTTACATTAAATTTGTACAATTAACTTAATTGGTTGAAGTAAGTAGTTTTATGTGCAAAATAGCACTTGTTTACAAGAATTTTAACAACTTTAACTGTACACTTTGCTTGTTAACATAGTTTACACTAACTTTGTTATATTAACTTAATTAGTTGAGGTAAGTAGTTTTATGCGCAAAATATTACTTGTTTACAAGAATCTTAACATCTTTCACTGCACTCTTTGCTTGTTATCATTGTTTATAAGAACTTTGTTCGATTAACTTAATTGGTTGAAGTAAATAGTTTTATACGCCAAAAAGCACTTTTGTACAAGAATTTTAACAACTATAACTGTACACTTTGCTTGTTAACATAGTTTACACTAACTTTGTTATATTAACTTAATTAGTTGAAGTAAGTAGTTTTATGCGCAAAATAGCACTTTTTTACAATGATTTTAACATCTTTAACTGTACACTTTGCTTGTTAACATAGTTTACACTAACTTTGTTATATTAAATTAATTGGTTGAAGTAAGTAGTTTTATGTGCAAAATAGCACTTGTTTACAAGAATTTTAACAACTTTAACTGTACACTTTGCTTGTTAACATAGTTTACACTAACTTTGTTATATTAACTTAATTAGTTGAGGTAAGTAGTTTTATGCGCAAAATATTACTTGTTTGCAAGAATCTTAACATCTTTCACTGCACTCTTTGCTTGTTATCATTGTTTATAAGAACTTTGTTCGATTAACTTAATTGGTTGAAGTAAATAGTTTTATACGCCAAAAAGCACTTTTGTACAAGAATTTTAACAACTTTAACTGTACACTTTGCTTGTTAACATAGTTTACACTAACTTTGTTATATTAACTTAATTAGTTGAAGTAAGTAGTTTTATGCGCAAAATAGCACTTTTTTACAATGAATTTAACATCTTTAACTGTAAACTTTGCTTGTTATCATGGTTTACATTAAATTTGTACAATTAACTTAATTGGTTGAAGTAAGTAGTTTTATGTGCAAAATAGCACTTGTTTACAAGAATTTTAACAACTTTAACTGTACACTTTGCTTGTTAACATAGTTTACACTAACTTTGTTATATTAACTTAATTAGTTGAGGTAAGTAGTTTTATGCGCAAAATATTACTTGTTTACAAGAATCTCAACATCTTTCACTGCACTCTTTGCTTGTTATCATTGTTTATAAGAACTTTGTTCGATTAACTTAATTGGTTGAAGTAAATAGTTTTATACGCCAAAAAGCACTTTTGTAGAAGAATTTTAACAACTTTAACTGTACACTTTGCTTGTTAACATAGTTCACACTAACTTTGTTATATTAACTTAATTAGTTGAAGTAAGTAGTTTTAAGCGCAAAATAGCACTTGTTTATAAGTATATTAACATCTTTCACTGCACTCTTTGCTTGTTATCATTGTTTATAAGAACTTTGTTCGATTAACTTAATTGGTTGAAGTAAATAGTTTTATACGCCAAAAAGCACTTTTGTACAATGATTTTAACATCTTTAACTGTAAACTTTGCTTTTTATCATGGTTTACATTAACTTTGTTCAATTTACTTAATTGGTAGAAGAATGTAGTTTTATGCGCAAAATAGCACTTGTTTATAAGTATATTAACATCTTTTACTGCACTCTTTGCTTGTTATCATGGTTTACAAGAACTTTGTTCAATTAACTTAATTGGTTGAAATAAGGAGTTTTATGCGCAAAATAGCACTTGTTTACAAGAATTTTAACATCATAAACTGTACACTTTGCTTGTTATCATGGTTTACGTTAACTTTGTTCAATTAACTTAATTGGTTGAACAAAGTAGTTTTATGCGCAAAATAGCACTTGTTTACAAGAATTTTAACAACTTTAACTGTACACTTTGCTTGTTATCATGGTTTACGTTAACTTTGTTCAATTAACTTAATTGAATGAACAAAGTAGTTTTATGCGCAAAATAGCACTTGTTTACAAGAATTTTAACAACTTTAACTGTACACTTTGCTTGTTATCATGTTTTAAATTAACTTTGTTACATTAACTTTATTGGTTGAAGTAAGTAGTTTTATGCGCAAAATAGCACTTTTTTACAATGAATTTAACATCTTTAACTGTAAATTTTGCTTGTTATCATGGTTTACATTAAATTTGTACAATTAACTTAATTGGTTGAAGTAAGTAGTTTTATGTGCAAAATAGCACTTGTTTACAAGAATTTTAACAACTTTAACTGTACACTTTGCTTGTTAACATAGTTTACACTAACTTTGTTATATTAACTTAATTAGTTGAGGTAAGTAGTTTTATGCGCAAAATATTACTTGTTTACAAGAATCTTAACATCTTTCACTGCACTCTTTGCTTGTTATCATTGTTTATAAGAACTTTGTTCGATTAACTTAATTGGTTGAAGTAAATAGTTTTATACGCCAAAAAGCACTTTTGTACAAGAATTTTAACAACTTTAACTGTACACTTTGCTTGTTAACATAGTTTACACTAACTTTGTTATATTAACTTAATTAGTTGAAGTAAGTAGTTGTATGCGCAAAATAGCACTTTTTTACAATGATTTTAACATCTTTAACTGTACACTTTGCTTGTTAACATAGTTTACACTAACTTTGTTATATTAACTTAATTGGTTGAAGTAAGTAGTTTTATGTGCAAAATAGCACTTGTTTACAAGAATTTTAACAACTTTAACTGTACACTTTGCTTGTTAACATAGTTTACACTAACTTTGTTATATTAACTTAATTAGTTGAGGTAAGTAGTTTTATGCGCAAAATATTACTTGTTTGCAAGAATCTTAACATCTTTCACTGCACTCTTTGCTTGTTATCATTGTTTATAAGAACTTTGTTCGATTAACTTAATTGGTTGAAGTAAATAGTTTTATACGCCAAAAAGCACTTTTGTACAAGAATTTTAACAACGTTAACTGTACACTTTGCTTGTTAACATAGTTTACACTAACTTTGTTATATTAACTTAATTAGTTGAAGTAAGTAGTTTTATGCGCAAAATAGCACTTTTTTACAATGAATTTAACATCTTTAACTGTAAACTTTGCTTGTTATCATGGTTTACATTAAATTTGTACAATTAACTTAATTGGTTGAAGTAAGTAGTTTTATGTGCAAAATAGCACTTGTTTACAAGTATTTTAACAACTTTAACTGTACACTTTGCTTGTTAAAATAGTTTACACTAACTTTGTTATATTAACTTAATTAGTTAAGGTAAGTAGTTTTATGCGCAAAATATTACTTGTTTATAAGTATATTAACATCTTTCACTGCACTCTTTGCTTGTTATCATTGTTTATAAGAACTTTGTTCGATTAACTTAATTGGTTGAAGTAAATAGTTTTATACGCCAAAAAGCACTTTTGTACAAGAATTTTAACAACTTTAACTGTACACTTTGCTTGTTAACATAGTTTACACTAACTTTGTTATGTTAACTTAATTAGTTGAAGTAAGTAGTTTTATGAGCAAAATAGCACTTTTTTACAATGATTTTAACATCTTTAACTGTAAACTTTGCTTGTTATCATGGTTTACATTAAATTTGTACAATTAACTTAATTGGTTGAAGTAAGTAGTTTTATGTGCAAAATAGCACTTGTTTACAAGAATTTTAACAACTTTAACTGTACACTTTGCTTGTTAACATAGTTTACACTAACTTTGTTATATTAACTTAATTAGTTGAGGTAAGTAGTTTTATGCGCAAAATATTGCTTGTTTACAAGAATCTTAACATCTTTCACTGCACTCTTTGCTTGTTATCATTGTTTATAAGAACTTTGTTCGATTAACTTAATTGGTTGAAGTAAATAGTTTTATACGCCAAAAAGCACTTTTGTACAAGAATTTTAACAACTTTAACTGTACACTTTGCTTGTTAACATAGTTTACACTAACTTTGTTATATTAACTTAATTAGTTGAAGTAAGTAGTTTTATGCGCAAAATAGCACTTTTTTACAATGATTTTAACATCTTTAACTGTAAACTTTGCTTGTTATCATGGTTTACATTAAATTTGTACAATTAACTTAATTGGTTGAAGTAAGTAGTCTTATGTGCAAAATAGCACTTTTTTACAAGAATTTTAACAACTTTACCTGTACACTTTGCTTGTTAACATAGTTTACACTAACTTTGTTATATTAACTTAATTAGTTGAAGTAAGTAGTTTTAAGCGCAAAATAGCACTTGTTTATAAGTATATTAACATCTTTCACTGCACTCTTTGCTTGTTATCATTGTTTATAAGAACTTTGTTCGATTAACTTAATTGGTTTAAGTAAATAGTTTTATGCGCCAAAAAGCACTTTTGTACAATGATTTTAACATCTTTAACTGTAAACTTTGCTTGTTATCATGGTTTACATTAACTTTGTTCAATTTACTTAATTGGTAGAAGAATGTAGTTTTATGCGCAAAATAGCACTTGTTTATAAGTATATTAACATCTTTTACTGCACTCTTTGCTTGTTATCATGGTTTACAAGAACTTTGTTACATTAACTTTATTGGTTGAAGTAAGTAGTTTTATGCGCAAAATAGCACTTGTTTACAAGAATTTTAACATCATAAACTGTACACTTTGCTTGTTATCATGGTTTACGTTAACTTTGTTCAATTAACTTAATTGGTTGAACAAAGTAGTTTTATGCGCAAAATAGCACTTGTTTACAAGAATTTTAACAACTTTAACTGTACACTTTGCTTGTTAACATAGTTTACACTAACTTTGTTATATTAACTTAATTAGTTGAAGTAAGTAGTTTTATGCGCAAAATAGCACTTTTTTACAATGATTTTAACATCTTTAACTGTAAACTTTGCTTGTTATCATGGTTTACATTAAATTTGTACAATTAACTTAATTGGTTGAAGTAAGTAGTTTTATGTGCAAAATAGCACTTGTTTACAAGAATTTTAACAACTTTAACTGTACACTTTGCTTGTTAACATAGTTTACACTAACTTTGTTATATTAACTTAATTAGTTGAAGTAAGTAGTTTTATGCGCAAAATAGCACTTGTTTACAAGAATTAAAACATCTTTAACTGTAAACTTTGCTTGTTATCATGGTTTACATTAAATTTGTACAATAAACTTAATTGGTTGAAGTAAGTAGTTTTATGTGCAAAACAGCACTTGTTTACAAGAATTAAAACATCAATAACTGTACACTTTGCTTGTTAACATGGTTTACATTAACTTTGTTCAATTAATTTAATTGATGAAAGAATGTAGTTTTATGCGCAAAATAGCACTTGTTTATAAGAATTTTAACATCTTTAACTGTATACTTTGCTTGTTATCATGGTTTACATTAACTTTGTTCAATTAGCTTAATTGGTTGAAGAAAGTCGTTTTATACAAAAAATAGCACTTTTTTACAAGTATTTCAACATCGTTAACTGTACACTTTCCTTGTTGTCAAAGTTTACATTAACTTTGTTCAATTAACTTAATTGCTTGAAAAAAGTAGTTTTATGTGCAAAATAGCACTTGTTTACAAGAATTTTAACAAATTTAACTGTACACTTTGCTTGTTAACATAGTTTACACTAACTTTGTTATATTAACTTAATTAGTTGAAGTAAGTAGTTTTATGCCCAAAATAGCACTTTTTTACAATGATTTTAACATCTTTAACTGTAAACTTTGCTTGTTATCATGGTTTACATTAAATTTGTACAATTAACTTAATTGGTTGAAGTAAGTAGTTTTATGTTCAAAATAGCACTTGTCTTTAAGTATATTGACATCTTTTACTGCACACTTTGCTTGTTATGATGGTTTACATTAAATTTGTACCATTAACTTAATTGGTTGACGAAAGTCGTTTTATACAAAAAATAGCACTTGTTTACAAGTATTTCAACATCTTTAACTCTACACTTTCTAAGGAGTTTTATGGGCAAAATAGCACTTGTTTACAAGAATTTTAACAAATTTAACTGTACACTTTGCTTGTTAACATAGTTTACACTAACTTTGTTATATTAACTTAATTAGTTGAAGTAAGTAGTTTTATGCCCAAAATAGCACTTTTTTACAATGATTTTAACATCTTTAACTGTAAACTTTGCTTGTTATCATGGTTTACATTAAATTTGTACAATTAACTTAATTGGTTGAAGTAAGTAGTTTTATGTTCAAAATAGCACTTGTCTTTAAGTATATTAACATCTTTTACTGCACACTTTGCTTGTTATCATGGTTTACATTAACTTTGTTCAATTTTTTTAATTGGTGGAAGAATGTAGTTTTATGCGCAAAATAGCACTTGTTTGTAAGTATATTAACATCTTTTACTGCACTCTTTGCTTGTTATCATGGTTTACAAGAACTTTGTTCAATTAACTTAATTGGTTGAAATAAGGAGTTTTATGCGCAAAATAGCACTTGTTTACAAGAATTTTAACATCTTTAAGTGTACACTTTGCTTTTCATCATGTTTTACATTAACTTTGTTACATTAACTTTATTGGTTGAAGTAAGTAGTTTTATACGCCAAAAAGCACTTTTGTACAATGATTTTAACATCTTTAACTGTAAACTTTGCTTGTTATCATGGTTTACATTAAATTTGTACAATTAACTTAATTGGTTGAAGAATGTAGTTTTATGCGCAAAATAGCACTTGTTCATAAGTATATTAACATCTTTTACTGCACTCTTTGCTTGTTATCATGGTTTACAAGAACTTTGTTCAATTAACTTAATTGGTTGAAATAAGGAGTTTATGCGCAAAATAGCACTTGTTTACAAGACTTTCAACATCTTTAACTGTAAACTTTGCTTGTTATCATGGTTTACATTAACTTTGTTCAATTACCTTAATTTGTTTAAGAAAGTAGTTTTATGCGCAAAATAGCACTTGTTTAAATGAATTTTAACAAGTTTAACTGTACACTTTGCTTGTTAACATAGTTTACACTAACTTTGTTATATTAACTTAATTAGTTGAAGTAAGTAGTTTTATGCGCAAAATAGCACTTGTTTACAAGAATTAAAACATCTTTAACTGTAAACTTTGCTTGTTATCATGGTTTACATTAAATTTGTACAATAAACTTAATTGGTTGAAGTAAGTAGTTTTATGTGCAAAATAGCACTTGTTTGTAAGTATATTAACATCTTTTACTGCACTCTTTGCTTGTTATCATGGTTTACAAGAACTTTGTTCAATTAACTTAATTGGTTGAAATAAGGAGTTTTATGCGCAAAATAGCACTTGTTTACAAGAATTTTAACATCTTTAAGTGTACACTTTGCTTTTCATCATGTTTTACATTAACTTTGTTACATTAACTTTATTGGTTGAAGTAAGTAGTTTTATACGCCAAAAAGCACTTTTGTACAATGATTTTAACATCTTTAACTGTAAACTTTGCTTGTTATCATGGTTTACATTAAATTTGTACAATTAACTTAATTGGTTGAAGAATGTAGTTTTATGCGCAAAATAGCACTTGTTTATAAGTATATTAACATCTTTTACTGCACTCTTTGCTTGTTATCATGGTTTACAAGAACTTTGTTCAATTAACTTAATTGGTTGAAATAAGGAGTTTATGCGCAAAATAGCACTTGTTTACAAGACTTTCAACATCTTTAACTGTAAACTTTGCTTGTTATCATGGTTTACATTAACTTTGTTCAATTACCTTAATTTGTTTAAGAAAGTAGTTTTATGCGCAAAATAGCACTTGTTTAAATGAATTTTAACAAGTTTAACTGTACACTTTGCTTGTTAACATAGTTTACACTAACTTTGTTATATTAACTTAATTAGTTGAAGTAAGTAGTTTTATGCGCAAAATAGCACTTGTTTACAAGAATTAAAACATCTTTAACTGTAAACTTTGCTTGTTATCATGGTTTACATTAAATTTGTACAATAAACTTAATTGGTTGAAGTAAGTAGTTTTATGTGCAAAACAGCACTTGTTTACAAGAATTAAAACATCAATAACTGTACACTTTGCTTGTTAACATGGTTTACATTAACTTTGTTCAATTAATTTAATTGATGAAAGAATGTAGTTTTATGCGCAAAATAGCACTTGTTTATAAGAATTTTAACATCTTTAACTGTATACTTTGCTTGTTATCATGGCTTACATTAACTTTGTTCAATTAGCTTAATTGGTTGAAGAAAGTCGTTTTATACAAAAAATAGCACTTTTTTACAAGTATTTCAACATCGTTAACTGTACACTTTCCTTGTTATCAAAGTTTACATTAACTTTGTTCAATTAACTTAATTGCTTGAAAAAAGTAGTTTTATGTGCAAAATAGCACTTGTTTACAAGAATTTTAACAAATTTAACTGTACACTTTGCTTGTTAACATAGTTTACACTAACTTTGTTATATTAACTTAATTAGTTGAAGTAAGTAGTTTTATGCCCAAAATAGCACTTTTTTACAATGATTTTAACATCTTTAACTGTAAACTTTGCTTGTTATCATGGTTTACATTAAATTTGTACAATTAACTTAATTGGTTGAAGTAAGTAGTTTTATGTTCAAAATAGCACTTGTCTTTAAGTATATTAACATCTTTTACTGCACACTTTGCTTGTTATGATGGTTTACATTAAATTTGTACCATTAACTTAATTGGTTGACGAAAGTCGTTTTATACAAAAAATAGCACTTGTTTACAAGTATTTCAACATCTTTAACTCTACACTTTCCTTGTTATCACAGTTTACATTAACTTTGTTCAATTAACTTAATTGGTTGAATAAAGTAGTTTTATGCGCAAAATAGCACTTGTTTACAAGAATTTTAACAACTTTAACTGTACACTTTGCTTGTTAACATAGTTTACACTAACTTTGTTATATTAACTTAATTGGTTGAAGTAAATAGTTTTACACGCCAAAAAGCACTTTTGTACAATGATTTTAACATCTTTAACTGTAAACTTTGCTTGTTACCATGGTTTACAAGAACTTTGTTCAATTAACTTAATTGTTTGAAATAAGGAGTTTATGCGCAAAATAGCACTTGTTTACAAGACTTTCGACATCTTTAACTGTAAACTTTGCTTGTTATCATGGTTTACATTAACTTTGTTCAATTACCTTAATTTGTTTAAGAAAGTAGTTTTTTGCGCAAAATAGCACTTGTTTAAATGAATTTTCACAAGTTTAACTGTACACTTTGCTTGTTAACATAGTTTACACTAACTTTGTTATATTAACTTAATTGGTTGAAGTAAGTAGTTTTATGCGCAAAATAGCACTTGTTTACAAGAATTAAAACAACTTTAACTGTAAACTTTGCTTGTTATCATGGTTTACATTAAATTTGTACAATAAACTTAATTGGTTGAAGTAAGTAGTTTTATGTGCAAAACAGCACTTGTTTACAAGAATTAAAACATCAATAACTGTACACTTTGCTTGTTAACATGGTTTACATTAACTTTGTTCAATTAATTTAATTGGTGAAAGAATGTAGTTTTATGCGCAAAATAGCACTTGTTTATAAGAATTTTAACATCTTTAACTGTATACTTTGCTTGTTATCACAGTTTACATTAACTTTGTTCAATTAACTTAATTGGTTGAATAAAGTATTTTTATGCGCAAAATAGCACTTGTTTACAAGAATTTTAACAACATTAACTGTACACTTTGCTTCTTAACATAGTTTACACTAACTTTGTTATATTAACTTAATTGGTTGAAGTAAATAGTTTTATACGCCAAAAAGCACTTTTGTACAATGACTTTAACATCTTTAACTGTAAACTTTGCGTGTTATCATGGTTTACATTAACTTTGTACAATTAACTGAATTGGTTGAAGTAAGTAGTTTTATGTGCAAAATAGCACTTGTTTATAAGAATTTTAACATCTTTAACTGTACACTTTGCTTGTTATCAAGGTTTACATTAACTTTGTTCAATTAACTTAATTGGTTGAAAAAAGTAGTTTTATGTGCAAAATAGCACTTGTTTACAAGTATATTAACATCTTTTACTGCATTCGTTGCTTGTTATCATGGTTTACTAGAACTTTGTTCAATTAACTTAATTGGTTGAAGAAAGTAGTTTTATGCGTAAAATAGCACTTGTTTACAAGAATTTTAAGAACTTTAACAGTACACTTTGCTTGTTAACATAGTTTACACTAACTTTGTTATATTAACTTAATTGGTTGAAGTAAATAGTTTTATACGCCGAAAAGCACTTTTGTACAATGATTTTAACATCTTTAACTGTAAACTTTGCTTGTTATCATGGTTTACATTAACTTTGTACAATTAACTTAATTGGTTTAAGTAAGTAGTTTTATGTGCAAAATAGCACTTGTTTATAAGAATTTTAACATCTTTAACTGTACACTTTGCTTGTTATCATGGTTTACATTAACTTTGTTCAATTAGCTTAATTGGTTGAAGAAAGTCGTTTTATACAAAAAATAGCACTTTTTTACAAGTATTTCGACATCTTTAACTGTAAACTTTGCTTGTTATCATGGTTTACATTAACTTTGTTCAATTACCTTAATTTGTTTAAGAAAGTAGTTTTTTGCGCAAAATAGCACTTGTTTAAATGAATTTTAACAAGTTTAACTGTACACTTTGCTTGTTAACATGGTTTACATTAACTTTGTTCAATTAATTTAATTGGTGAAAGAATGTAGTTTTATGCGCAAAATAGCACTTGTTTATAAGAATTTTAACATCTTTAACTGTATACTTTGCTTGTTATCACAGTTTACATTAACTTTGTTCAATCAACTTAATTGGTTGAATAAAGTAGTTTTATGCGCAAAATAGCACTTGTTTACAAGAATTTTAACAACATTAACTGTACACTTTGCTTGTTAACATAGTTTACACTAACTTGTTATATTAACTTAATTGGTTGAAGTAAATAGTTTTATACGCCAAAAAGCACTTTTGTACAATGACTTTAACATCTTTAACTGTAAACTTTGCGTGTTATCATGGTTTACATTAACTTTGTACAATTAACTTAATTGGTTGAAGTAAGTAGTTTTATGTGCAAAATAGCACTTGTTTATAAGAATTTTAACATC
This sequence comes from Aurelia sp. 3 sensu Dawson et al. (2005), assembly GCA_964020215.1. Lineage (NCBI taxonomy): Eukaryota > Metazoa > Cnidaria > Scyphozoa > Semaeostomeae > Ulmaridae > Aurelia > Aurelia sp. 3 sensu Dawson et al. (2005). Next base: position 9,855,042 of record OZ026584.1, read on the forward strand.
TTTAACTGTACACTTTGCTTGTTATCAAGGTTTACATTAACTTTGTTCAATTAACTTAATTGGTTGAAAAAAGTAGTTTTATGTGCAAAATAGCACTTGTTTACAAGTATATTAACATCTTTTACTGCATTCGTTGCTTGTTATCATGGTTTACTAGAACTTTGTTCAATTAACTTAATTGGTTGAACAAAGTAGTTTTATGCGTAAAATAGCACTTGTTTACAAGAATTTTAACAACTTTAACAGTACACTTTGCTTGTTAACATAGTTTACACTAACTTCGTTATATTAACTTAATTGGTTGAAGTAAATAGTTTTATACGCCAAAAAGCACTTTTGTACAATGATTTTAACATCTTTAACTGTAAACTTTGCTTGTTATCATGGTTTACATTAACTTTGTACAATTAACATAATTGGTTTAAGTAAGTAGTTTTATGTGCAAAATAGCACTTGTTTATAAGAATTTTAACATCTTTAACTGTACACTTTGCTTGTTATCAAGGTTTACATTAACTTTGTTGAATTAACTTAATTGGTTGAAAAAAGTAGTTTTATGTGCAAAATAGCACTTGTTTACAAGTATATTAACATCTTTTACTGCATTCGTTGCTTGTTATCATGATTTACAATAACTTTGTTCAATTAACTTAATTGGTTGAACAAAGTAGTTTTATGCGCAAAATAGCACTTGTTTACAAGAATTTTAACAACTTTAACAGTACACTTTGCTTGTTAACATAGTTTTACACTAACTTTGTTATATTAACTTAATTGGTTGAAGTAAATAGTTTTATACGCCAAAAAGCACTTTTGTACAATGATTTTAACATCTTTAACTGTAAACTTTGCTTGTTATCATAGTTTACATTAACTTTGTACAATTAACTTAATTGGTTGAAGTAAGTAGTTTTATGTGCAAAATAGCACTTGTTTAATAGAATTTTAACATCTTTAACTGTACACTTTGCTTGTTATCAAGGTTTACATTAACTTTGTTCAATTTACTTAATTTGTTGAAAAAAGTAGTTTTATGTGCAAAATAGCACTTGTTTACAAGTATATTAACATCTTTTACTGCATTCGTTGCTTGTTATCATGGTTTACAAGAACTTTGTTCAATTAACTTAATTGGTTGAACAAAGTAGTTTTATGCGCAAAATAGCACTTGTTTAAAAGTATATTAACATCTTTTACTGCATTCTTTGCTTGTTGTCATTGTTTACAAGAACTTTGTTCAATTAACTTAATTGGTTGAAGTAAGGAGTTTTATGTGCAAAATAGCACTTGTTTACAAGTATATTAACATCTCTTACTGCACTCTTTGCTTGTTATCAAGGTTTACGTTAACTTTGTTCAATTAACTTAATTGGTTGAGGTAAGTAGTTTTATGCGCAAAATATTACTTGTTTACAAGTATATTAACATCTTTTACTGCATTCTTTGCTTGTTATCATGGCTTACAAGAACTTTGTTCAATTAACTTAATTGGTTGAAGTAAGGAGTTTTATGCGCAAAATAGCACTTGTTTACAAGTATTTCAACATCTTTAACTGTACACTTTCCTTGTTTTCAAAGTTTAGATTAACTTTGTTCAATTAACTTAATTGCTTGAAAAAAGTAGTTTTATGTGCAAAATAGCACTTGTTTACAAGTATATTAACATCTCTTACTGCACTCTTTGCTTCTTATCAAGGTTTACGTTAACTTTGTTCAATTAACTTAATTGGTTGAGGTAAGTAGTTTTATGCGCAAAATATTACTTGTTTACAAGAATCTTAACATCTTTCACTGCACTCTTTGCTTGTTATCATTGTTTATAAGAACTTTGTTCGATTAACTTAATTGGTTGAAGTAAATAGTTTTATACGCCAAAAAGCACTTTTGTACAAGAATTTTAACAACTTTAACTGTACACTTTGCTTGTTAACATAGTTTACACTAACTTTGTTATATTAACTTAATTAGTTGAAGTAAGTAGTTTTATGCGCAAAATAGCACTTTTTTACAATGATTTTAACATCTTTAACTGTAAACTTTGCTTGTTATCATGGTTTACATTAAATTTGTACAATTTATTTAATTGGTTGAAGTAAGTAGTTTTATGTGCAAAATAGCACTTGTTTACAAGAATTTTAACAACTTTAACTGTACACTTTCCTTGTTAACATAGTTTACACCAACTTTGTTATATTAACTTAATTAGTTGAAGTAAGTAGTTTTATGCGCAAAATAGCACTTATTTATAAGTATATTAACATCTTTTACTGCATTCTTTGCTTGTTATCATGGTTTACAAGAACTTTGCACGATTAACTTAATTGGTTGAAGTAAATAGTTTTATACCCGAAAAAGCACTTTTGTACAAGAATTTTAACAACTTTAACTGTACACTTTTCTTGTTATCATTGTTTATAAGAACTTTGTTCGATTAACTTAATTGGTTGAAGTAAATAGTTTTATACGCCAAAAAGCACTTTTGTGCAATGATTTAACATCTTTAACTGTAAACTTTGCTTGTTATCATGGTTTACATTAACTTTGTACAATTAACTTAATTGGTTTAAGTAAGTAGTTTTATGTGCAAAATAGCACTTGTTTATAAGAATTTTAACATCTTTAACTGTACACTTTGCTTGTTATCAAGGTTTACATTAACTTTGTTGAATTAACTTAATTGGTTGAAAAAAGTAGTTTTATGTGCAAAATAGCACTTGTTTACAAGTATATTAACATCTTTTACTGCATTCGTTGCTTGTTATCATGATTTACAAGAACTTTGTTCAATTAACTTAATTGGTTGAACAAAGTAGTTTTATGCGCAAAATAGCACTTGTTTACAAGAATTTTAACAACTTTAACAGTGCACTTTGCTTGTTAACATAGTTTTACACTAACTTTGTTATATTAACTTAATTGGTTGAAGTAAATAGTTTTATACGCCAAAAAGCACTTTTGTACAATGATTTTAACATCTTTAACTGTAAAATTTGCTTGTTATCATAGTTTACATTAACTTTGTACAATTAACTTAATTGGTTGAAGTAAGTAGTTTTATGTGCAAAATAGCACTTGTTTATAAGAATTTTAACATCTTTAACTGTATACTTTGCTTGTTATCACAGTTTACATTAACTTTGTTCAATTAACTTAATTAGTTGAATAAAGTAGTTTTATGCGCAAAATAGCACTTGTTTACAAGAATTTTAACAACATTAACTGTACACTTTGCTTGTTAACATAGTTTACACTAACTTTGTTATATTAACTTAATTGGTTGAAGTAAATAGTTTTATACGCCAAAAAGCACTTTTGTGCAATGATTTAACATCTTTAACTGTAAACTTTGCTTGTTATCATGGTTTACATTAACTTTGTACAATTAACTTAATTGGTTTAAGTAAGTAGTTTTATGTGCAAAATAGCACTTGTTTATAAGAATTTTAACATCTTTAACTGTACACTTTGCTTGTTATCAAGGTTTACATTAACTTTGTTGAATTAACTTAATTGGTTGAAAAAAGTAGTTTTATGTGCAAAATAGCACTTGTTTACAAGTATATTAACATCTTTTACTGCATTCGTTGCTTGTTATCATGATTTACAAGAACTTTGTTCAATTAACTTAATTGGTTGAACAAAGTAGTTTTATGCGCAAAATAGCACTTGTTTACAAGAATTTTAACAACTTTAACAGTGCACTTTGCTTGTTAACATAGTTTTACACTAACTTTGTTATATTAACTTAATTGGTTGAAGTAAATAGTTTTATACGCCAAAAAGCACTTTTGTACAATGATTTTAACATCTTTAACTGTAAACTTTGCTTGTTATCATAGTTTACATTAACTTTGTACAATTAACTTAATTGGTTGAAGTAAGTAGTTTTATGTGCAAAATAGCACTTGTTTATAAGAATTTTAACATCTTTAACTGTATACTTTGCTTGTTATCACAGTTTACATTAACTTTGTTCAATTAACTTAATTAGTTGAATAAAGTAGTTTTATGCGCAAAATAGCACTTGTTTACAAGAATTTTAACAACATTAACTGTACACTTTGCTTGTTAACATAGTTTACACTAACTTTGTTATATTAACTTAATTGGTTGAAGTAAATAGTTTTATACGCCAAAAAGCACTTTTTTACAATGACTTTAACATCTTTAACTGTAAACTTTGCTTGTTATCATGGTTTACATTAACTTTGTACAATTAACTTAATTGGTTGAAGTAAGTAGTTTTATGTGCAAAATAGCACTTGTTTATAAGAATTTTTACATCTTTAACTGTACACTTTGCTTGTTATCAAGGTTTACATTAACTTTGTTCAATTAACTTAATTGGTTGAAAAAAGTAGTTTTATGTGCAAAATAGCACTTGTTTACAAGTATATTAACATCTTTTACTGCATTCGTTGCTTGTTATCATGGTTTACTAGAACTTTGTTCAATTAACTTAATTGGTTGAAGAAAGTAGTTTTATGCGTAAAATAGCACTTGTTTACAAGAATTTTAACAACTTTAACAGTACACTTTGCTTGTTAACATAGTTTACACTAACTTTGTTATATTAACTTAATTGGTTGAAGTAAATAGTTTTATACGCCAAAAAGCACTTTTGTACAATGATTTTAACATCTTTAACTGTAAACTTTGCTTGTTATCATGGTTTACATTAACTTTGTACAATTAACTTAATTGGTTTAAGTAAGTAGTTTTATGCGCAAAATAGCACTTTTGTACAATGATTTTAACATCTTTAACTGTAAACTTTGCTTGTTATCATGGTTTACATTAAATTTGTACAATTAACTTAATTGAATGAAGAATGTAGTTTTATGCGCAAAATAGCACTTGTTTATAAGTATATTAACATCTTTTACTGCACTCTTTGCTTGTTATCATGGTTTACATTAACTTTGTACAATTAACTTAATTGGTTGAAGTAAGTAGTTTTATGTGCAAAATAGCACTTGTTTATAAGAATTTTAACATCTTTAACTGTACACTTTGCTTGTTATCAAGGTTTACATTAACTTTGTTCAATTAACTTAATTGGTTGAAGTAAGTAGTTTTATGTGCAAAATAGCACTTGTTTATAAGAATTTTTACATCTTTAACTGTACACTTTGCTTGTTATCAAGGTTTACATTAACTTTGTTCAATTAACTTAATTGGTTGAAAAAAGTAGTTTTATGTGCAAAATAGCACTTGTTTACAAGTATATTAACATCTTTTACTGCATTCGTTGCTTGTTATCATGGTTTACTAGAACTTTGTTCAATTAACTTAATTGGTTGAAGAAAGTAGTTTTATGCGTAAAATAGCACTTGTTTACAAGAATTTTAACAACTTTAACAGTACACTTTGCTTGTTAACATAGTTTACACTAACTTTGTTATATTAACTTAATTGGTTGAAGTAAATAGTTTTATACGCCAAAAAGCACTTTTGTACAATGATTTTAACATCTTTAACTGTAAACTTTGCTTGTTATCATGGTTTACATTAACTTTGTACAATTAACTTAATTGGTTTAAGTAAGTAGTTTTATGCGCAAAATAGCACTTTTGTACAATGATTTTAACATCTTTAACTGTAAACTTTGCTTGTTATCATGGTTTACATTAAATTTGTACAATTAACTTAATTGAATGAAGAATGTAGTTTTATGCGCAAAATAGCACTTGTTTATAAGTATATTAACATCTTTTACTGCACTCTTTGCTTGTTATCATGGTTTACATTAACTTTGTACAATTAACTTAATTGGTTGAAGTAAGTAGTTTTATGTGCAAAATAGCACTTGTTTATAAGAATTTTAACATCTTTAACTGTACACTTTGCTTGTTATCAAGGTTTACATTAACTTTGTTCAATTAACTTAATTTGTTGAAAAAAGTAGTTTTATGTGCAAAATAGCACTTGTTTACAAGTATATTAACATCTTTTACTGCATTCGTTGCTTGTTATCATGATTTACAAGAACTTTGTTCAATTAACTTAATTGGTTGAACAAAGTAGTTTTATGCGCAAAATAGCACTTGTTTACAAGAATTTTAACAACTTTAACAGTACACTTTGCTTGTTAACAGAGTTTTACACTAACTTTGTTATATTAACTTAATTGGTTGAAGTAAATAGTTTTATACGCCAAAAAGCACTTTTGTACAATGATTTTAACATCTTTAACTGTAAACTTTGCTTGTTATCATAGTTTACATTAACTTTGTACAATTAACTTAATTGGTTGAAGTAAGTAGTTTTATGTGCAAAATAGCACTTGTTTACAAGAATTTCAACATCAATAACTGTACACTTTGCTTGTTATCATGGTTTACATTAACTTTGTTCAATTTTTTTAATTGGTGGAAGAATGTAGTTTTATGCGCAAAATAGCACTTGTTTGTAAGTATATTAACATCTTTTACTGCACTCTTTGCTTGTTATCATGGTTTACAAGAACTTTGTTCAATTAACTTAATTGGTTGAAATAAGGAGTTTTATGCGCAAAATAGCACTTGTTTACAAGAATTTTAACATCTTTAAGTGTACACTTTGCTTTTCATCATGTTTTACATTAACTTTGTTACATTAACTTTATTGGTTGAAGTAAGTAGTTTTATACGCCAAAAAGCACTTTTGTACAATGATTTTAACATCTTTAACTGTAAACTTTGCTTGTTATCATGGTTTACATTAAATTTGTACAATTAACTTAATTGGTTGAAGAATGTAGTTTTATGCGCAAAATAGCACTTGTTTATAAGTATATTAACATCTTTTACTGCACTCTTTGCTTGTTATCATGGTTTACAAGAACTTTGTTCAATTAACTTAATTGGTTGAAATAAGGAGTTTATGCGCAAAATAGCACTTGTTTACAAGACTTTCAACATCTTTAACTGTAAACTTTGCTTGTTATCATGGTTTACATTAACTTTGTTCAATTACCTTAATTTGTTTAAGAAAGTAGTTTTATGCGCAAAATAGCACTTGTTTAAATGAATTTTAACAAGTTTAACTGTACACTTTGCTTGTTAACATAGTTTACACTAACTTTGTTATATTAACTTAATTAGTTGAAGTAAGTAGTTTTATGCGCAAAATAGCACTTGTTTACAAGAATTAAAACATCTTTAACTGTAAACTTTGCTTGTTATCATGGTTTACATTAAATTTGTACAATAAACTTAATTGGTTGAAGTAAGTAGTTTTATGTGCAAAACAGCACTTGTTTACAAGAATTAAAACATCAATAACTGTACACTTTGCTTGTTAACATGGTTTACATTAACTTTGTTCAATTAATTTAATTGATGAAAGAATGTAGTTTTATGCGCAAAATAGCACTTGTTTATAAGAATTTTAACATCTTTAACTGTATACTTTGCTTGTTATCATGGTTTACATTAACTTTGTTCAATTAGCTTAATTGGTTGAAGAAAGTCGTTTTATACAAAAAATAGCACTTTTTTACAAGTATTTCAACATCGTTAACTGTACACTTTCCTTGTTATCAAAGTTTACATTAACTTTGTTCAATTAACTTAATTGCTTGAAAAAAGTAGTTTTATGTGCAAAATAGCACTTGTTTACAAGAATTTTAACAAATTTAACTGTACACTTTGCTTGTTAACATAGTTTACACTAACTTTGTTATATTAACTTAATTAGTTGAAGTAAGTAGTTTTATGCCCAAAATAGCACTTTTTTACAATGATTTTAACATCTTTAACTGTAAACTTTGCTTGTTATCATGGTTTACATTAAATTTGTACAATTAACTTAATTGGTTGAAGTAAGTAGTTTTATGTTCAAAATAGCACTTGTCTTTAAGTATATTAACATCTTTTACTGCACACTTTGCTTGTTATGATGGTTTACATTAAATTTGTACCATTAACTTAATTGGTTGACGAAAGTCGTTTTATACAAAAAATAGCACTTGTTTACAAGTATTTCAACATCTTTAACTCTACACTTTCCTTGTTATCACAGTTTACATTAACTTTGTTCAATTAACTTAATTGGTTGAAATAAGGAGTTTTATGCGCAAAATAGCACTTGTTTACAAGAATTTTAACAAATTTAACTGTACACTTTGCATGTTAACATAGTTTACACTAACTTTGTTATATTAACTTAATTAGTTGAAGTAAGTAGTTTTATGCCCAAAATAGCACTTTTTTACAATGATTTTAACATCTTTAACTGTAAACTTTGCTTGTTATCATGGTTTACATTAAATTTGTACAATTAACTTAATTGGTTGAAGTAAGTAGTTTTATGTTCAAAATAGCACTTGTCTTTAAGTATATTAACATCTTTTACTGCACACTTTGCTTGTTATCATGGTTTACATTAACTTTGTTCAATTTTTTTAATTGGTGGAAGAATGTAGTTTTATGCGCAAAATAGCACTTGTTTGTAAGTATATTAACATCTTTTACTGCACTCTTTGCTTGTTATCATGGTTTACAAGAACTTTGTTCAATTAACTTAATTGGTTGAAATAAGGAGTTTTATGCGCAAAATAGCACTTGTTTACAAGATTTTTAACATCTTTAAGTGTACACTTTGCTTTTCATCATGTTTTACATTAACTTTGTTACATTAACTTTATTGGTTGAAGTAAGTAGTTTTATACGCCAAAAAGCACTTTTGTACAATGATTTTAACATCTTTAACTGTAAACTTTGCTTGTTATCATGGTTTACATTAAATTTGTACAATTAACTTAATTGGTTGAAGAATGTAGTTTTATGCGAAAAATAGCACTTGTTTATAAGTATATTAACATCTTTTACTGCACTCTTTGCTTGTTATCATGGTTTACAAGAACTTTGTTCAATTAACTTAATTGGTTGAAAAAAGGAGTTTATGCGCAAAATAGCACTTGTTTACAAGACTTTCAACATCTTTAACTGTAAACTTTGCTTGTTATCATGGTTTACATTAACTTTGTTCAATTACCTTAATTTGTTTAAGAAAGTAGTTTTATGCGCAAAATAGCACTTGTTTAAATGAATTTTAACAAGTTTAACTGTACACTTTGCTTGTTAACATAGTTTACACTAACTTTGTTATATTAACTTAATTAGTTGAAGTAAGTAGTTTTATGCGCAAAATAGCACTTGTTTACAAGAATTAAAACATCTTTAACTGTAAACTTTGCTTGTTATCATGGTTTACATTAAATTTGTACAATAAACTTAATTGGTTGAAGTAAGTAGTTTTATGTGCAAAATAGCACTTGTTTGTAAGTATATTAACATCTTTTACTGCACTCTTTGCTTGTTATCATGGTTTACAAGAACTTTGTTCAATTAACTTAATTGGTTGAAATAAGGAGTTTTATGCGCAAAATAGCACTTGTTTACAAGAATTTTAACATCTTTAAGTGTACACTTTGCTTTTCATCATGTTTTACATTAACTTTGTTACATTAACTTTATTGGTTGAAGTAAGTAGTTTTATACGCCAAAAAGCACTTTTGTACAATGATTTTAACATCTTTAACTGTAAACTTTGCTTGTTATCATGGTTTACATTAAATTTGTACAATTAACTTAATTGGTTGAAGAATGTAGTTTTATGCGCAAAATAGCACTTGTTTATAAGTATATTAACATCTTTTACTGCACTCTTTGCTTGTTATCATGGTTTACAAGAACTTTGTTCAATTAACTTAATTGGTTGAAATAAGGAGTTTATGCGCAAAATAGCACTTGTTTACAAGACTTTCAACATCTTTAACTGTAAACTTTGCTTGTTATCATGGTTTACATTAACTTTGTTCAATTACCTTAATTTGTTTAAGAAAGTAGTTTTATGCGCAAAATAGCACTTGTTTAAATGAATTTTAACAAGTTTAACTGTACACTTTGCTTGTTAACATAGTTTACACTAACTTTGTTATATTAACTTAATTAGTTGAAGTAAGTAGTTTTATGCGCAAAATAGCACTTGTTTACAAGAATTAAAACATCTTTAACTGTAAACTTTGCTTGTTATCATGGTTTACATTAAATTTGTACAATTAACTTAATTGGTTGAAGAATGTAGTTTTATGCGCAAAATAGCACTTGTTTATAAGTATATTAACATCTTTTACTGCACTCTTTGCTTGTTATCATGGTTTACAAGAACTTTGTTCAATTAACTTAATTGGTTGAAATAAGGAGTTTATGCGCAAAATAGCACTTGTTTACAAGTATTTCAACATCTTTAACTCTACACTTTCCTTGTTATCACAGTTTACATTAACTTTGTTCAATTAACTTAATTGGTTGAATAATGTAGTTTTATGCGCAAAATAGCACTTGTTTACAAGAATTTTAACAACTTTAACTGTACACTTTGCTTGTTAACATAGTTTACACTAACTTTGTTATATTAACTTAATTGGTTGAAGTAAATAGCACTTTTGTACAATGATTTTAACATCTTTAACTGTAAACTTTGCTTGTTATCATGGTTTACAAGAACTTTGTTCAATTAACTTAATTGGTTGAAATAAGGAGTTTATGCGCAAAATAGCACTTGTTTACAAGACTTTCGACATCTTTAACTGTAAACTTTGCTTGTTATCATGGTTTACATTAACTTTGTTCAATTACCTTAATTTGTTTAAGAAAGTAGTTTTTTGCGCAAAATAGCACTTGTTTAAATGAATTTTAACAAGTTTAACTGTACACTTTGCTTGTTAACATAGTTTACACTAACTTTGTTATATTAACTTAATTAGTTGAAGTAAGTAGTTTTATGCGCAAAATAGCACTTGTTTACAAGAATTAAAACATCTTTAACTGTAAACTTTGCTTGTTACATTAAATTTGTACAATAAACTTAATTGGTTGAAGTAAGTAGTTTTATGTGCAAAACAGCACTTGTTTACAAGAATTAAAACATCAATAACTGTACACTTTGCTTGTTAACATGGTTTACATTAACTTTGTTCAATTAATTTAATTGGTGAAAGAATGTAGTTTTATGCGCAAAATAGCACTTGTTTATAAGAATTTTAACATCTTTAACTGTATACTTTGCTTGTTATCACAGTTTACATTAACTTTGTTCAATTAACTTAATTGGTTGAAGTAAATAGTTTTATACGCCAAAAAGCACTTTTGTACAATGATTTTAACATCTTTAACTGTAAACTTTGCTTGTTATCATGGTTTACATTAACTTTGTACAATTAACTTAATTGGTTTAAGTAAGTAGTTTTATGTGCAAAATAGCACTTGTTTATAAGAATTTTAACATCTTTAACTGTACACTTTGCTTGTTATCAAGGTTTACATTAACTTTGTTCAATTAACTTAATTGGTTGAAAGAAGTAGTTTTATGTGCAAAATAGCACTTGTTTACAAGTATATTAACATCTTTTACTGCATTCGTTGCTTGTTATCATGGTTTACTAGAACTTTGTTCAATTAACTTAATTGGTTGAAGAAAGTAGTTTTATGCGTAAAATAGCACTTGTTTACAAGAATTTTAACAACTTTAACAGTACACTTTGCTTGTTAACATAGTTTACACTAACTTTGTTATATTAACTTAATTGGTTGAAGTAAATAGTTTTATACGCCAAAAAGCACTTTTGTACAATGATTTTAACATCTTTAACTGTAAACTTTGCTTGTTATCATGGTTTACATTAACTTTGTACAATTAACTTAATTGGTTTAAGTAAGTAGTTTTATGTGCAAAATAGCACTTGTTTATAAGAATTTTAACATCTTTAACTGTACACTTTGCTTGTTATCAAGGTTTACATTAACTTTGTTCAATTAACTTAATTGGTTGAATAAAGTAGTTTTATGTGCAAAATAGCACTTGTTTACAAGACTTTCGACATCTTTAACTGTAAACTTTGCTTGTTATCATGGTTTACATTAACTTTGTTCAATTACCTTAATTTGTTTAAGAAAGTAGTTTTTTGCGCAAAATAGCACTTGTTTAAATGAATTTTAACAAGTTTAACTGTACACTTTGCTTGTTAACATAGTTTACACTAACTTTGTTATATTAACTTAATTAGTTGAAGTAAGTAGTTTTATGCGCAAAATAGCACTTGTTTACAAGAATTAAAACATCTTTAACTGTAAACTTTGCTTGTTACATTAAATTTGTACAATAAACTTAATTGGTTGAAGTAAGTAGTTTTATGTGCAAAACAGCACTTGTTTACAAGAATTAAAACATCAATAACTGTACACTTTGCTTGTTAACATGGTTTACATTAACTTTGTTCAATTAATTTAATTGGTGAAAGAATGTAGTTTTATGCGCAAAATAGCACTTGTTTATAAGAATTTTAACATCTTTAACTGTATACTTTGCTTGTTATCACAGTTTACATTAACTTTGTTCAATTAACTTAATTGGTTGAAGTAAATAGTTTTATACGCCAAAAAGCACTTTTGTACAATGATTTTAACATCTTTAACTGTAAACTTTGCTTGTTATCATGGTTTACATTAACTTTGTACAATTAACTTAATTGGTTTAAGTAAGTAGTTTTATGTGCAAAATAGCACTTGTTTATAAGAATTTTAACATCTTTAACTGTACACTTTGCTTGTTATCAAGGTTTACATTAACTTTGTTCAATTAACTTAATTGGTTGAAAGAAGTAGTTTTATGTGCAAAATAGCACTTGTTTACAAGTATATTAACATCTTTTACTGCATTCGTTGCTTGTTATCATGGTTTACTAGAACTTTGTTCAATTAACTTAATTGGTTGAAGAAAGTAGTTTTATGCGTAAAATAGCACTTGTTTACAAGAATTTTAACAACTTTAACAGTACACTTTGCTTGTTAACATAGTTTACACTAACTTTGTTATATTAACTTAATTGGTTGAAGTAAATAGTTTTATACGCCAAAAAGCACTTTTGTACAATGATTTTAACATCTTTAACTGTAAACTTTGCTTGTTATCATGGTTTACATTAACTTTGTACAATTAACTTAATTGGTTTAAGTAAGTAGTTTTATGTGCAAAATAGCACTTGTTTATAAGAATTTTAACATCTTTAACTGTACACTTTGCTTGTTATCAAGGTTTACATTAACTTTGTTCAATTAACTTAATTGGTTGAATAAAGTAGTTTTATGTGCAAAATAGCACTTGTTTACAAGTATATTAACATCTTTTACTGCATTCGTTGCTTGTTATCATGATTTACAAGAACTTTGTTCAATTAACTTAATTGGTTGAACAAAGTAGTTTTATGCGCAAAATAGCACTTGTTTACAAGAATTTTAACAACTTTAACAGTACACTTTGCTTGTTAACATAGTTTTACACTAACTTTGTTATATTAACTTAATTGGTTGAAGTAAATAGTTTTATACGCCAAAAAGCACTTTTGTACAATGATTTTAACATCTTTAACTGTAAACTTTGCTTGTTATCATAGTTTACATTAACTTTGTACAATTATCTTAATTGGTTGAAGTAAGTAGTTTTATGTGCAAAATAGCACTTGTTTATAAGAATTTTAACATCTTAAACTGTACACTTTGCTTGTTATCAAGGTTTACATTAACTTTGTTCAATTAACTTAATTTGTTGAAAAAAGTAGTTTTATGCGCAAAATAGCACTTGTTTACAAGAATTTTAACAACATTAACTGTACACTTTGCTTGTTAACATAGTTTACACTAACTTTGTTATATTAACTTAATTGGTTGAAGTAAATAGTTTTATAATGACTTTAACATCTTTAACTGTAAACTTTGCGTGTTATCATGGTTTACATTAACTTTGTACAATTAACTTAATTGGTTGAAGAATGTAGTTTTATGCGCAAAATAGCACTTGTTTATAAGTATATTAACATCTTTTACTGCACTCTTTGCTTGTTATCATGGTTTACAAGAACTTTGTTCAATTAACTTAATTGGTTGAAATAAGGAGTTTATGCGCAAAATAGCACTTGTTTACAAGACTTTCAACATCTTTAACTGTAAACTTTGCTTGTTATCATGGTTTACATTAACTTTGTTCAATTACCTTACTTTGTTTAAGAAAGTAGTTTTATGCGCAAAATAGCACTTGTTTAAATGAATTTTAACAAGTTTAACTGTACACTTTGCTTGTTAACATAGTTTACACTAACTTTGTTATATTAACTTAATTAGTTGAAGTAAGTAGTTTTATGTGCAAAACAGCACTTGTTTACAAGAATTAAAACATCAATAACTGTACACTTTGCTTGTTAACATGGTTTACATTAACTTTGTTCAATTAATTTAATTGGTGAAAGAATGTAGTTTTATGCGCAAAATAGCACTTGTTTATAAGAATTTTAACATCTTTAACTGTATACTTTGCTTGTTATCATGGTTTACATTAACTTTGTTCAATTAGCTTAATTGGTTGAAGAAAGTCGTTTTATACAAAAAATAGCACTTTTTTACAAGTATTTCAACATCGTTAACTGTACACTTTCCTTGTTATCAAAGTTTACATTAACTTTGTTCAATTAACTTAATTGCTTGAAAAAAGTAGTTTTATGTGCAAAATAGCACTTGTTTACAAGAATTTTAACAAATTTAACTGTACACTTTGCTTGTTAACATAGTTTACACTAGCTTTGTTATATTAACTTAATTAGTTGAAGTAAGTAGTTTTATGCCCAAAATAGCACTTTTTTACAATGATTTTAACATCTTTAACTGTAAACTTTGCTTGTTATCATGGTTTACATTAAATTTGTACAATTAACTTAATTGGTTGAAGTAAGTAGTTTTATGTTCAAAATAGCACTTGTCTTTAAGTATATTAACATCTTTTACTGCACACTTTGCTTGTTATGATGGTTTACATTAAATTTGTACCATTAACTTAATTGGTTGACGAAAGTCGTTTTATACAAAAAATAGCACTTGTTTACAAGTATTTCAACATCTTTAACTCTACACTTTCCTTGTTATCACAGTTTACATTAACTTTGTTCAATTAACTTAATTGGTTGAATAAAGTAGTTTTATGCGCAAAATAGCACTTGTTTACAAGAATTTTAACAACTTTAACTGTACACTTTGCTTGTTAACATAGTTTACACTAACTTTGTTATATTAACTTAATTGGTTGAAGTAAATAGTTTTACACGCCAAAAAGCACTTTTGTACAATGATTTTAACATCTTTAACTGTAAACTTTGCTTGTTATCATGGTTTACAAGAACTTTGTTCAATTAACTTAATTGGTTGAAATAAGGAGTTTATGCCCAAAATAGCACTTGTTTACAAGACTTTCGACATCTTTAACTGTAAACTTTGCTTGTTATCATGGTTTACATTAACTTTGTTCAATTACCTTAATTTGTTTAAGAAAGTAGTTTTTTGCGCAAAATAGCACTTGTTTAAATGAATTTTAACAAGTTTAACTGTACACTTTGCTTGTTAACATAGTTTACACTAACTTTGTTATATTAACTTAATTAGTTGAAGTAAGTAGTTTTATGCGCAAAATAGCACTTGTTTACAAGAATTAAAACATCTTTAACTGTAAACTTTGCTTGTTATCATGGTTTACATTAAATTTGTACAATAAACTTAATTGGTTGAAGTAAGTAGTTTTATGTGCAAAACAGCACTTGTTTACAAGAATTAAAACATCAATAACTGTACACTTTGCTTGTTAACATGGTTTACATTAACTTTGTTCAATTAATTTAATTGGTGAAAGAATGTAGTTTTATGCGCAAAATAGCACTTATTTATAAGAATTTTAACATCTTTAACTGTATACTTTGCTTGTTATCATGGTTTACAAGAACTTTGTTCAATTAACTTAATTGGTTGAAATAAGGAGTTTATGCGCAAAATAGCACTTGTTTACAAGACTTTCGACATCTTTAACTGTAAACTTTGCTTGTTATCATGGTTTACATTAACTTTGTTCAATTACCTTAATTTGTTTAAGAAAGTAGTTTTTTGCGCAAAATAGCACTTGTTTAAATTAATTTTAACAAGTTTAACTGTACACTTTGCTTGTTAACATAGTTTACACTAACTTTGTTATATTAACTTAATTAGTTGAAGTAAGTAGTTTTATGCGCAAAATAGCACTTGTTTACAAGAATTAAAACATCTTTAACTGTAAACTTTGCTTGTTACATTAAATTTGTACAATAAACTTAATTGGTTGAAGTAAGTAGTTTTATGTGCAAAACAGCACTTGTTTACAAGAATTAAAACATCAATAACTGTACACTTTGCTTGTTGACATGGTTTACATTAACTTTGTTCAATTAATTTAATTGGTGAAAGAATGTAGTTTTATGCGCAAAATAGCACTTGTTTATAAGAATTTTAACATCTTTAACTGTATATTTTGCTTGTTATCACAGTTTACATTAACTTTGTTCAATTAACTTAATTGGTTGAAGTAAATAGTTTTATACGCCAAAAAGCACTTTTGTACAATGATTTTAACATCTTTAACTGTAAACTTTGCTTGTTATCATGGTTTACATTAACTTTGTACAATTAACTTAATTGGTTTAAGTAAGTAGTTTTATGTGCAAAATAGCACTTGTTTATAAGAATTTTAACATCTTTAACTGTACACTTTGCTTGTTATCAAGGTTTACATTAACTTTGTTCAATTAACTTAATTGGTTGAAAGAAGTAGTTTTATGTGCAAAATAGCACTTGTTTACAAGTATATTAACATCTTTTACTGCATTCGTTGCTTGTTATCATGGTTTACTAGAACTTTGTTCAATTAACTTAATTGGTTGAAGAAAGTAGTTTTATGCGTAAAATAGCACTTGTTTACAAGAATTTTAACAACTTTAACAGTACACTTTGCTTGTTAACATAGTTTACACTAACTTTGTTATATTAACTTAATTGGTTGAAGTAAATAGTTTTATACGCCAAAAAGCACTTTTGTACAATGATTTTAACATCTTTAACTGTAAACTTTGCTTGTTATCATGGTTTACATTAACTTTGTACAATTAACTTAATTGGTTTAAGTAAGTAGTTTTATGTGCAAAATAGCACTTGTTTATAAGAATTTTAACATCTTTAACTGTACACTTTGCTTGTTATCAAGGTTTACATTAACTTTGTTCAATTAACTTAATTGGTTGAATAAAGTAGTTTTATGTGCAAAATAGCACTTGTTTACAAGTATATTAACATCTTTTACTGCATTCGTTGCTTGTTATCATGATTTACAAGAACTTTGTTCAATTAACTTAATTGGTTGAACAAAGTAGTTTTATGCGCAAAATAGCACTTGTTTACAAGAATTTTAACAACTTTAACAGTACACTTTGCTTGTTAACATAGTTTTACACTAACTTTGTTATATTAACTTAATTGGTTGAAAAAAAATAGTTTTATACGCCAAAAAGCACTTTTGTACAATGATTTTAACATCTTTAACTGTAAACTTTGCTTGTTATCATAGTTTACATTAACTTTGTACAATTATCTTAATTGGTTGAAGTAAGTAGTTTTATGTGCAAAATAGCACTTGTTTATAAGAATTTTAACATCTTTAACTGTACACTTTGCTTGTTATCAAGGTTTACATTAACTTTGTTCAATTAACTTAATTTGTTGAAAAAAGTAGTTTTATGCGCAAAATAGCACTTGTTTACAAGAATTTTAACAACATTAACTGTACACTTTGCTTGTTAACATAGTTTACACTAACTTTGTTATATTAACTTAATTGGTTGAAGTAAATAGTTTTATAATGACTTTAACATCTTTAACTGTAAACTTTGCGTGTTATCATGGTTTACATTAACTTTGTACAATTAACTTAATTGGTTGAAGAATGTAGTTTTATGCGCAAAATAGCACTTGTTTATAAGTATATTAACATCTTTTACTGCACTCTTTGCTTGTTATCATGGTTTACAAGAACTTTGTTCAATTAACTTAATTGGTTGAAATAAGGAGTTTATGCGCAAAATAGCACTTGTTTACAAGACTTTCAACATCTTTAACTGTAAACTTTGCTTGTTATCATGGTTTACATTAACTTTGTTCAATTACCTTACTTTGTTTAAGAAAGTAGTTTTATGCGCAAAATAGCACTTGTTTAAATGAATTTTAACAAGTTTAACTGTACACTTTGCTTGTTAACATAGTTTACACTAACTTTGTTATATTAACTTAATTAGTTGAAGTAAGTAGTTTTATGTGCAAAACAGCACTTGTTTACAAGAATTAAAACATCAATAACTGTACACTTTGCTTGTTAACATGGTTTACATTAACTTTGTTCAATTAATTTAATTGGTGAAAGAATGTAGTTTTATGCGCAAAATAGCACTTGTTTATAAGAATTTTAACATCTTTAACTGTATACTTTGCTTGTTATCATGGTTTACATTAACTTTGTTCAATTAGCTTAATTGGTTGAAGAAAGTCGTTTTATACAAAAAATAGCACTTTTTTACAAGTATTTCAACATCGTTAACTGTACACTTTCCTTGTTATCAAAGTTTACATAAAACTTTGTTCAATTAACTTAATTGCTTGAAAAAAGTAGTTTTATGTGCAAAATAGCACTTGTTTACAAGAATTTTAACAAATTTAACTGTACACTTTGCTTGTTAACATAGTTTACACTAACTTTGTTATATTAACTTAATTAGTTGAAGTAAGTAGTTTTATGCCCAAAATAGCACTTTTTTACAATGATTTTAACATCTTTAACTGTAAACTTTGCTTGTTATCATGGTTTACATTAAATTTGTACAATTAACTTAATTGGTTGAAGTAAGTAGTTTTATGTTCAAAATAGCACTTGTCTTTAAGTATATTAACATCTTTTACTGCACACTTTGCTTGTTATGATGGTTTACATTAAATTTGTACCATTAACTTAATTGGTTGACGAAAGTCGTTTTATACAAAAAATAGCACTTGTTTACAAGTATTTCAACATCTTTAACTCTACACTTTCCTTGTTATCACAGTTTACATTAACTTTGTTCAATTAACTTAATTGGTTGAATAAAGTAGTTTTATGCGCAAAATAGCACTTGTTTACAAGAATTTTAACAACTTTAACTGTACACTTTGCTTGTTAACATAGTTTACACTAACTTTGTTATATTAACTTAATTGGTTGAAGTAAATAGTTTTACACGCCAAAAAGCACTTTTGTACAATGATTTTAACATCTTTAACTGTAAACTTTGCTTGTTATCATGGTTTACAAGAACTTTGTTCAATTAACTTAATTGGTTGAAATAAGGAGTTTATGCCCAAAATAGCACTTGTTTACAAGACTTTCGACATCTTTAACTGTAAACTTTGCTTGTTATCATGGTTTACATTAACTTTGTTCAATTACCTTAATTTGTTTAAGAAAGTAGTTTTTTGCGCAAAATAGCACTTGTTTAAATGAATTTTAACAAGTTTAACTGTACACTTTGCTTGTTAACATAGTTTACACTAACTTTGTTATATTAACTTAATTAGTTGAAGTAAGTAGTTTTATGCGCAAAATAGCACTTGTTTACAAGAATTAAAACATCTTTAACTGTAAACTTTGCTTGTTACATTAAATTTGTACAATAAACTTAATTGGTTGAAGTAAGTAGTTTTATGTGCAAAACAGCACTTGTTTACAAGAATTAAAACATCAATAACTGTACACTTTGCTTGTTAACATGGTTTACATTAACTTTGTTCAATTAATTTAATTGGTGAAAGAATGTAGTTTTATGCGCAAAATAGCACTTGTTTATAAGAATTTTAACATCTTTAACTGTATACTTTGCTTGTTATCACAGTTTACATTAACTTTGTTCAATTAACTTAATTGGTTGAAGTAAATAGTTTTATACGCCAAAAAGCACTTTTGTACAATGATTTTAACATCTTTAACTGTAAACTTTGCTTGTTATCATGGTTTACATTAACTTTGTACAATTAACTTAATTGGTTTAAGTAAGTAGTTTTATGTGCAAAATAGCACTTGTTTATAAGAATTTTAACATCTTTAACTGTACACTTTGCTTGTTATCAAGGTTTACATTAACTTTGTTCAATTAACTTAATTGGTTGAAAGAAGTAGTTTTATGTGCAAAATAGCACTTGTTTACAAGTATATTAACATCTTTTACTGCATTCGTTGCTTGTTATCATGGTTTACTAGAACTTTGTTCAATTAACTTAATTGGTTGAAGAAAGTAGTTTTATGTGCAAAACAGCACTTGTTTACAAGAATTAAAACATCAATAACTGTACACTTTGCTTGTTAACATGGTTTACATTAACTTTGTTCAATTAATTTAATTGGTGAAAGAATGTAGTTTTATGCGCAAAATAGCACTTATTTATAAGAATTTTAACATCTTTAACTGTATACTTTGCTTGTTATCACAGTTTACATTAACTTTGTTCAATTAACTTAATTGGTTGAATAAAGTAGTTTTATGCGCAAAATAGCACTTGTTTACAAGAATTTTAACAACATTAACTGTACACTTTGCTTGTTAACATAGTTTACACTAACTTTGTTATATTAACTTAATTGGTTGAAGTAAATAGTTTTATACGCCAAAAAGCACTTTTGTACAATGACTTTAACATCTTTAACTGTAAACTTTGCGTGTTATCATGGTTTACATTAACTTTGTACAATTAACTTAATTGGTTGAAGTAAGTAGTTTTATGTGCAAAATAGTACTTGTTTATAAGAATTTTAACATCTTTAACTGTACACTTTGCTTGTTATCAAGGTTTACATTAACTTTGTTCAATTAACTTAATTGGTTGAAAAAAGTAGTTTTATGTGCAAAATAGCACTTGTTTACAAGTATATTAACATCTTTTACTGCATTCGTTGCTTGTTATCATGGTTTACTAGAACTTTGTTCAATTAACTTAATTGGTTGAAGAAAGTAGTTTTATGCGTAAAATAGCACTTGTTTACAAGAATTTTAACAACTTTAACAGTACACTTTGCTTGTTAACATAGTTTACACTAACTTTGTTATATTAACTTAATTGGTTGAAGTAAATAGTTTTATACGCCAAAAAGCACTTTTGTACAATGATTTTAACATCTTTAACTGTAAACTTTGCTTGTTATCATGGTTTACATTAACTTTGTACAATTAACTTAATTGGTTTAAGTAAGTAGTTTTATGTGCAAAATAGCACTTGTTTATAAGAATTTTAACATCTTTAACTGTACACTTTGCTTGTTATCAAGGTTTACATTAACTTTGTTGAATTAACTTAATTGGTTGAAAAAAGTAGTTTTATGTGCAAAATAGCACTTGTTTACAAGTATATTAACATCTTTTACTGCATTCGTTGCTTGTTATCATGATTTACAAGAACTTTGTTCAATTAACTTAATTGGTTGAACAAAGTAGTTTTATGCGCAAAATAGCACTTGTTTACAAGAATTTTAACAACTTTAACAGTACACTTTGCTTGTTAACATAGTTTTACACTAACTTTGTTATATTAACTTAATTGGTTGAAGTAAATAGTTTTATACGCCAAAAAGCACTTTTGTACAATGATTTTAACATCTTTAACTGTAAACAATGCTTGTTATCATAGTTTACATTAACTTTGTACAATTAACTTAATTGGTTGAAGTAAGTAGTTTTATGTGCAAAATAGCACTTGATTATAAGAATTTTAACATCTTTAACTGTATACTTTGCTTGTTATCAAGGTTTACATTAACTTTGTTCAATTAACTTAATTTGTTGAAAAAAGTAGTTTTATGTGCAAAATAGCACTTGTTTACAAGTATATTAACATCTTTTACTGCATTCGTTGCTTGTTATCATGGTTTACAAGAACTTTGTTCAATTAACTTAATTGGTTGAACAAAGTAGTTTTATGCGCAAAATAGCACTTGTTTACAAGAATTTTAACAACTTTAACAATACACTTTGCTTGTTAACATAGTTTACACTAACTTTGTTATATTAACTTAATTGGTTGAAGTAAATAGTTTTATACGCCAAAAAGCACTTTTGTACAATGATTTTAACATCTTTAACTGTAAACTTTGCTTGTTATCATGGTTTACATTAACTTTGTACAATTAACTTAATTGGTTGAAGTAAGTAGTTTTATGTGCAAGATAGCACTTGTTTATAAGAATTTTAACATCTTTAGCTGTACACTTTGCTTGTTATCATGTTTTACATTAACTTTGTTCAATTAACTTAATTGGTTGAAAAAAGTAGTTTTATGTGCAAAATAGCACTTGTTTACAAGTATATTAACATCTTTTACTGCATTCTTTGCTTGTTATCATGGTTTACAAGAACTTTGTTCAATTAACTTAATTGGTTGAAGTAAGGAGTTTTATGCGCAAAATAGCACTTGTTTACAAGTATTTCAACATCTTTAACTGTACACTTTCCTTGTTTTCAAAGTTTACATTAACTTTGTTCAATTAACTTAATTGCTTGAAAAAAGTAGTTTTATGTGCAAAATAGCACTTGTTTACAAGTATATCAACATCTCTTACTGCACTCTTTGCTTGTTATCAAGGTTTACGTTAACTTTGTTCAATTAATTTAATTGGTTGAGGTAAGTAGTTTTATGCGCAAAATATTACTTGTTTACAAGTATATTAACATCTTTTACTGCATTCTTTGCTTGTTATCATGGCTTACAAGAACTTTGTTCAATTAACTTAATTGGTTGAAGTAAGGAGTTTTATGCGCAAAATAGCACTTGTTTACAAGTATTTCAACATCTTTAACTGTACACTTTCCTTGTTTTCAAAGTTTAGATTAACTTTGTTCAATTAACTTAATTGCTTGAAAAAAGTAGTTTTATGTGCAAAATAGCACTTGTTTACAAGTATATTAACATCTCTTATTGCACTCTTTGCTTCTTATCAAGGTTTACGTTAACTTTGTTCAATTAACTTAATTGGTTGAGGTAAGTAGTTTTATGCGCAAAATATTACTTGTTTACAAGAATCTTAACATCTTTCACTGCACTCTTTGCTTGTTATCATTGTTTATAAGAACTTTGTTCGATTAACTTAATTGGTTGAAGTAAATAGTTTTATACGCCAAAAAGCACTTTTGTACAAGAATTTTAACAACTTTAACTGTACACTTTGCTTGTTAACATAGTTTACACTAACTTTGTTATATTAACTTAATTAGTTGAAGTAAGTAGTTTTATGCGCAAAATAGCACTTTTTTACAATGATTTTAACATCTTTAACTGTAAACTTTGCTTGTTATCATGGTTTACATTAAATTTGTACAATTAACTTAATTGGTTTAAGTAAGTAGTTTTATGTGCAAAATAGCACTTTTTTACAAGAATTTTAACAACTTTAACTGTACACTTTCCTTGTTAACATAGTTTACACTAACTTTGTTATATTAACTTAATTAGTTGAAGTAAGTAGTTTTATGCGCAAAATAGCACTTATTTATAAGTATATTAACATCTTTTACAGCATTCTTTGCTTGTTATCATGGTTTACAAGAACTTTGCACGATTAACTTAATTGGTTGAAGTAAATAGTTTTATACGCGAAAAAGCACTTTTGTACAAGAATTTTAACAACTTTAACTGTACACTTTTCTTGTTATCATTGTTTATAAGAACTTTGTTCGATTAACTTAATTGGTTGAAGTAAATAGTTTTATACGCCAAAAAGCACTTTTGTGCAATGATTTAACATCTTTAACTGTAAACTTTGCTTGTTATCATGGTTTACATTAACTTTGTACAATTAACTTAATTGGTTTAAGTAAGTAGTTTTATGTGCAAAATAGCACTTGTTTATAAGAATTTTAACATCTTTAACTGTACACTTTGCTTGTTATCAAGGTTTACATTAACTTTGTTGAATTAACTTAATTGGTTGAAAAAAGTAGTTTTATGTGCAAAATAGCACTTGTTTACAAGTATATTAACATCTTTTACTGCATTCGTTGCTTGTTATCATGATTTACAAGAACTTTGTTCAATTAACTTAATTGGTTGAACAAAGTAGTTTTATGCGCAAAATAGCACTTGTTTACAAGAATTTTAACAACTTTAACAGTACACTTTGCTTGTTAACATAGTTTTACACTAACTTTGTTATATTAACTTAATTGGTTAAGTAAATAGTTTTATACGCCAAAAAGCACTTTTGTACAATGATTTTAACATCTTTAACTGTAAACTTTGCTTGTTATCATAGTTTACATTAACTTTGTACAATTAACTTAATTGGTTGAAGTAAGTAGTTTTATGTGCAAAATAGCACTTGTTTATAAGAATTTTAACATCTTTAACTGTACACTTTGCTTGTTATCAAGGTTTACATTAACTTTGTTCAATTAACTTAATTTGTTGAAAAAAGTAGTTTTATGTGCAAAATAGCACTTGTTTACAAGTATATTAACATCTTTTACTGCATTCGTTGCTTGTTATCATGGTTTACAAGAACTTTGTTCAATTAACTTAATTGGTTGAACAAAGTAGTTTTATGCGCAAAATAGCACTTGTTTACAAGAATTTTAACAACTTTAACAGTACACTTTGCTTGTTAACATAGTTTTACACTAACTTTGTTATATTAACTTAATTGGTTGAAGTAAATAGTTTTATACGCCAAAAAGCACTTTTGTACAATGATTTTAACATCTTTAACTGTAAACTTTGCTTGTTATCATAGTTTACATTAACTTTGTACAATTAACTTAATTGGTTGAAGTAAGTAGTTTTATGTGCAAAATAGCACTTGTTTATAAGAATTTTAACATCTTTAACTGTACACTTTGCTTGTTATCAAGGTTTACATTAACTTTGTTCAATTAACTTAATTTGTTGAAAAAAGTAGTTTTATGTGCAAAATAGCACTTGTTTACAAGTATATTAACATCTTTTACTGCATTCGTTGCTTGTTATCATGGTTTACAAGAACTTTGTTCAATTAACTTAATTGGTTGAACAAAGTAGTTTTATGTGCAAAATAGCACTTGTTTACAAGTATATTAACATCTTGTACTGCATTCTTTGCTTGTTATCATGGTTTACAAGAACTTTGTTCAATTAACTTAATTGGTTGAAGTAAGGAGTTTTATGCGCAAAATAGCACTTGTTTACAAGTATATTAACATCTTTTACTGCATTCTTTGCTTGTTATCATGGTTTACAAGAACTTTGTTCAATTAACTTAATTGGTTGAAGTAAGGAGTTTTATGCGCAAAATAGCACTTGTTTACAAGTATTTCAACATCTTTAACTATACACTTTCCTTGTTTTCAAAGTTTACATTAACTTTGTTCAATTAACTTAATTGCTTGAAAAAAGTAGTTTTATGTGCAAAATAGCACTTGTTTACAAGTATATTAACATCTCTTACTGCACTCTTTGCTTGTTATCAAGGTTTACGTTAACTTTGTTCAATTAACTTAATTGGTTGAGGTAAGTAGTTTTATGCGCAAAATATTACTTGTTTACAAGTATATTAACATCTTTTACTGCATTCTTTGCTTGTTATCATGGCTTACAAGAACTTTGTTCAATTAACTTAATTGGTTGAAGTAAGGAGTTTTATGCGCAAAATAGCACTTGTTTACAAGCATTTCAACATCTTTAACTGTACACTTTCCTTGTTTTCAAAGTTTAGATTAACTTTGTTCAATTAACTTAATTGCTTGAAAAAAGTAGTTTTATGTGCAAAATAGCACTTGTTTACAAGTATATTAACATCTCTTATTGCACTCTTTGCTTCTTATCAAGGTTTACGTTAACTTTGTTCAATTAACTTAATTGGTTGAGGTAAGTAGTTTTATGCGCAAAATATTACTTGTTTACAAGAATCTTAACATCTTTCACTGCACTCTTTGCTTGTTATCATTGTTTATAAGAACTTTGTTCGATTAACTTAATTGGTTGAAGTAAATAGTTTTATACGCCAAAAAGCACTTTTGTACAAGAATTTTAACAACTTTAACTGTACACTTTGCTTGTTAACATAGTTTACACTAACTTTGTTATATTAACTTAATTAGTTGAAGTAAGTAGTTTTATGCGCAAAATAGCACTTTTTTACAATGATTTTAACATCTTTAACTGTAAACTTTGCTTGTTATCATGGTTTACATTAAATTTGCACAATTAACTTAATTGGTTGAAGTAAGTAGTTTTATGTGCAAAATAGCACTTTTTTACAAGAATTTTAACAACTTTAACTGTACACTTTCCTTGTTAACATAGTTTACACTAACTTTGTTATATTAACTTAATTAGTTGAAGTAAGTAGTTTTATGCGCAAAATAGCACTTATTTATAAGTATATTAACATCTTTTACTGCATTCTTTGCTTGTTATCATGGTTTACAAGAACTTTGCACGATTAACTTAATTGGTTGAAGTAAATAGTTTTATACGCGAAAAAGCACTTTTGTACAAGAATTTTAACAACTTTAACTGTACACTTTTCTTGTTATCATTGTTTATAAGAACTTTGTTCGATTAACTTAATTGGTTGAAGTAAATAGTTTTATACGCCAAAAAGCACTTTTGTGCAATGATTTAACATCTTTAACTGTAAACTTTGCTTGTTATCATGGTTTACATTAACTTTGTACAATTAACTTAATTGGTTTAAGTAAGTAGTTTTATGTGCAAAATAGCACTTGTTTATAAGAGTTTTAACATCTTTAACTGTACACTTTGCTTGTTATCAAGGTTTACATTAACTTTGTTGAATTAACTTAATTGGTTGAAAAAAGTAGTTTTATGTGCAAAATAGCACTTGTTTACAAGTATATTAACATCTTTTACTGCATTCGTTGCTTGTTATCATGATTTACAAGAACTTTGTTCAATTAACTTAATTGGTTGAACAAAGTAGTTTTATGCGCAAAATAGCACTTGTTTACAAGAATTTTAACAACTTTAACAGTACACTTTGCTTGTTAACATAGTTTTACACTAACTTTGTTATATTAACTTAATTGGTTGAAGTAAATAGTTTTATACGCCAAAAAGCACTTTTGTACAATGATTTTAACATCTTTAACTGTAAACTTTGCTTGTTATCATAGTTTACATTAACTTTGTACAATTAACTTAATTGGTTGAAGTAAGTAGTTTTATGTGCAAAATAGCACTTTTTTATAAGAATTTTAACATCTTTAACTGTACACTTTGCTTGTTATCAAGGTTTACATTAACTTTGTTCAATTAACTTAATTTGTTGAAAAAAGTAGTTTTATGTGCAAAATAGCACTTGTTTACAAGTATATTAACATCTTTTACTGCATTCGTTGCTTGTTATCATGGTTTACAAGAACTTTGTTCAATTAACTTAATTGGTTGAACAAAGTAGTTTTATGCGCAAAATAGCACTTGTTTACAAGAATTTTAACAACTTTAACAGTACACTTTGCTTGTTAACATAGTTTTACACTAACTTTGTTATATTAACTTAATTGGTTGAAGTAAATAGCTTTATACGCCAAAAAGCACTTTTGTACAATGATTTTAACATCTTTAACTGTAAACTTTGCTTGTTATCATAGTTTACATTAACTTTGTACAATTAACTTAATTGGTTGAAGTAAGTAGTTTTATGTGCAAAATAGCACTTGTTTATAAGAATTTTAACATCTTTAACTGTACACTTTGCTTGTTATCAAGGTTTACATTAACTTTGTTCAATTAACTTAATTTGTTGAAAAAAGTAGTTTTATGTGCAAAATAGCACTTGTTTACAAGTATATTAACATCTTTTACTGCATTCGTTGCTTGTTATCATGGTTTACAAGAACTTTGTTCAATTAACTTAATTGGTTGAACAAAGTAGTTTTATGCGCAAAATAGCACTTGTTTACAAGAATTTTAACAACTTTAACAATACACTTTGCTTGTTAACATAGTTTACACTAACTTTGTTATATTAACTTAATTGGTTGAAGTAAATAGTTTTATACGCCAAAAAGCACTTTTGTACAATGATTTTAACATCTTTAACTGTAAACTTTGCTTGTTATCATGGTGTACATTAACTTTGTACAATTAACTTAATTGGTTGAAGTAAGTAGTTTTATGTGCAAAATAGCACTTGTTTATAAGAATTTTAACATCTTTAACTGTACACTTTGCTTGTTATCAAGGTTTACATTAACTTTGTTCAATTAACTTAATTTGTTGAAAAAAGTAGTTTTATGTGCAAAATAGCACTTGTTTACAAGTATATTAACATCTTTTACTGCATTCGTTGCTTGTTATCATGGTTTACAAGAACTTTGTTCAATTAACTTAATTGGTTGAACAAAGTAGTTTTATGCGCAAAATAGCACTTGTTTACAAGAATTTTAACAACTTTAACAATACACTTTGCTTGTTAACATAGTTTACACTAACTTTGTTATATTAACTTAATTGGTTGAAGTAAATAGTTTTATACGCCAAAAAGCACTTTTGTACAATGATTTTAACATCTTTAACTGTAAACTTTGCTTGTTATCATGGTGTACATTAACTTTGTACAATTAACTTAATTGGTTGAAGTAAGTAGTTTTATGTGCAAAATAGCACTTGTTTACAAGTATATTAACATCTTTTACTGCATTCTTTGCTTGTTATCATGGTTTACAAGAACTTTGTTCAATTAACTTAATTGGTTGAAGTAAGGAGTTTTATGCGCAAAATAGCACTTGTTTACAAGTATTTCAACATCTTTAACTGTACACTTTCCTTGTTTTCAAAGTTTACATTAACTTTGTTCAATTAACTTAATTGCTTGAAAAAAGTAGTTTTATGTGCAAAATAGCACTTGTTTACAAGTATATTAACATCTTTTACTGCATTCTTTGCTTGTTATCATGGTTTACAAGAACTTTGTTCAATTAACTTAATTGGTTGAAGTAAGGAGTTTTATGCGCAAAATAGCACTTGTTTACAAGTATTTCAACATCTTTAACTGTACACTTTCCTTGTTTTCAAAGTTTAGATTAACTTTGTTCAGTTAACTTAATTGCTTGAAAAAAGTAGTTTTATGTGCAAAATAGCACTTGTTTACAAGTATATTAACATCTCTTACTGCACTCTTTGCTTGTTATCAAGGTTTACGTTAACTTTGTTCAATTAACTTAATTGGTTGAGGTAAGTAGTTTTATGCGCAAAATATTACTTGTTTACAAGAATCTTAACATCTTTCACTGCACTCTTTGCTTGTTAACATAGTTTACACTAACTTTGTTCAATTAACTTAATTGGTTGAAGTAAATAGTTTTATACGCCAAAAAGCACTTTTGTACAAGAATTTTAACAACTTTAACTGTACACTTTGCTTGTTAACATAGTTTACACTAACTTTGTTATATTAACTTAATTAGTTGAAGTAAGTAGTTTTATGCGCAAAATAGCACTTTTTTTACAATGATTTTAACATCTTTAACAGTACACTTTGCTTGTTAACATAGTTTACACTAACTTTGTTATATTAACTTAATTGGTTGAAGTAAATAGTTTTATACGCCAAAAAGCACTTTTGTACAATGATTTTAACATCTTTAACTGTAAACTTTGCTTGTTATCATGGTTTACATTAACTTTGTTCAATTAACTTAATTGGTTGAAAAAAGTAGTTTTATGTGCAAAATAGCACTTGTTTACAAGTATATTAACATCTTTTACTGCATTCGTTGCTTGTTATCATGGTTTACAAGAACTTTGTTCAATTAACTTAATTGGTTGAACAAAGTAGTTTTATGCGCAAAATAGCACTTGTTTACAAGAATTTTAACAACTTTAACAGTACACCTTGCTTGTTAACATAGTTTACACTAACTTTGTTATATGAACTTAATTGGTTGAAGTAAATAGTTTTATACGCCAAAAAGCACTTTTGTACAATGATTTTAACATCTTTAACTTTAAACTTTGCTTGTTATCATGGTTTACATTAACTTTGTACAATTAACTTAATTGGTTGAAGTAAGTAGTTTTATGTGCGAAATAGCACTAGTTTATAAGAATTTTAACATCTTTAACTGTACACTTTGCTTGTTATCAAGATTTACATTAACTTTGTTCAATTAACTTAATTGGTTGAAAAAAGTAGTTTTATGTGCAAAATAGCACTTGTTTACAAGTATATTAACATCTTTTACTGCATTCTTTGCTTGTTATCATGGTTTAAAAGAACTTTGTTCAATTAACTTAATTGGTTGAAGTAAGGAGTTTCATGCGCAAAATAGCACTTGCTTACAAGAATTTTAACGTCTTTTACTTTACACTTTGCTTATTATCAAGGTTTACGTTAACTTTGTTCAATTAACTTAATTGGTTGAGATAAGTAGTTTTATTCGCAAAATATTACTTGTTTACAAGAATCTTAACATCTTTCACTGCACTCTTTGCTTGTTATCATTGTTTATAAGAACTTTGCTCGATCAACTTAATTGGTTGAAGTAAATAGTTTTATACGCAAAAAAGCACTTTTGTACAAGAATTTTAACAACTTTAACTGTACACTTTTCTTGTTAACATAGTTTACACTAACTTTGTTATATTAACTTAATTAGTTGAAGTAAATAGTTTTATACGCCAAAAAGCACTTTTGTACAATGATTTAACATCTTTAACTGTAAACTTTGCTTGTTATCATGGTTTACATTAACTTTGTACAATTAACTTAATTGGTTGAAGTAAGTACTTTTATGTGCAAGATAGCACTTGTTTATAAGAATTTTAACATCTTTAACTGTACACTTTGCTTGTTATCAAGGTTTACATTAACTTTGTTCAATTAACTTAATTGGTTGAAAAGAGTAGTTTTATGTGCAAAATAGCACTTGTTTACAAGTATATTAACATCTTTTACTGCATTCTTTGCTTGTTATCATGGTTTACAAGAACTTTGCACGATTAACTTAATTGGTTGAAGTAAATAGTTTTATACGCGAAAAAGCACTTTTGTACAAGAATTTTAACAACTTTAACTGTACACTTTTCTTGTTATCATTGTTTATAAGAACTTTGTTCAATTAACTTAATTGGTTGAAGGAAGTAGTTTTATACGCAAAATAGCACTTTTTTACAAAGATTTTAACATCTGTAGTTGTAAACTTTGCTTGTTATCATGGTTTACATTAACTTTGTTCAATTAACTTAATTGGTTCAAGTAAGTAGTTTTATCTGCAAAAAAGCACTTTTTTACAAGTATTTCAACATCTTTGACTGTATGTACATTTTTCTTGTTATCAATGTTTACGTTAACTTTGTTCAATTAACTTAATTGGTTGACGAAAGTAGTTTTATGCGCAAAATAGCACTTATTTATAAGTATATTAACATCTTTTACTGCATTCTTTGCTTGTTATCATGGTTTACAAGAACTTTGCACGATTAACTTAATTGGTTGAAGTAAATAGTTTTATACGCGAAAAAGCACTTTTGTACAAGAATTTTAACAACTTTAACTGTACACTTTTCTTGTTATCATTGTTTATAAGAACTTTGTTCGATTAACTTAATTGGTTGAAGTAAATAGTTTTATACGCCAAAAAGCACTTTTGTACAAGAATTTTAACAACTTTAACTGTACACTTTTCTTGTTATCATTGTTTATAAGAACTTTGTTCGATTAACTTAATTGGTTGAAGTAAATAGTTTTATACGCCAAAAAGCACTTTTGTACAATGATTTAACATCTTTAACTGTAAACTTTGCTTGTTATCATGGTTTACATTAAGTTTGTACAATTAACTTAATTGGTTGAAGTAAGTAGTTTTATGTGCAAAATAGCACTTGTTTACAAGAATTTTAACAACTTTAACTGTACACTTTCCTTGTTAACATAGTTTACACTAACTTTGTTATAATAACTTAATTAGTTGAAGTAAGTAGTTTTATGCGCAAAATAGCACTTATTTATAAGTATATTAACATCTTTTACTGCATTCTTTGCTTGTTATCATGGTTTACAAGAACTTTGCACGATTAACTTAATTGGTTGAAGTAAATAGTTTTATACGCGAAAAAGCACTTTTGTACAAGAATTTTAACAACTTTAACTGTACACTTTTCTTGTTATCATTGTTTATAAGAACTTTGTTCGATTAACTTAATTGGTTGAAGTAAATAGTTTTATACGCCAAAAAGCACTTTTGTACAAGAATTTTAACAACTTTAACTGTACACTTTTCTTGTTAACATAGTTTACATTAACTTTGTACAATTAACTTAATTGGTTGAAGTAAGTACTTTTATGTGCAAGATAGCACTTGTTTATAAGAATTTTAACATCTTTAACTGTACACTTTGCTTGTTATCAAGGTTTACATTAACTTTGTTCGATTAACTTAATTAGTTGAAGTAAGTAGTTTTATGCACAAAATAGCACTTTTTTTACAATGATTTTAACATCTTTAACAGTACACTTTGCTTGTTAACATAGTTTACACTAACTTTGTTATATTAACTTAATTGGTTGAAGTAAATAGTTTTATACGCCAAAAAGCACTTTTGTACAATGATTTTAACATCTTTAACTGTAAACTTTGCTTGTTATCATGGTTTACATTAACTTTGTATAATTAACTTAATTGGTTGAAGTAAGTAGTTTTATGTGCAAAATAGCACTTGTTTATCAGAATTTTAACATCTTTATCTGTACACTTTGCTTGTTATCAAGGTTTACATTAACTTTGTTCAATTAACTTAATTGGTTGAAAAAAGTAGTTTTATGTGCAAAATAGCACTTGTTTACAAGTATATTAACATCTTTTACTGCATTCGTTGCTTGTTATCATGGTTTACAAGAACTTTGTTCAATTAACTTAATTGGTTGAACAAAGTAGTTTTATGCGCAAAATAGCACTTGTTTACAAGAATTTTAACAACTTTAACAGTACACTTTGCTTGTTAACATAGTTTACACTAACTTTGTTATATGAACTTAATTGGTTGAAGTAAATAGTTTTATACGCCAAAAAGCACTTTTGTACAATGATTTTAACATCTTTAACTTTAAACTTTGCTTGTTATCATGGTTTACATTAACTTTGTACAATTAACTTAATTGGTTGAAGTAAGTAGTTTTATGTGCAAAATAGCACTTGTTTATAAGAATTTTAACATCTTTAACTGTACACTTTGCTTGTTATCAAGGTTTACATTAACTTTGTTCAATTAACTTAATTGGTTGAAAAAAGTAGTTTTATGTGCAAAATAGCACTTGTTTACAAGTATATTAACATCTTTTACTGCATTCTTTGCTTGTTATCATGGTTTAAAAGAACTTTGTTCAATTAACTTAATTGGTTGAAGTAAGGAGTTTCATGCGCAAAATAGCACTTGCTTACAAGACTTTTATCTTCTTTAACTTTACACTTTGCTTATTATCAAGGTTTACGTTAACTTTGTTCAATTAACTTAGTTGGTTGAGATAAGTAGTTTTATTCGCAAAATATTACTTGTTTACAAGAATCTTAACATCTTTCACTGCACTCTTTGCTTGTTATCATTGTTTATAAGAACTTTGTATAATTAACTTAATTGGTTGAAGTAAGTAGTTTTATGTGCAAAATAGCACTTGTTTACAAGAATTTTAACAACTTTAACTGTACACTTTCCTTGTTAACATAGTTTACACTAACTTTGTTATATTAACTTAATTAGTTGAAGTAAGTAGTTTTATGCGCAAAATAGCACTTATGTATAAGTATATTAACATCTTTTACTGCATTCTTTGCTTGTTATCATGGTTTACAAGAACTTTGCACGATTAACTTAATTGGTTGAAGTAAATAGTTTTATACGCGAAAAAGCACTTTTGTACAAGAATTTTAACAACTTTAACTGTACACTTTTCTTGTTATCATTGTTTATAAGAACTTTGTTCGATTAACTTAATTGGTTGAAGTAAATAGTTTTATACGCCAAAAAGAACTTTTGTACAATGATTTAACATCTTTAACTGTAAACTTTGCTTGTTAACATGGTTTACATTAACTTTGTACAATTAACTTAATTGGTTGAAGTAAGTACTTTTATGTGCAAGATAGCACTTGTTTATAAGAATTTTAACATCTTTAACTGTACACTTTGCTTGTTATCAAGGTTTACATTAACTTTGTTCAATTAACTTAATTGGTTGAAAAGAGTAGTTTTATGTGCAAAATAGCACTTGTTTACAAGTATATTAACATCTTTTACTGCATTCTTTGCTTGTTATCATTGTTTATAAGAACTTTGCTCGATTAACTTAATTGGTTGAAGTAAATAGTTTTTTACGCGAAAAAGCACTTTTGTACAAGAATTTTAACAACTTTAACTGTACACTTTTCTTGTTAACATAGTTTACACTAACTTTGTTATATTAACTTAATTAGTTGAAGTAAGTAGTTTTATGCGCAAAATAACACTTTTTTACAATGATTTTAACATCTTTAACTGTAAACTTTGCTTGTTATCATGGTTTACATTAACTTTGTACAATTAACTTAATTGGTTGAAGTAAGTACTTTTATGTGCAAGATAGCACTTGTTTATAAGAATTTTAACATCTTTAACTGTACACTTTGCTTGTTATCAAGGTTTACATTAACTTTGTTCAATTAACTTAATTGGTTGAAGTAAGTAGTTTTATGTGCAAAATAGCACTTGTTTATAAGAATTTTAACATCTTTAACTGTACACTTTGCTTGTTATCAAGGTTTACATTAACTTTGTTCAATTAACTTAATTGGTTGAAAAAAGTAGTTTTATGTGCAAAATAGCACTTGTTTACAAGTATATTAACATCTTTTACTGCATTCTTTGCTTGTTATCATGGTTTAAAAGAACTTTGTTCAATTAACTTAATTGGTTGAAGTAAGGAGTTTCATGCGCAAAATAGCACTCGCTTACAAGAATTTTAACGTCTTTAACTTTACACTTTGCTTATTATCAAGGTTTACGTTAACTTTGTTCAATTAACTTAATTGGTTGAGATAAGTAGTTTTATTCGCAAAATATTACTTGTTTACAAGAATCTTAACATCTTTCACTGCACTCTTTGCTTGTTATCATTGTTTATAAGAACTTTGCTCGATCAACTTAATTGGTTGAAGTAAATAGTTTTATACGCGAAAAAGCACTTTTGTACAAGAATTTTAACAACTTTAACTGTACACTTTTCTTGTTAACATAGTTTACACTAACTTTGTTATATTAACTTAATTAGTTGAAGTAAGTAGTTTTATGCGCAAAATAGCACTTTTTTACAATGATTTTAACATCTTTAACTGTAAACTTTGCTTGTTATGATGGTTTACATTAAATTTGTACAATTAACTTAATTGGTTGAAGTAAGTAGTTTTATGTGCAAAATAGCACTTGTTTACAAGAATTTTAACAACTTTAACTGTACACTTTCCTTGTTAACATAGTTTACACTAACTTTGTTATATTAACTTAATTAGTTGAAGTACGTAGTTTTATGCGCAAAATAGCACTTATTTATAAGTATATTAACATCTTTTACTGCATTCTTTGCTTGTTATCATGGTTTACAAGAACTTTGCACGATTAACTTAATTGGTTGAAGTAAATAGTTTTATACGCGAAAAAGCACTTTTGTACAAGAATTTTAACAACTTTAACTGTACACTTTTCTTGTTATCATTGTTTATAAGAACTTTGTTCGATTAACTTAATTGGTTGAAGTAAATAGTTTTATACGCCAAAAAGCACTTTTGTACAATGATTTAACATCTTTAACTGTAAACTTTGCTTGTTATCATGGTTTACATTAACTTTGTACAATTAACTTAATTGGTTGAAGTAAGTACTTTTATGTGCAAGATAGCACTTGTTTATAAGAATTTTAACATCTTTAACTGTACACTTTGCTTGTTATCAAGGTTTACATTAACTTTGTTCAATTAACTTAATTGGTTGAAAAGAGTAGTTTTATGTGCAAAATAGCACTTGTTTACAAGTATATTAACATCTTTTACTGCATTCTTTGCTTGTTATCATTGTTTATAAGAACTTTGCTCGATTAACTTAATTGGTTGAAGTAAATAGTTTTATACGCGAAAAAGCACTTTTGTACAAGAATTTTAACAACTTTAACTGTACACTTTTCTTGCTAACATAGTTTACACTAACTTTGTTATATTAACTTAATTAGTTGAAGTAAGTAGTTTTATGCGCAAAATAGCACTTTTTTACAATGATTTTAACATCTTTAACTGTAAACTTTGCTTGTTATCATGGTTTACATTAAATTTGTAGAATTAACTTAATTGGTTGAAGTAAGTAGTTTTATGTGCAAAATAGCACTTGTTTACAAGAATTTTAACAACTTTAACTGTACACTTTCCTTGTTAACATAGTTTACACTAACTTTGTTATATTAACTTAATTAGTTGAAGTAAGTAGTTTTATGCGCAAAATAGCACTTATTTATAAGTATATTAACATCTTTTACTGCATTCTTTGCTTGTTATCATGGTTTACAAGAACTTTGCACGATTAACTTAATTGGTTGAAGTAAATAGTTTTATACGCGAAAAAGCACTTTTGTACAAGAATTTTAACAACTTTAACTGTACACTTTTCTTGTTATCATTGTTTATAAGAACTTTGTTCGATTAACTTAATTGGTTGAAGTAAATAGTTTTATACGCCAAAAAGCACTTTTGTACAATGATTTAACATCTTTAACTGTAAACTTTGCTTGTTATCATGGTTTACATTAACTTTGTACAATTAACTTAATTGGTTGAAGTAAGTACTTTTATGTGCAAGATAGCACTTGTTTATAAGAATTTTAACATCTTTAACTGTACACTTTGCTTGTTATCAAGGTTTACATTAACTTTGTTCAATTAACTTAATTGGTTGAAAAGAGTAGTTTTATGTGCAAAATAGCACTTGTTTACAAGTATATTAACATCTTTTACTGCATTCTTTGCTTGTTATCATTGTTTATAAGAACTTTGCTCGATTAACTTAATTGGTTGAAGTAAATAGTTTTATACGCGAAAAAGCACTTTTGTACAAGAATTTTAACAACTTTAACTGTACACTTTTCTTGTTAACATAGTTTACACTAACTTTGTTATATTAACTTAATTAGTTGAAGTAAGTAGTTTTATGCGCAAAATAGCACTTTTTTACAATGATTTTAACATCTTTAACTGTAAACTTTGCTTGTTATCATGGTTTACATTAACTTTGTACAATTAACTTAATTGGTTGAAGTAAGTAGTTTTTATGTGCAAAATAGCACTTGTTTATAAGAATTTTAACATCTTTAACTGTACACTTTGCTTGTTATCAAGGTTTACATTAACTTTGTTCGATTAATTTAATTAGTTGAAGTAAGTAGTTTTATGCGCAAAATAGCACTTTTTTTACAATGATTTTAACATCTTTAACAGTACACTTTGCTTGTTAACATAGTTTACACTAACTTTGTTATATTAACTTAATTGGTTGAAGTAAATAGTTTTATACGCCAAAAAGCACTTTTGTACAAGAATTTTAACAACTTTAACTGTACACTTTGCTTGTTAACATAGTTTACACTAACTTTGTTATATTAACTTAATTAGTTGAAGTAAGTAGTTTTATGCGCAAAATAGCACTTTTTTACAATGATTTTAACATCTTTAACTGTAAACTTTGCTTGTTATCATGGTTTACATTAAATTTGCACAATTAACTTAATTGGTTGAAGTAAGTAGTTTTATGTGCAAAATAGCACTTTTTTACAAGAATTTTAACAACTTTAACTGTACACTTTCCTTGTTAACATAGTTTACACTAACTTTGTTATATTAACTTAATTAGTTGAAGTAAGTAGTTTTATGCGCAAAATAGCACTTATTTATAAGTATATTAACATCTTTTACTGCATTCGTTGCTTGTTATCATGATTTACAAGAACTTTGTTCAATTAACTTAATTGGTTGAAAAGAGTAGTTTTATGTGCAAAATAGCACTTGTTTACAAGTATATTAACATCTTTTACTGCATTCTTTGCTTGTTATCATTGTTTATAAGAACTTTGCTCGATTAACTTAATTGGTTGAAGTAAATAGTTTTATACGCGAAAAAGCACTTTTGTACAAGAATTTTAACAACTTTAACTGTACACTTTTCTTGCTAACATAGTTTACACTAACTTTGTTATATTAACTTAATTAGTTGAAGTAAGTAGTTTTATGCGCAAAATAGCACTTTTTTACAATGATTTTAACATCTTTAACTGTACACTTTGCTTGTTATCAAGGTTTACATTAACTTTGTTCAATTAACTTAATTGGTTGAAAAAAGTAGTTTTATGTGCAAAATAGCACTTGTTTACAAGTATATTAACATCTTTTACTGCATTCTTTGCTTGTTATCATGGTTTAAAAGAACTTTGTTCAATTAACTTAATTGGTTGAAGTAAGGAGTTTCATGCGCAAAATAGCACTTGCTTACAAGAATTTTAACGTCTTTAACTTTACACTTTGCTTATTATCAAGGTTTACGTTAACTTTGTTCAATTAACTTAATTGGTTGAGATAAGTAGTTTTATTCGCAAAATATTACTTGTTTACAAGAATCTTAACATCTTTCACTGCACTCTTTGCTTGTTATCATTGTTTATAAGAACTTTGCTCGATCAACTTAATTGGTTGAAGTAAATAGTTTTATACGCGAAAAAGCACTTTTGTACAAGAATTTTAACAACTTTAACTGTACACTTTTCTTGTTAACATAGTTTACACTAACTTTGTTATATTAACTTAATTAGTTGAAGTAAGTAGTTTTATGCGCAAAATAGCACTTTTTTACAATGATTTTAACATCTTTAACTGTAAACTTTGCTTGTTATCATGGTTTACATTAAATTTGTACAATTAACTTAATTGGTTGAAGTAAGTAGTTTTATGTGCAAAATAGCACTTGTTTACAAGAATTTTAACAACTTTAACTGTACACTTTCCTTGTTAACATAGTTTACACTAACTTTGTTATATTAACTTAATTAGTTGAAGTACGTAGTTTTATGCGCAAAATAGCACTTATTTATAAGCACATTAACATCTTTTACTGCATTCTTTGCTTGTTATCATGGTTTACAAGAACTTTGCACGATTAACTTAATTGGTTGAAGTAAATAGTTTTATACGCGAAAAAGCACTTTTGTACAAGAATTTTAACAACTTTAA
The DNA here is from genome assembly GCA_964020215.1 of Aurelia sp. 3 sensu Dawson et al. (2005). Classification (NCBI taxonomy): domain Eukaryota; kingdom Metazoa; phylum Cnidaria; class Scyphozoa; order Semaeostomeae; family Ulmaridae; genus Aurelia; species Aurelia sp. 3 sensu Dawson et al. (2005). The sequence goes on from OZ026584.1 coordinate 9,894,217, forward strand.
CTGTACACTTTTCTTGTTATCATTGTTTATAAGAACTTTGTTCGATTAACTTAATTGGTTGAAGTAAATAGTTTTATACGCCAAAAAGCACTTTTGTACAATGATTTAACATCTTTAACTGTAAACTTTGCTTGTTATCATGGTTTACATTAACTTTGTACAATTAACTTAATTGGTTGAAGTAAGTACTTTTATGTGCAAGATAGCACTTGTTTATAAGAATTTTAACATCTTTAACTGTACACTTTGCTTGTTATCAAGGTTTACATTAACTTTGTTCAATTAACTTAATTGGTTGAAAAGAGTAGTTTTATGTGCAAAATAGCACTTGTTTACAAGTATATTAACATCTTTTACTGCATTCTTTGCTTGTTATCATTGTTTATAAGAACTTTGCTCGATTAACTTAATTGGTTGAAGTAAATAGTTTTATACGCGAAAAAGCACTTTTGTACAAGAATTTTAACAACTTTAACTGTACACTTTTCTTGCTAACATAGTTTACACTAACTTTGTTATATTAACTTAATTAGTTGAAGTAAGTAGTTTTATGCGCAAAATAGCACTTTTTTACAATGATTTTAACATCTTTAACTGTAAACTTTGCTTGTTATCATGGTTTACATTAAATTTGTAGAATTAACTTAATTGGTTGAAGTAAGTAGTTTTATGTGCAAAATAGCACTTGTTTACAAGAAGTTTAACAACTTTAACTGTACACTTTCCTTGTTAACATAGTTTACACTAACTTTGTTTTTATAACTTAATTAGTTGAAGTAAGTAGTTTTATGCGCAAAATAGCACTTATTTATAAGTATATTAACATCTTTTACTGCATTCTTTGCTTGTTATCATGGTTTACAAGAACTTTGCACGATTAACTTAATTGGTTGAAGTAAATAGTTTTATACGCGAAAAAGCACTTTTGTACAAGAATTTTAACAACTTTAACTGTACACTTTTCTTGTTATCATTGTTTATAAGAACTTTGTTCGATTAACTTAATTGGTTGAAGTAAATAGTTTTATACGCCAAAAAGCACTTTTGTACAATGATTTAACATCTTTAACTGTAAACTTTGCTTGTTATCATGGTTTACATTAACTTTGTACAATTAACTTAATTGGTTGAAGTAAGTACTTTTATGTGCAAGATAGCACTTGTTTATAAGAATTTTAACATCTTTAACTGTACACTTTGCTTGTTATCAAGGTTTACATTAACTTTGTTCAATTAACTTAATTGGTTGAAAAGAGTAGTTTTATGTGCAAAATAGCACTTGTTTACAAGTATATTAACATCTTTTACTGCATTCTTTGCTTGTTATCATTGTTTATAAGAACTTTGCTCGATTAACTTAATTGGTTGAAGTAAATAGTTTTATACGCGAAAAAGCACTTTTGTACAAGAATTTTAACAACTTTAACTGTACACTTTTCTTGTTAACATAGTTTACACTAACTTTGTTATATTAACTTAATTAGTTGAAGTAAGTAGTTTTATGCGCAAAATAGCACTTTTTTACAATGATTTTAACATCTTTAACTGTAAACTTTGCTTGTTATCATGGTTTACATTAACTTTGTACAATTAACTTAATTGGTTGAAGTAAGTAGTTTTTATGTGCAAAATAGCACTTGTTTATAAGAATTTTAACATCTTTAACTGTACACTTTGCTTGTTATCAAGGTTTACATTAACTTTGTTCGATTAATTTAATTAGTTGAAGTAAGTAGTTTTATGCGCAAAATAGCACTTTTTTTACAATGATTTTAACATCTTTAACAGTACACTTTGCTTGTTAACATAGTTTACACTAACTTTGTTATATTAACTTAATTGGTTGAAGTAAATAGTTTTATACGCCAAAAAGCACTTTTGTACAAGAATTTTAACAACTTTAACTGTACACTTTGCTTGTTAACATAGTTTACACTAACTTTGTTATATTAACTTAATTAGTTGAAGTAAGTAGTTTTATGCGCAAAATAGCACTTTTTTACAATGATTTTAACATCTTTAACTGTAAACTTTGCTTGTTATCATGGTTTACATTAAATTTGCACAATTAACTTAATTGGTTGAAGTAAGTAGTTTTATGTGCAAAATAGCACTTTTTTACAAGAATTTTAACAACTTTAACTGTACACTTTCCTTGTTAACATAGTTTACACTAACTTTGTTATATTAACTTAATTAGTTGAAGTAAGTAGTTTTATGCGCAAAATAGCACTTATTTATAAGTATATTAACATCTTTTACTGCATTCGTTGCTTGTTATCATGATTTACAAGAACTTTGTTCAATTAACTTAATTGGTTGAAAAGAGTAGTTTTATGTGCAAAAAAGCACTTGTTTACAAGTATATTAACATCTTTTACTGCATTCTTTGCTTGTTATCATTGTTTATAAGAACTTTGCTCGATTAACTTAATTGGTTGAAGTAAATAGTTTTATACGCGAAAAAGCACTTTTGTACAAGAATTTTAACAACTTTAACTGTACACTTTTCTTGCTAACATAGTTTACACTAACTTTGTTATATTAACTTAATTAGTTGAAGTAAGTAGTTTTATGCGCAAAATAGCACTTTTTTACAATGATTTTAACATCTTTAACTGTACACTTTGCTTGTTATCAAGGTTTACATTAACTTTGTTCAATTAACTTAATTGGTTGAAAAAAGTAGTTTTATGTGCAAAATAGCACTTGTTTACAAGTATATTAACATCTTTTACTGCATTCTTTGCTTGTTATCATGGTTTAAAAGAACTTTGTTCAATTAACTTAATTGGTTGAAGTAAGGAGTTTCATGCGCAAAATAGCACTTGCTTACAAGAATTTTAACGTCTTTAACTTTACACTTTGCTTATTATCAAGGTTTACGTTAACTTTGTTCAATTAACTTAATTGGTTGAGATAAGTAGTTTTATTCGCAAAATATTACTTGTTTACAAGAATCTTAACATCTTTCACTGCACTCTTTGCTTGTTATCATTGTTTATAAGAACTTTGCTCGATCAACTTAATTGGTTGAAGTAAATAGTTTTATACGCGAAAAAGCACTTTTGTACAAGAATTTTAACAACTTTAACTGTACACTTTTCTTGTTAACATAGTTTACACTAACTTTGTTATATTAACTTAATTAGTTGAAGTAAGTAGTTTTATGCGCAAAATAGCACTTTTTTACAATGATTTTAACATCTTTAACTGTAAACTTTGCTTGTTATCATGGTTTACATTAAATTTGTACAATTAACTTAATTGGTTGAAGTAAGTAGTTTTATGTGCAAAATAGCACTTGTTTACAAGAATTTTAACAACTTTAACTGTACACTTTCTTTGTTAACATAGTTTACACTAACTTTGTTATATTAACTTAATTAGTTGAAGTACGTAGTTTTATGCGCAAAATAGCACTTATTTATAAGCACATTAACATCTTTTACTGCATTCTTTGCTTGTTATCATGGTTTACAAGAACTTTGCACGATTAACTTAATTGGTTGAAGTAAATAGTTTTATACGCGAAAAAGCACTTTTGTACAAGAATTTTAACAACTTTAACTGTACACTTTTCTTGTTATCATTGTTTATAAGAACTTTGTTCGATTAACTTAATTGGTTGAAGTAAATAGTTTTATACGCCAAAAAGCACTTTTGTACAATGATTTAACATCTTTAACTGTAAACTTTGCTTGTTATCATGGTTTACATTAACTTTGTACAATTAACTTAATTGGTTGAAGTAAGTACTTTTATGTGCAAGATAGCACTTGTTTATAAGAATTTTAACATCTTTAACTGTACACTTTGCTTGTTATCAAGGTTTACATTAACTTTGTTCAATTAACTTAATTGGTTGAAAAGAGTAGTTTTATGTGCAAAATAGCACTTGTTTACAAGTATATTAACATCTTTTACTGCATTCTTTGCTTGTTATCATTGTTTATAAGAACTTTGCTCGATTAACTTAATTGGTTGAAGTAAATAGTTTTATACGCGAAAAAGCACTTTTGTACAAGAATTTTAACAACTTTAACTGTACACTTTTCTTGCTAACATAGTTTACACTAACTTTGTTATATTAACTTAATTAGTTGAAGTAAGTAGTTTTATGCGCAAAATAGCACTTTTTTACAATGATTTTAACATCTTTAACTGTAAACTTTGCTTGTTATCATGGTTTACATTAAATTTGTAGAATTAACTTAATTGGTTGAAGTAAGTAGTTTTATGTGCAAAATAGCACTTGTTTACAAGAAGTTTAACAACTTTAACTGTACACTTTCCTTGTTAACATAGTTTACACTAACTTTGTTTTTATAACTTAATTAGTTGAAGTAAGTAGTTTTATGCGCAAAATAGCACTTATTTATAAGTATATTAACATCTTTTACTGCATTCTTTGCTTGTTATCATGGTTTACAAGAACTTTGCACGATTAACTTAATTGGTTGAAGTAAATAGTTTTATACGCGAAAAAGCACTTTTGTACAAGAATTTTAACAACTTTAACTGTACACTTTTCTTGTTATCATTGTTTATAAGAACTTTGTTCGATTAACTTAATTGGTTGAAGTAAATAGTTTTATACGCCAAAAAGCACTTTTGTACAATGATTTAACATCTTTAACTGTAAACTTTGCTTGTTATCATGGTTTACATTAACTTTGTACAATTAACTTAATTGGTTGAAGTAAGTACTTTTATGTGCAAGATAGCACTTGTTTATAAGAATTTTAACATCTTTAACTGTACACTTTGCTTGTTATCAAGGTTTACATTAACTTTGTTCAATTAACTTAATTGGTTGAAAAGAGTAGTTTTATGTGCAAAATAGCACTTGTTTACAAGTATATTAACATCTTTTACTGCATTCTTTGCTTGTTATCATTGTTTATAAGAACTTTGCTCGATTAACTTAATTGGTTGAAGTAAATAGTTTTATACGCGAAAAAGCACTTTTGTACAAGAATTTTAACAACTTTAACTGTACACTTTTCTTGTTAACATAGTTTACACTAATTTGTTATATTAACTTAATTAGTTGAAGTAAGTAGTTTTATGCGCAAAATAGCACTTTTTTACAATGATTTTAACATCTTTAACTGTAAACTTTGCTTGTTATCATGGTTTACATTAACTTTGTACAATTAACTTAATTGGTTGAAGTAAGTAGTTTTTATGTGCAAAATAGCACTTGTTTATAAGAATTTTAACATCTTTAACTGTACACTTTGCTTGTTATCAAGGTTTACATTAACTTTGTTCGATTAATTTAATTAGTTGAAGTAAGTAGTTTTATGCGCAAAATAGCACTTTTTTTACAATGATTTTAACATCTTTAACAGTACACTTTGCTTGTTAACATAGTTTACACTAACTTTGTTATATTAACTTAATTGGTTGAAGTAAATAGTTTTATACGCCAAAAAGCACTTTTGTACAATGATTTTAACATCTTTAACTGTAAACTTTGCTTGTTATCATGGTTTACATTAACTTTGTATAATTAACTTAATTGGTTGAAGTAAGTAGTTTTATGTGCAAAATAGCACTTGTTTATAAGAATTTTAACATCTTTATCTGTACACTTTGCTTGTTATCAAGGTTTACATTAACTTTGTTCAATTAACTTAATTGGTTGAAAAAAGTAGTTTTATGTGCAAAATAGCACTTGTTTACAAGTATATTAACATCTTTTACTGCATTCGTTGCTTGTTATCATGGTTTACAAGAACTTTGTTCAATTAACTTAATTGGTTGAACAAAGTAGTTTTATGCGCAAAATAGCACTTGTTTACAAGAATTTTAACAACTTTAACAGTACACTTTGCTTGTTAACATAGTTTACACTAACTTTGTTATATGAACTTAATTGGTTGAAGTAAATAGTTTTATACGCCAAAAAGCACTTTTGTACAATGATTTTAACATCTTTAACTTTAAACTTTGCTTGTTATCATGGTTTACATTAACTTTGTACAATTAACTTAATTGGTTGAAGTAAGTAGTTTTATGTGCAAAATAGCACTTGTTTATAAGAATTTTAACATCTTTAACTGTACACTTTGCTTGTTATCAAGGTTTACATTAACTTTGTTCAATTAACTTAATTGGTTGAAAAAAGTAGTGCAAAATAGCACTTGTTTACAAGTATATTAACATCTTTTACTGCATTCTTTGCTTGTTATCATGGTTTAAAAGAACTTTGTTCAATTAACTTAATTGGTTGAAGTAAGGAGTTTCATGCGCAAAATAGCACTTGCTTACAAGAATTTTAACGTCTTTAACTTTACACTTTGCTTATTATCAAGGTTTACGTTAACTTTGTTCAATTAACTTAATTGGTTGAGATAAGTAGTTTTATTCGCAAAATATTACTTGTTTACAAGAATCTTAACATCTTTAACTGTAAACTTTGCTTGTTATCATGGTTTACATTAAATTTGTACAATTAACTTAATTGGTTGAAGTAAGTAGTTTTATGTGCAAAATAGCACTTGTTTACAAGAATTTTAACAACTTTAACTGTACACTTTCCTTGTTAACATAGTTTACACTAACTTTGTTATATTAACTTAATTAGTTGAAGTAAGAAGTTTTATGCGCAAAATAGCACTTATGTATAAGTATATTAACATCTTTTACTGCATTCTTTGCTTGTTATCATGGTTTACAAGAACTTTGCACGATTAACTTAATTGGTTGAAGTAAATAGTTTTATACGCGAAAAAGCACTTTTGTACAAGAATTTTAACAACTTTAACTGTACACTTTTCTTGTTATCATTGTTTATAAGAACTTTGTTCGATTAACTTAATTGGTTGAAGTAAATAGTTTTATACGCCAAAAAGCACTTTTGTACAATGATTTAACATCTTTAACTGTAAACTTTGCTTGTTATCATGGTTTACATTAACTTTGTACAATTAACTTAATTGGTTGAAGTAAGTAGTTTTATGTGCAAAATAGCACTTGTTTATAAGAATTTTAACATCTTTAACTGTACACTTTGCTTGTTATCAAGGTTTACATTAACTTTGTTCAATTAACTTAATTGGTTGAAAAAAGTAGTGCAAAATAGCACTTGTTTACAAGTATATTAACATCTTTTACTGCATTCTTTGCTTGTTATCATGGTTTAAAAGAACTTTGTTCAATTAACTTAATTGGTTGAAGTAAGGAGTTTCATGCGCAAAATAGCACTTGCTTACAAGAATTTTAACGTCTTTAACTTTGCACTTTGCTTATTATCAAGGTTTACGTTAACTTTGTTCAATTAACTTAATTGGTTGAGATAAGTAGTTTTATTCGCAAAATATTACTTGTTTACAAGAATCTTAACATCTTTAACTGTAAACTTTGCTTGTTATCATGGTTTACATTAAATTTGTACAATTAACTTAATTGGTTGAAGTAAGTAGTTTTATGTGCAAAATAGCACTTGTTTACAAGAATTTTAACAACTTTAACTGTACACTTTCCTTGTTAACATAGTTTACACTAACTTTGTTATATTAACTTAATTAGTTGAAGTAAGTAGTTTTATGCGCAAAATAGCACTTATGTATAAGTATATTAACATCTTTTACTGCATTCTTTGCTTGTTATCATGGTTTACAAGAACTTTGCACGATTAACTTAATTGGTTGAAGTAAATAGTTTTATACGCGAAAAAGCACTTTTGTACAACAATTTTAACAACTTTAACTGTACACTTTCCTTGTTATCATTGTTTATAAGAACTTTGTTCGATTAACTTAATTGGTTGAAGTAAATAGTTTTATACGCCAAAAAGCACTTTTGTACAATGATTTAACATCTTTAACTGTACACTTTGCTTGTTATCATGGTTTACAAGAACTTTGTTCAATTAGCTTAATTGGTTGAACAAAGTAGTTTTATGCGCAAAATAGCACTTGTTTACAAGAATTTAAACAACTTTAACAGTACACTTTGTTTGTTAACATAGTTTACACTAACTTTGTTATATTAACTTAATTGGTTGAAGTAAATAGTTTTATACGCCAAAAAGCACTTTTGTACAATGTTTTAAACATCTTTAACTGTAAACTTTGCTTGTTATCATGGTTTACATTAACTTTGTACAATTAACTTAATTGGTTGAAGTAAGTAGTTTTATGTGCAAGATAGCACTTGTTTATAAGAATTTTAACAACTTTAACTGTACACTTTCCTTGTTAACATAGTTTACACTAACTTTGTTATATTAACTTAATTAGTTGAAGTAAGTAGTTTTATGCGCAAAATAGCACTTATGTATAAGTATATTAACATCTTTTACTGCATTCTTTGCTTGTTATCATGGTTTACAAGAACTTTGCACGATTAACTTAATTGGTTGAAGTAAATAGTTTTATACGCGAAAAAGCACTTTTGTACAAGAATTTTAACAACTTTAACTGTACACTTTTCTTGTTATCATTGTTTATAAGAACTTTGTTCGATTAACTTAATTGGTTGAAGTAAATAGTTTTATACGCCAAAAAGCACTTTTGTACAATGATTTAACATCTTTAACTGTAAACTTTGCTTGTTATCATGGTTTACATTAACTTTGTACAATTAACTTAATTGGTTGAAGTAAGTAGTTTTATGTGCAAAATAGCACTTGATTATAAGAATTTTAACATCTTTAACTGTACACTTTGCTTGTTATCATGGTTTACAAGAACTTTGTTCAATTAGCTTAATTGGTTGAAAAAAGTAGTTTTATGTGCAAAATAGCACTTGTTTACAAGTATATTAACATCTTTTACTGCATTCGTTGCTTGTTATCATGATTTACAAGAACTTTGTTCAATTAACTTAATTGGTTGAACAAAGTAGTTTTATGCGCAAAATAGCACTTGTTTACAAGAATTTTAACAACTTTAACAGTACACTTTGCTTGTTAACATAGTTTTACACTAACTTTGTTATATTAACTTAATTAGTTGAAGTAAGTAGTTTTATGCGCAAAATAGCACTTTTTTACAATGATTTTAACATCTTTAACTGTAAACTTTGCTTGTTATCATGGTTTACATTAAATTTGTACAATTAACTTAATTGGTTGAAGTAAGTAGTTTTATGTGCAAAATAGCACTTGTTTACAAGAATTTTAACAACTTTAACTGTACACTTTCCTTGTTAACATAGTTTACACTAACTTTGTTATATTAACTTAATTAGTTGAAGTAAGTAGTTTTATGCGCAAAATAGCACTTATTTATAAGTATATTAACATCTTTTACTGCATTCTTTGCTTGTTATCATGGTTTACAAGAACTTTGCACGATTAACTTAATTGGTTGAAGTAAATAGTTTTATACGCGAAAAAGCACTTTTGTAGAAGAATTTTAACAACTTTAACTGTACACTTTTCTTGTTATCATTGTTTATAAGAACTTTGTTCGATTAACTTAATTGGTTGAAGTAAATAGTTTTATACGCCAAAAAGCACTTTTGTACAATGATTTAACATCTTTAACTGTAAACTTTGCTTGTTATCATGGTTTACATTAACTTTGTACAATTAACTTAATTGGTTGAAGTAAGTACTTTTATGTGCAAGATAGCACTTGTTTATAAGAATTTTAACATCTTTAACTGTACACTTTGCTTGTTATCAAGGTTTACATTAACTTTGTTCAATTAACTTAATTGGTTGAAAAGAGTAGTTTTATGTGCAAAATAGCACTTGTTTACAAGTATATTAACATCTTTTACTGCATTCTTTGCTTGTTATCATTGTTTATAAGAACTTTGCTCGATTAACTTAATTGGTTGAAGTAAATAGTTTTATACGCGAAAAAGCACTTTTGTACAAGAATTTTAACAACTTTAACTGTACACTTTTCTTGTTAACATAGTTTACACTAACTTTGTTATATTAACTTAATTAGTTGAAGTAAGTAGTTTTATGCGCAAAATAGCACTTTTTTACAATGATTTTAACATCTTTAACTGTAAACTTTGCTTGTTATCATGGTTTACATTAACTTTGTACAATTAACTTAATTGGTTGAAGTAAGTAGTTTTTATGTGCAAAATAGCACTTGTTTATAAGAATTTTAACATCTTTAACTGTACACTTTGCTTGTTATCAAGGTTTACATTAACTTTGTTCGATTAACTTAATTAGTTGAAGTAAGTAGTTTTATGCGCAAAATAGCACTTTTTTTACAATGATTTTAACATCTTTAACAGTACACTTTGCTTGTTAACATAGTTTACACTAACTTTGTTATATTAACTTAATTGGTTGAAGTAAATAGTTTTATACGCCAAAAAGCACTTTTGTACAATGATTTTAACATCTTTAACTGTAAACTTTGCTTGTTATCATGGTTTACATTAACTTTGTATAATTAACTTAATTGGTTGAAGTAAGTAGTTTTATGTGCAAAATAGCACTTGTTTATAAGAATTTTAACATCTTTATCTGTACACTTTGCTTGTTATCAAGGTTTACATTAACTTTGTTCAATTAACTTAATTGGTTGAAAAAAGTAGTTTTATGTGCAAAATAGCACTTGTTTACAAGTATATTAACATCTTTTACTGCATTCGTTGCTTGTTATCATGGTTTACAAGAACTTTGTTCAATTAACTTAATTGGTTGAACAAAGTAGTTTTATGCGCAAAATAGCACTTGTTTACAAGAATTTTAACAACTTTAACAGTACACTTTGCTTGTTAACATAGTTTACACTAACTTTGTTATATGAACTTAATTGGTTGAAGTAAATAGTTTTATACGCCAAAAAGAACTTTTGTACAATGATTTTAACATCTTTAACTTTAAACTTTGCTTGTTATCATGGTTTACATTAACTTTGTACAATTAACTTAATTGGTTGAAGTAAGTAGTTTTATGTGCAAAATAGCACTTGTTTATAAGAATTTTAACATCTTTAACTGTACACTTTGCTTGTTATCAAGGTTTACATTAACTTTGTTCAATTAACTTAATTGGTTGAAAAAAGTAGTGCAAAATAGCACTTGTTTACAAGTATATTAACATCTTTTACTGCATTCTTTGCTTGTTATCATGGTTTAAAAGAACTTTGTTCAATTAACTTAATTTGTTGAAGTAAGGAGTTTCATGCGCAAAATAGCACTTGCTTACAAGAATTTTAACGTCTTTAACTTTACACTTTGCTTATTATCAAGGTTTACGTTAACTTTGTTCAATTAACTTAAATGGTTGAAGTAAGTAGTTTTATGCGCAAAATAGCACTTATGTATAAGTATATTAACATCTTTTACTGCATTCTTTGCTTGTTATCATGGTTTACAAGAACTTTGCACGATTAACTTAATTGGTTGAAGTAAATAGTTTTATACGCGAAAAAGCACTTTTGTACAAGAATTTTAACAACTTTAACTGTACACTTTTCTTGTTAACATAGTTTACACTAACTTTGTTATATTAACTTAATTAGTTGAAGTAAGTAGTTTTATGCGCAAAATAGCACTTTTTTACAATGATTTTAACATCTTTAACTGTAAACTTTGCTTGTTATCATGGTTTACATTAACTTTGTACAATTAACTTAATTGGTTGAAGTAAGTAGTTTTTATGTGCAAAATAGCACTTGTTTATAAGAATTTTAACATCTTTAACTGTACACTTTGCTTGTTATCAAGGTTTACATTAACTTTGTTCGATTAACTTAATTAGTTGAAGTAAGTAGTTTTATGCGCAAAATAGCACTTTTTTTACAATGATTTTAACATCTTTAACAGTACACTTTGCTTGTTAACATAGTTTACACTAACTTTGTTATATTAACTTAATTGGTTGAAGTAAATAGTTTTATACGCCAAAAAGCACTTTCGTACAATGATTTTAACATCTTTAACTGTAAACTTTGCTTGTTATCATGGTTTACATTAACTTTGTATAATTAACTTAATTGGTTGAAGTAAGTAGTTTTATGTGCAAAATAGCACTTGTTTATAAGAATTTTAACATCTTTATCTGTACACTTTGCTTGTTATCAAGGTTTACATTAACTTTGTTCAATTAACTTAATTGGTTGAAAAAAGTAGTTTTATGTGCAAAATAGCACTTGTTTACAAGTATATTAACATCTTTTACTGCATTCGTTGCTTGTTATCATGGTTTACAAGAACTTTGTTCAATTAACTTAATTGGTTGAACAAAGTAGTTTTATGCGCAAAATAGCACTTGTTTACAAGAATTTTAACAACTTTAACAGTACACTTTGATTGTTAACATAGTTTACACTAACTTTGTTATATGAACTTAATTGGTTGAAGTAAATAGTTTTATACGCCAAAAAGCACTTTTGTACAATGATTTTAACATCTTTAACTTTAAACTTTGCTTGTTATCATGGTTTACATTAACTTTGTACAATTAACTTAATTGGTTGAAGTAAGTAGTTTTATGTGCAAAATAGCACTTGTTTATAAGAATTTTAACATCTTTAACTGTACACTTTGCTTGTTATCAAGGTTTACATTAACTTTGTTCAATTAACTTAATTGGTTGAAAAAAGTAGTGCAAAATAGCACTTGTTTACAGGTATATTAACATCTTTTACTGCATTCTTTGCTTGTTATCATGGTTTAAAAGAACTTTGTTCAATTAACTTAATTGGTTGAAGTAAGGAGTTTCATGCGCAAAATAGCACTTGCTTACAAGAATTTTAACGTCTTTAACTTTACACTTTGCTTATTATCAAGGTTTACGTTAACTTTGTTCAATTAACTTAATTGGTTGAGATAAGTAGTTTTATTCGCAAAATATTACTTGTTTACAAGAATCTTAACATCTTTAACTGTAAACTTTGCTTGTTATCATGGTTTACATTAAATTTGTACAATTAACTTAATTGGTTGAAGTAAGTAGTTTTATGTGCAAAATAGCACTTGTTTACAAGAATTTTAACAACTGTAACTGTACACTTTCCTTGTTAACATAGTTTACACTAACTTTGTTATATTAACTTAATTGGTTGAAGTAAATAGTTTTATACGCCAAAAAGCACTTTTGTACAATGTTTTAAACATGTTTAACTGTAAACTTTGCTTGTTATCATGGTTTACATTAACTTTGTACAATTAACTTAATTGGTTGAAGTAAGTAGTTTTATGTGCAAGATAGCACTTGTTTATAAGAATTTTAACAACTTTAACTGTACACTTTCCTTGTTAACATAGTTTACACTAACTTTGTTATATTAACTTAATTAGTTGAAGTAAGTAGTTTTATGCGCAAAATAGCACTTATGTATAAGTATATTAACATCTTTTACTGCATTCTTTGCTTGTTATCATGGTTTACAAGAACTTTGCACGATTAACTTAATTGGTTGAAGTAAATAGTTTTATACGCGAAAAAGCACTTTTGTACAAGAATTTTAACAACTTTAACTGTACACTTTTCTTGTTATCATTGTTTATAAGAACTTTGTTCGATTAACTTAATTGGTTGAAGTAAATAGTTTTATACGCCAAAAAGCACTTTTGTACAATGATTTAACATCTTTAACTGTAAACTTTGCTTGTTATCATGGTTTACATTAACTTTGTACAATTAACTTAATTGGTTGGCGTAAGTAGTTTTATGTGCAAAATAGCACTTGTTTATAAGAATTTTAACATCTTTAACTGTACACTTTGCTTGTTATCATGGTTTACAAGAACTTTGTTCAATTAGCTTAATTGGTTGAACAAAGTAGTTTTATGCTCAAAATAGCACTTGTTTACAAGAATTTAAACAACTTTAACAGTACACTTTGCTTGTTAACATAGTTTACACTAACTTTGTTATATTAACTTAATTGGTTGAAGTAAATAGTTTTATACGCCAAAAAGCACTTTTGTACAATGTTTTAAACATCTTTAACTGTAAACTTTGCTTGTTATCATGGTTTACATTAACTTTGTACAATTAACTTAATTGGTTGAAGTAAGTAGTTTTATGTGCAAGATAGCACTTGTTTATAAGAATTTTAACATCTTTAACTGTACACTTTTCTTGTTATCAAGGTTTACATTAACTTTGTTCAATTAACTTAATTGGTTGAAAAGAGTAGTTTTATGTGCAAAATAGCACTTGTTTACAAGTATATTAACATCTTTTACTGCATTCTTTGCTTGTTATCATGGTTTACAAGAACTTTGTTCAATTAACTTAATTGGTTGAAGTAAGGAGTTTTATGCGAAAAATAGCACTTGTTTACAAGTATTTCAACATCTTTAACTGTACACTTTCCTTGTTTTCAAAGTTTACATTAACTTTGTTCAATTAACTTAATTGCTTGAAAAAAGTAGTTTTATGTGCAAAATAGCACTTGTTTACAAGTATATTAACATCTCTTACTGCACTCTTTGCTTGTTATCAAGGTTTACGTTAACTTTGTTCAATTAACTTAATTGGTTGAGGTAAGTAGTTTTATGCGCAAAATATTACTTGTTTACAAGTATATTAACATCTTTTACTGCATTCTTTGCTTGTTATCATGGTTTACAAGAACTTTGTTCAATTAACTTAATTGGTTGAAGTAAGGAGTTTTATGCGCAAAATAGCACTTGTATACAAGTATTTCAACATCTTTAACTGTACACTTTCCTTGTTTTCAAAGTTTACATTAACTTTGTTCAATTAACTTAATTGCTTGAAAAAAGTAGTTTTATGCGCAAAATATTACTTGTTTACAAGAATCTTAACATCTTTCACTGCACTCTTTGCTTGTTATCATTGTTTATAAGAACTTTGTTCGATTAACTTAATTGGTTGAAGTAAATAGTTTTATACGCCAAAAAGCACTTTTGTACAAGAATTTTAACAACTTTAACTGTACACTTTGCTTGTTAACATAGTTTACACTAACTTTGTTATATTAACTTAATTAGTTGAAGTAAGTAGTTTTATGCGCAAAATAGCACTTTTTTTACAATGATTTTAACATCTTTAACAGTACACTTTGCTTGTTAACATAGTTTACACTAACTTTGTTCTATTAACTTAATTGGTTGAAGTAAATAGTTTTATACGCCAAAAAGCACTTTTGTACAATGATTTTAACATCTTTAACTGTAAACTTTGCTTGTTATCATGGTTTACATTAACTTTGTACAATTAACTTAATTGGTTGAAGTAAATAGTTTTATACGCCAAAAAGCACTTTTGTACAATGTTTTAAACATCTTTAACTGTAAACTTTGCTTGTTATCATGGTTTACATTAACTTTGTTCAATTAACTTAATTGGTTGAAAAAAGTAGTTTTATGTGCAAAATAGCACTTGTTTACAAGTATATTAACATCTTTTACTGCATTCTTTGCTTGTTATCATGGTTTAAAAGAACTTTGTTCAATTAACTTAATTGGTTGAAGTAAGGAGTTTTATGCGCAAAATAGCACTTGCTTACAAGAATTTTAACGTCTTTAACTTTACACTTTGCTTATTATCAAGGTTTACGTTAACTTTGTTCAATTAACTTAATTGGTTGAGATAAGTAGTTTTATTCGCAAAATATTACTTGTTTACAAGAATCTTAACATCTTTCACTGCACTCTTTGCTTGTTATCATTGTTTATAAGAACTTTGCTCGATTAACTTAATTGGTTGAAGTAAATAGTTTTATACGCGAAAAAGCACTTTTGTACAAGAATTTTAACAACTTTAACTGTACACTTTCCTTGTTAACATAGTTTACACTAACTTTGTTATATTAACTTAATTAGTTGAAGTAAGTAGTTTTATGCGCAAAATAGCACTTATTTATAAGTATATTAACATCTTTTACTGCATTCTTTGCTTGTTATCATGGTTTACAAGAACTTTGCTCGATTAACTTAATTGGTTGAAGTAAATAGTTTTATACGCGAAAAAGCACTTTTGTACAAGAATTTTAACAACTTTAACTGTACACTTTTCTTGTTATCATTGTTTATAAGAACTTTGTTATATTAACTTAATTAGTTGAAGTACGTAGTTTTATGCGCAAAATAGCACTTATTTATAAGTATATTAACATCTTTAACTGTAAACTTTGCTTGTTATCATGGTTTACATTAACTTTGTACAATTAACTTAATTGGTTGAAGTAAGTAGTTTTATGTGCAAAATAGCACTTGTTTATAAGAATTTTAACATCTTTAACTGTACACTTTGCTTGTTATCATGGTTTACAAGAACTTTGTTCAATTAGCTTAATTGGTTGAACAAAGTAGTTTTATGCGCAAAATAGCACTTGTTTACAAGAATTTAAACAACTTTAACAGTACACTTTGCTTGTTAACATAGTTTACACTAACTTTGTTATATTAACTTAATTGGTTGAAGTAAATAGTTTTATACGCCAAAAAGTACTTTTGTACAATGTTTTAAACATCTTTAACTGTAAACTTTGCTTGTTATCATGGTTTACATTAACTTTGTACAATTAACTTAATTGGTTGAAGTAAGTAGTTTTATGTGCAAGATAGCACTTGTTTATAAGAATTTTAACATCTTTAACTGTACACTTTTCTTGTTATCAAGGTTTACATTAACTTTGTTCAATTAACTTAATTGGTTGAAAAGAGTAGTTTTATGTGCAAAATAGCACTTGTTTACAAGTATATTAACATCTTTTACTGCATTCTTTGCTTGTTATCATGGTTTACAAGAACTTTGTTCAATTAACTTAATTGGTTGAAGTAAGGAGTTTTATGCGCAAAATAGCACTTGTTTACAAGTATTTCAACATCTTTAACTGTACACTTTCCTTGTTTTCAAAGTTTACATTAACTTTGTTCAATTAACTTAATTGCTTGAAAAAAGTAGTTTTATGTGCAAAATAGCACTTGTTTACAAGTATATTAACATCTCTTACTGCACTCTTTGCTTTTTATCAAGGTTTACGTTAACTTTGTTCAATTAACTTAATTGGTTGAGGTAAGTAGTTTTATGCGCAAAATATTACTTGTTTACAAGTATATTAACATCTTTTACTGCATTCTTTGCTTGTTATCATGGTTTACAAGAACTTTGTTCAATTAACTTAATTGGTTGAAGTAAGGAGTTTTATGCGCAAAATAGCACTTGTATACAAGTATTTCAACATCTTTAACTGTACACTTTCCTTGTTTTCAAAGTTTACATTAACTTTGTTCAATTAACTTAATTGCTTGAAAAAAGTAGTTTTATGCGCAAAATATTACTTGTTTACAAGAATCTTAACATCTTTCACTGCACTCTTTGCTTGTTATCATTGTTTATAAGAACTTTGTTCGATTAACTTAATTGGTTGAAGTAAATAGTTTTATACGCCAAAAAGCACTTTTGTACAAGAATTTTAACAACTTTAACTGTACACTTTGCTTGTTAACATAGTTTACACTAACTTTGTTATATTAACTTAATTAGTTGAAGTAAGTAGTTTTATGCGCAAAATAGCACTTTTTTTACAATGATTTTAACATCTTTAACAGTACACTTTGCTTGTTAACATAGTTTACACTAACTTTGTTCTATTAACTTAATTGGTTGAAGTAAATAGTTTTATACGCCAAAAAGCACTTTTGTACAATGATTTTAACATCTTTAACTGTAAACTTTGCTTGTTATCATGGTTTACATTAACTTTGTACAATTAACTTAATTGGTTTAGGTAAGTAGTTTCATGTGCAAAATAGCACTTGTTTATAAGAATTTTAACGTCTTTAACTTTACACTTTGCTTATTATCAAGGTTTACGTTAACTTTGTTCAATTAACTTAATTGGTTGAGATAAGTAGTTTTATTCGCAAAATATTACTTGTTTACAAGAATCTTAACATCTTTCACTGCACTCTTTGCTTGTTATCATTGTTTATAAGAACTTTGCTCGATTAACTTAATTGGTTGAAGTAAGTAGTTTTATGTGCAAGATAGCACTTGTTTATAAGAATTTTAACAACTTTAACTGTACACTTTCCTTGTTAACATAGTTTACACTAACTTTGTTATATTAACTTAATTAGTTGAAGTAAGTAGTTTTATGCGCAAAATAGCACTTATGTATAAGTATATTAACATCTTTTACTGCATTCTTTTCTTGTTATCATGGTTTACAAGAACTTTGCACGATTAACTTAATTGGTTGAAGTAAATAGTTTTATACGCGAAAAAGCACTTTTGTACAAGAATTTTAACAACTTTAACTGTACACTTTTCTTGTTATCATTGTTTATAAGAACTTTGTTCGATTAACTTAATTGGTTGAAGTAAATAGTTTTATACGCCAAAAAGCACTTTTGTACAATGATTTAACATCTTTAACTGTAAACTTTGCTTGTTATCATGGTTTACATTAACTTTGTACAATTAACTTAATTGGTTGAAGTAAGTAGTTTTATGTGCAAAATAGCACTTGTTTATAAGAATTTTAACATCTTTAACTGTACACTTTGCTTGTTATCATGGTTTACAAGAACTTTGTTCAATTAGCTTAATTGGTTGAACAAAGTAGTTTTATGCGCAAAATAGCACTTGTTTACAAGAATTTAAACAACTTTAACAGTACACTTTGCTTGTTAACATAGTTTACACTAACTTTGTTCGATTAACTTAATTGGTTGAAGTAAATAGTTTTATACGCCAAAAAGCACTTTTGTACAATGATTTAACATCTTTAACTGTAAACTTTGCTTGTTATCATGGTTTACATTAACTTTGTACAATTAACTTAATTGGTTGTAGTAAGTAGTTTTATGTGCAAGATAGCACTTGTTTATAAGAATTTTAACATCTTTAACTGTACACTTTTCTTGTTATCAAGGTTTACATTAACTTTGTTCAATTAACTTAATTGGTTGAAAAGAGTAGTTTTATGTGCAAAATAGCACTTGTTTACAAGTATATTAACATCTTTTACTGCATTCTTTGCTTGTTATCATGGTTTACAAGAACTTTGTTCAATTAACTTAATTGGTTGAAGTAAGGAGTTTTATGCGCAAAATAGCACTTGTTTACAAGTATTTCAACATCTTTAACTGTACACTTTCCTTGTTTTTAAAGTTTACATTAACTTTGTTCAATTAACTTAATTGCTTGAAAAAAGTAGTTTTATGTGCAAAATAGCACTTGTTTACAAGTATATTAACATCTTTTACTGCACTCTTTGCTTGTTATCAAGGTTTACGTTAACTTTGTTCAATTAACTTAATTGGTTGAGGTAAGTAGTTTTATGCGCAAAATATTACTTGTTTACAAGTATATTAACATCTTTTACTGCATTCTTTGCTTGTTATCATGGTTTACAAGAACTTTGTTCAATTAACTTAATTGGTTGAAGTAAGGAGTTTTATGCGCAAAATAGCACTTGTATACAAGTATTTCAACATCTTTAACTGTACACTTTCCTTGTTTTCAAAGTTTACATTAACTTTGTTCAATTAACTTAATTGCTTGAAAAAAGTAGTTTTATGCGCAAAATATTACTTGTTTACAAGAATCTTAACATCTTTCACTGCACTCTTTGCTTGTTATCATTGTTTATAAGAACTTTGTTCGATTAACTTAATTGGTTGAAGTAAATAGTTTTATACGCCAAAAAGCACTTTTGTACAAGAATTTTAACAACTTTAACTGTACACTTTGCTTGTTAACATAGTTTACACTAACTTTGTTATATTAACTTAATTAGTTGAAGTAAGTAGTTTTATGCGCAAAATAGCACTTTTTTTACAATGATTTTAACATCTTTAACAGTACACTTTGCTTGTTAACATAGTTTACACTAACTTTGTTCTATTAACTTAATTGGTTGAAGTAAATAGTTTTATACGCCAAAAAGCACTTTTGTACAATGATTTTAACATCTTTAACTGTAAACTTTGCTTGTTATCATGGTTTACATTAACTTTGTACAATTAACTTAATTGGTTTAGGTAAGTAGTTTCATGTGCAAAATAGCACTTGTTTATAAGAATTTTAACATCTTTAACTGTACACTTTGCTTGTTATCAAGGTTTACATTAACTTTGTTCAATTAACTTAATTGGTTGAAAAAAGTAGTTTTATGTGCAAAATAGCACTTGTTTACAAGTATATTAACATCTTTTACTGCATTCTTTGCTTGTTATCATGGTTTAAAAGAACTTTGTTCAATTAACTTAATTGGTTGAAGTAAGGAGTTTTATGCGCAAAATAGCACTTGCTTACAAGAATTTTAACGTCTTCAACTTTACACTTTGCTTATTATCAAGGTTTACGTTAACTTTGTTCAATTAACTTAATTGGTTGAGATAAGTAGTTTTATTCGCAAAATATTACTTGTTTACAAGAATCTTAACATCTTTCACTGCACTCTTTGCTTGTTATCATTGTTTATAAGAACTTTGCTCGATTAACTTAATTGGTTGACGTAAATAGTTTTATACGCGAAAAAGCACTTTTGTACAAGAATTTTAACAACTTTAACTGTACACTTTCCTTGTTAACATAGTTTACACTAACTTTGTTATATTAACTTAATTAGTTGAAGTAAGTAGTTTTATGCGCAAAATAGCACTTATTTATAAGTATATTAACATCTTTTACTGCATTCTTTGCTTGTTATCAAGGTTTACAAGAACTTTGCTCGATTAACTTAATTGGTTGAAGTAAATAGTTTTATACGCGAAAAAGCACTTTTGTACAAGAATTTTAACAACTTTAACTGTACACTTTTCTTGTTATCATTGTTTATAAGAACTTTGTTCGATTAACTTAATTGGTTGAAGTAAATAGTTTTATACGCCAAAAAGCACTTTTGTACAATGATTTAACATCTTTAACTGTAAACTTTGCTTGTTATCATGGTTTACATTAACTTTGTACAATTAACTTAATTGGTTGAAGTAAGTACTTTTATGTGCAAGATAGCACTTGTTTATAAGAATTTTAACATCTTTAACTGTACACTTTGCTTGTTATCAAGGTTTACATTAACTTTGTTCAATTAACTTAATTGGTTGAAAAGAGTAGTTTTATGTGCAAAATAGCACTTGTTTATAAGAATTTTAACATCTTTAACTGTACACTTTGCTTGTTATCATGGTTTACAAGAACTTTGTTCAATTAGCTTAATTGGTTGAACAAAGTAGTTTTATGCGCAAAATAGCACTTGTTTACAAGAATTTAAACAACTTTAACAGTACACTTTGCTTGTTAACATAGTTTACACTAACTTTGTTATATTAACTTAATTGGTTGAAGTAAATAGTTTTATACGCCAAAAAGCACTTTTGTACAATGTTTTAAACATCTTTAACTGTAAACTTTGCTTGTTATCATGGTTTACATTAACTTTGTACAATTAACTTAATTGGTTGAAGTAAGTAGTTTTATGTGCAAGATAGCACTTGTTTATAAGAATTTTAACAACTTTAACTGTACACTTTCCTTGTTAACATAGTTTACACTAACTTTGTTATATTAACTTAATTAGTTGAAGTAAGTAGTTTTATGCGCAAAATAGCACTTATGTATAAGTATATTAACATCTTTTACTGCATTCTTTGCTTGTTATCAAGGTTTACAAGAACTTTGCTCGATTAACTTAATTGGTTGAAGTAAATAGTTTTATACGCGAAAAAGCACTTTTGTACAAGAATTTTAACAACTTTAACTGTACACTTTTCTTGTTATCATTGTTTATAAGAACTTTGTTCGATTAACTTAATTGGTTGAAGTAAATAGTTTTATACGCCAAAAAGCACTTTTGTACAATGATTTAACATCTTTAACTGTAAACTTTGCTTGTTATCATGGTTTACATTAACTTTGTACAATTAACTTAATTGGTTGAAGTAAGTAGTTTTATGTGCAAGATAGCACTTGTTTATAAGAATTTTAACATCTTTAACTGTACACTTTTCTTGTTATCAAGGTTTACATTAACTTTGTTCAATTAACTTAATTGGTTGAAAAGAGTAGTTTTATGTGCAAAATAGCACTTGTTTACAAGTATATTAACATCTTTTACTGCATTCTTTGCTTGTTATCATGGTTTACAAGAACTTTGTTCAATTAACTTAATTGGTTGAAGTAAGGAGTTTTATGCGCAAAATAGCACTTGTTTACAAGTATTTCAACATCTTTAACTGTACACTTTCCTTGTTTTTAAAGTTTACATTAACTTTGTTCAATTAACTTAATTGCTTGAAAAAAGTAGTTTTATGTGCAAAATAGCACTTGTTTACAAGTATATTAACATCTTTTACTGCACTCTTTGCTTGTTATCAAGGTTTACGTTAACTTTGTTCAATTAACTTAATTGGTTGAGGTAAGTAGTTTTATGCGCAAAATATTACTTGTTTACAAGTATATTAACATCCTTTACTGCATTCTTTGCTTGTTATCATGGTTTACAAGAACTTTGTTCAATTAACTTAATTGGTTGAAGTAAGGAGTTTTATGCGCAAAATAGCACTTGTATACAAGTATTTCAACATCTTTAACTGTACACTTTCCTTGTTTTCAAAGTTTACATTAACTTTGTTCAATTAACTTAATTGCTTGAAAAAAGTAGTTTTATGCGCAAAATATTACTTGTTTACAAGAATCTTAACATCTTTCACTGCACTCTTTGCTTGTTATCATTGTTTATAAGAACTTTGTTCGATTAACTTAATTGGTTGAAGTAAATAGTTTTATACGCCAAAAAGCACTTTTGTACAAGAATTTTAACAACTTTAACTGTACACTTTGCTTGTTCACATAGTTTACACTAACTTTGTTATATTAACTTAATTAGTTGAAGTAAGTAGTTTTATGCGCAAAATAGCACTTTTTTTACAATGATTTTAACATCTTTAACAGTACACTTTGCTTGTTAACATAGTTTACACTAACTTTGTTCTATTAACTTAATTGGTTGAAGTAAATAGTTTTATACGCCAAAAAGCACTTTTGTACAATGATTTTAACATCTTTAACTGTAAACTTTGCTTGTTATCATGGTTTACATTAACTTTGTACAATTAACTTAATTGGTTTAGGTAAGTAGTTTCATGTGCAAAATAGCACTTGTTTATAAGAATTTTAACATCTTTAACTGTACACTTTGCTTGTTATCAAGGTTTACATTAACTTTGTTCAATTAACTTAATTGGTTGAAAAAAGTAGTTTTATGTGCAAAATAGCACTTGTTTACAAGTATATTAACATCTTTTACTGCATTCTTTGCTTGTTATCATGGTTTAAAAGAACTTTGTTCAATTAACTTAATTGGTTGAAGTAAGGAGTTTTATGCGCAAAATAGCACTTGCTTACAAGAATTTTAACGTCTTCAACTTTACACTTTGCTTATTATCAAGGTTTACGTTAACTTTGTTCAATTAACTTAATTGGTTGAGATAAGTAGTTTTATTCGCAAAATATTACTTGTTTACAAGAATCTTAACATCTTTCACTGCACTCTTTGCTTGTTATCATTGTTTATAAGAACTTTGCTCGATTAACTTAATTGGTTGACGTAAATAGTTTTATACGCGAAAAAGCACTTTTGTACAAGAATTTTAACAACTTTAACTGTACACTTTCCTTGTTAACATAGTTTACACTAACTTTGTTATATTAACTTAATTAGTTGAAGTAAGTAGTTTTATGCGCAAAATAGCACTTATTTATAAGTATATTAACATCTTTTACTGCATTCTTTGCTTGTTATCAAGGTTTACAAGAACTTTGCTCGATTAACTTAATTGGTTGAAGTAAATAGTTTTATACGCGAAAAAGCACTTTTGTACAAGAATTTTAACAACTTTAACTGTACACTTTTCTTGTTATCATTGTTTATAAGAACTTTGTTCGATTAACTTAATTGGTTGAAGTAAATAGTTTTATACGCCAAAAAGCACTTTTGTACAATGATTTAACATCTTTAACTGTAAACTTTGCTTGTTATCATGGTTTACATTAACTTTGTACAATTAACTTAATTGGTTGAAGTAAGTACTTTTATGTGCAAGATAGCACTTGTTTATAAGAATTTTAACATCTTTAACTGTACACTTTGCTTGTTATCAAGGTTTACATTAACTTTGTTCAATTAACTTAATTGGTTGAAAAGAGTAGTTTTATGTGCAAAATAGCACTTGTTTATAAGAATTTTAACATCTTTAACTGTACACTTTGCTTGTTATCATGGTTTACAAGAACTTTGTTCAATTAGCTTAATTGGTTGAACAAAGTAGTTTTATGCGCAAAATAGCACTTGTTTACAAGAATTTAAACAACTTTAACAGTACACTTTGCTTGTTAACATAGTTTACACTAACTTTGTTATATTAACTTAATTGGTTGAAGTAAATAGTTTTATACGCCAAAAAGCACTTTTGTACAATGTTTTAAACATCTTTAACTGTAAACTTTGCTTGTTATCATGGTTTACATTAACTTTGTACAATTAACTTAATTGGTTGAAGTAAGTAGTTTTATGTGCAAGATAGCACTTGTTTATAAGAATTTTAACAACTTTAACTGTACACTTTCCTTGTTAACATAGTTTACACTAACTTTGTTATATTAACTTAATTAGTTGAAGTAAGTAGTTTTATGCGCAAAATAGCACTTATGTATAAGTATATTAACATCTTTTACTGCATTCTTTGCTTGTTATCAAGGTTTACAAGAACTTTGCTCGATTAACTTAATTGGTTGAAGTAAATAGTTTTATACGCGAAAAAGCACTTTTGTACAAGAATTTTAACAACTTTAACTGTACACTTTTCTTGTTATCATTGTTTATAAGAACTTTGTTCGATTAACTTAATTGGTTGAAGTAAATAGTTTTATACGCCAAAAAGCACTTTTGTACAATGATTTAACATCTTTAACTGTAAACTTTGCTTGTTATCATGGTTTACATTAACTTTGTACAATTAACTTAATTGGTTGAAGTAAGTACTTTTATGTGCAAGATAGCACTTGTTTATAAGAATTTTAACATCTTTAACTGTACACTTTGCTTGTTATCAAGGTTTACATTAACTTTGTTCAATTAACTTAATTGGTTGAAAAGAGTAGTTTTATGTGCAAAATAGCACTTGTTTATAAGAATTTTAACATCTTTAACTGTACACTTTGCTTGTTATCATGGTTTACAAGAACTTTGTTCAATTAGCTTAATTGGTTGAACAAAGTAGTTTTATGCGCAAAATAGCACTTGTTTACAAGAATTTAAACAACTTTAACAGTACACTTTGCTTGTTAACATAGTTTACACTAACTTTGTTATATTAACTTAATTGGTTGAAGTAAATAGTTTTATACGCCAAAAAGCACTTTTGTACAATGTTTTAAACATCTTTAACTGTAAACTTTGCTTGTTATCATGGTTTACATTAACTTTGTACAATTAACTTAATTGGTTGAAGTAAGTAGTTTTATGTGCTAGATAGCATTTGTTTATAAGAATTTTAACAACTTTAACTGTACACTTTCCTTGTTAACATAGTTTACACTAACTTTGTTATATTAACTTAATTAGTTGAAGTAAGTAGTTTTATGCGCAAAATAGCACTTATGTATAAGTATATTAACATCTTTTACTGCATTCTTTGCTTGTTATCATGGTTTACAAGAACTTTGCACGATTAACTTAATTGGTTGAAGTAAATAGTTTTATACGCGAAAAAGCACTTTTGTACAAGAATTTTAACAACTTTAACTGTACACTTTTCTTGTTATCATTGTTTATAAGAACTTTGTTCGATTAACTTAATTGGTTGAAGTAAATAGTTTTATACGCCAAAAAGCACTTTTGTACAATGATTTAACATCTTTAACTGTAAACTTTGCTTGTTATCATGGTTTACATTAACTTTGTACAATTAACTTAATTGGTTGAAGTAAGTAGTTTTATGTGCAAGATAGCACTTGTTTATAAGAATTTTAACATCTTTTACTGTACACTTTTCTTGTTATCAAGGTTTACATTAACTTTGTTCAATTAACTTAATTGGTTGAAAAGAGTAGTTTTATGTGCAAAATAGCACTTGTTTACAAGTATATTAACATCTTTTACTGCATTCTTTGCTTGTTATCATGGTTTACAAGAACTTTGTTCAATTAACTTAATTGGTTGAAGTAAGGAGTTTTATGCGCAAAATAGCACTTGTTTACAAGTATTTCAACATCTTTAACTGTACACTTTCCTTGTTTTCAAAGTTTACATTAACTTTGTTCAATTAACTTAATTGCTTGAAAAAAGTAGTTTTATGTGCAAAATAGCACTTGTTTACAAGTATATTAACATCTCTTACTGCACTCTTTGCTTGTTATCAAGGTTTACGTTAACTTTGTTCAATTAACTTAATTGGTTGAGGTAAGTAGTTTTATGCGCAAAATATTACTTGTTTACAAGTATACTAACATCTTTTACTGCATTCTTTGCTTGTTATCATGGTTTACAAGAACTTTGTTCAATTAACTTAATTGGTTGAAGTAAGGAGTTTTATGCGCAAAATAGCACTTGTATACAAGTATTTCAACATCTTTAACTGTACACTTTCCTTGTTTTCAAAGTTTACATCAACTTTGTTCAATTAACTTAATTGCTTGAAAAAAGTAGTTTTATGCGCAAAATATTACTTGTTTACAAGAATCTTAACATCTTTCACTGCACTCTTTGCTTGTTATCATTGTTTATAAGAACTTTGTTCGATTAACTTAATTGGTTGAAGTAAATAGTTTTATACGCCAAAAAGCACTTTTGTACAAGAATTTTAACAACTTTAACTGTACACTTTGCTTGTTAACATAGTTTACACTAACTTTGTTATATTAACTTAATTAGTTGAAGTAAGTAGTTTTATGCGCAAAATAGCACTTTTTTTACAATGATTTTAACATCTTTAACAGTACACTTTGCTTGTTAACATAGTTTACACTAACTTTGTTCTATTAACTTAATTGGTTGAAGTAAATAGTTTTATACGCCAAAAAGCACTTTTGTACAATGTTTTAAACATCTTTAACTGTAAACTTTGCTTGTTATCATGGTTTACATTAACTTTGTACAATTAACTTAATTGGTTTAGGTAAGTAGTTTCATGTGCAAAATAGCACTTGTTTATAAGAATTTTAACATCTTTAACTGTACACTTTGCTTGTTATCAAGGTTTACATTAACTTTGTTCAATTAACTTAATTTGTTGAAAAAAGTAGTTTTATGTGCAAAATAGCACTTGTTTACAAGTATATTAACATCTTTTACTGCATTCGTTGCTTGTTATCATGGTTTACAAGAACTTTGTTCAATTAACTTAATTGGTTGAAGTAAGGAGTTTTATGCGCAAAATAGCACTTGCTTACAAGAATTTTAACGTCTTTAACTTTACACTTTGCTTATTATCAAGGTTTACGTTAACTTTGTTCAATTAACTTAATTGGTTGAGATAAGTAGTTTTATTCGCAAAATATTACTTGTTTACAAGAATCTTAACATCTTTCACTGCACTCTTTGCTTGTTATCATTGTTTATAAGAACTTTGCTCGATTAACTTAATTGGTTGAAGTAAATAGTTTTATACGCGAAAAAGCACTTTTGTACAAGAAGTTTAACAACTTTAACTGTACACTTTCCTTGTTAACATAGTTTACACTAACTTTGTTATATTAACTTAATTAGTTGAAGTAAGTAGTTTTATGCGCAAAATAGCACTTATTTATAAGTATATTAACATCTTTTACTGCATTCTTTGCTCGTTATCATGGTTTACAAGAACTTTGCTCGATTAACTTAATTGGTTAAAGTAAATAGTTTTATACGCGAAAAAGCACTTTTGTACAAGAATTTTAACAACTTTAACTGTACACTTTTCTTGTTATCATTGTTTATAAGAACTTTGTTCGATTAACTTAATTGGTTGAAGTAAATAGTTTTATACGCCAAAAAGCACTTTTGTACAATGATTTAACATCTTTAACTGTAAACTTTGCTTGTTATCATGGTTTACATTAACTTTGTACAATTAACTTAATTGGTTGAAGTAAGTACTTTTATGTGCAAGATAGCACTTGTTTATAAGAATTTTAACATCTTTAACTGTACACTTTGCTTGTTATCAAGGTTTACATTAACTTTGTTCAATTAACTTAATTGGTTGAAAAGAGTAGTTTTATGTGCAAAATAGCACTTGTTTACAAGTATATTAACATCTTTTACTGCATTCTTTGCTTGTTATCATTGTTTATAAGAACTTTGCTCGATTAACTTAATTGGTTGAAGTAAATAGTTTTATACGCGAAAAAGCACTTTTGTACAAGAATTTTAACAACTTTAACTGTACACTTTTCTTGTTAACATAGTTTACACTAACTTAGTTATATTAACTTAATTAGTTGAAGTAAGTAGTTTTATGCGCAAAATAGCACTTTTTTACAATGATTTTAACATCTTTAACTGTAAACTTTGCTTGTTATCATGGTTTACATTAACTTTGTACAATTAACTTAATTGGTTGAAGTAAGTAGTTTTATGTGCAAAATAGCACTTGTTTATAAGTATTTCAACATCTTTAACTGTACACTTTCCTTGTTATCAAAGTTTACATTAACTTTGTTCAATTAACTTAATTGCTTGAAAAGAGTAGTTTTATGTGCAAAATAGCACTTGTTCACAAGTATATTAACATCTTTTACTACACTCTTTGCTTGTTATCATGGTTTACATTAACTTTGTACAATTAACTTAATTGGTTGAAGTAAGTAGTTTTATGTGCAAAATAGCACTTGTTTATAAGAATTTTAACATCTTTAACTGTACACTTTGCTTGTTATCATGGTTTACAAGAACTTTGTTTAATTAGCTTAATTGGTTGAACAAAGTAGTTTTATGCGCAAAATAGCACTTGTTTACAAGAATTTAAACAACTTTAACAGTACACTTTGCTTGTTAACATAGTTTACACTAACTTTGTTATATGATTTTAATTGGTTGAAGTAAATAGTTTTATACGCGAAAAAGCACTTTTGTACAAGAATTTTAACAACTTTAACTGTACACTTTTCTTGTTATCATTGTTTATAAGAACTTTGTTCGATTAACTTAATTGGTTGAAGTAAATAGTTTTATACGCCAAAAAGCACTTTTGTACAATGATTTAACATCTTTAACTGTAAACTTTGCTTGTTATCATGGTTTACATTAACTTTGTACAATTAACTTAATTGGTAGAAGTAAGTACTTTTATGTGCAAGATAGCACTTGTTTATAAGAATTTTAACATCTTTAACTGTACACTTTGCTTGTTATCAAGGTTTACATTAACTTTGTTCAATTAACTTAATTGGTTGAAAAGAGTAGTTTTATGTGCAAAATAGCACTTGTTTACAAGTATATTAACATCTTTTACTGCATTCTTTGCTTGTTATCATTGTTTATAAGAACTTTGCTCGATTAACTTAATTGGTTGAAGTAAATAGTTTTATACGCCAAAAAGCACTTTTGTACAAGAATTTTAACAACTTTAACTGTACACTTTTCTTGTTAACATAGTTTACACTAACTTTGTTATATTAACTTAATTAGTTGAAGTAAGTAGTTTTATGCGCAAAATAGCACTTTTTTACAATGATTTTAACATCTTTAACTGTAAACTTTGCTTGTTATCATGGTTTACATTAACTTTGTATAATTAACTTAATTGGTTGAAGTAAGTAGTTTTATGTGCAAAATAGCACTTGTTTATAAGAATTTTAACATCTTTATCTGTACACTTTGCTTGTTATCAAGGTTTACATTAACTTTGTTCAATTAACTTAATTGGTTGAAAAAAGTAGTTTTATGTGCAAAATAGCACTTGTTTACAAGAATTTTAACAACTTTAACTGTACACTTTCCTTGTTAACATAGTTTACACTAACTTTGTTATATTAACTTAATTAGTTGAAGTAAGTAGTTTTATGCGCAAAATAGCACTTATTTATAAGTATATTAACATCTTTTACTGCATTCTTTGCTTGTTATCATGGTTTACAAGAACTTTGCACGATTAACTTAATTGGTTGAAGTAAATAGTTTTATACGCGAAAAAGCACTTTTGTACAAGAATTTTAACAACTTTAACTGTACACTTTTCTTGTTATCATTGTTTATAAGAACTTTGTTCGATTAACTTAATTGGTTGAAGTAAATAGTTTTATACGCCAAAAAGCACTTTTGTACAATGATTTAACATCTTTAACTGTAAACTTTGCTTGTTATCATGGTTTACATTAACTTTGTACAATTAACTTAATTGGTTGAAGTAAGTACTTTTATGTGCAAGATAGCACTTGTTTATAAGAATTTTAACATCTTTAACTGTACACTTTGCTTGTTATCAAGGTTTACATTAACTTTGTTCAATTAACTTAATTGGTTGAAAAGAGTAGTTTTATGTGCAAAATAGCACTTGTTTACAAGTATATTAACATCTTTTACTGCATTCTTTGCTTGTTATCATTGTTTATAAGAACTTTGCTCGATTAACTTAATTGGTTGAAGTAAATAGTTTTATACGCGAAAAAGCACTTTTGTACAAGAATTTTAACAACTTTAACTGTACACTTTTCTTGTTAACATAGTTTACACTAACTTTGTTATATTAACTTAATTAGTTGAAGTAAGTAGTTTTATGCGCAAAATAGCACTTTTTTACAATGATTTTAACATCTTTAACTGTAAACTTTGCTTGTTATCATGGTTTACATTAAATTTGTACAATTAACTTAATTGGTTGAAGTAAGTAGTTTTATGTGCAAAATAGCACTTGTTTACAAGAATTTTAACAACTTTAACTGTACACTTTCCTTGTTAACATAGTTTACACTAACTTTGTTATATTAACTTAATTAGTTGAAGTAAGTAGTTTTATGCGCAAAATAGCACTTATTTATAAGTATATTAACATCTTTTACTGCATTCTTTGCTTGTTATCATGGTTTACAAGAACTTTGCACGATTAACTTAATTGGTTGAAGTAAATAGTTTTATACGCGAAAAAGCACTTTTGTACAAGAATTTTAACAACTTTAACTGTACACTTTTCTTGTTATCATTGTTTATAAGAACTTTGTTCGATTAACTTAATTGGTTGAAGTAAATAGTTTTATACGCCAAAAAGCACTTTTGTACAATGATTTAACATCTTTAACTGTAAACTTTGCTTGTTATCATGGTTTACATTAACTTTGTACAATTAACTTAATTGGTTGAAGTAAGTACTTTTATGTGCAAGATAGCACTTGTTTATAAGAATTTTAACATCTTTAACTGTACACTTTGCTTGTTATCAAGGTTTACATTAACTTTGTTCAATTAACTTAATTGGTTGAAAAGAGTAGTTTTATGTGCAAAATAGCACTTGTTTACAAGTATATTAACATCTTTTACTGCATTCTTTGCTTGTTATCATTGTTTATAAGAACTTTGCTCGATTAACATAATTGGTTGAAGTAAATAGTTTTATACGCGAAAAAGCACTTTTGTACAAGAATTTTAACAACTTTAACTGTACACTTTTCTTGTTAACATAGTTTACACTAACTTTGTTATATTAACTTAATTAGTTGAAGTAAGTAGTTTTATGCGCAAAATAGCACTTTTTTACAATGATTTTAACATCTTTAACTGTAAACTTTGCTTGTTATCATGGTTTACATTAACTTTGTACAATTAACTTAATTGGTTGAAGTAAGTAGTTTTTATGTGCAAAATAGCACTTGTTTATAAGAATTTTAACATCTTTAGCTGTACACTTTGCTTGTTATCAAGGTTTACATTAACTTTGTTCGATTAACTTAATTAGTTGAAGTAAGTAGTTTTATGCGCAAAATAGCACTTTTTTTACAATGATTTTAACATCTTTAACAGTACACTTCTCTTGTTAACATAGTTTACACTAACTTTGTTATATTAACTTAATTGGTTGAAGTAAATAGTTTTATACGCCAAAAAGCACTTTTGTACAATGATTTTAACATCTTTAACGGTAAACTTTGCTTGTTATCATGGTTTACATTAACTTTGTATAATTAACTTAATTGGTTGAAGTAAGTAGTTTTATGTGCGAAATAGCACTTGTTTATAAGAATTTTAACATCTTTATCTGTACACTTTGCTTGTTATCAAGGTTTACATTAACTTTGTTCAATTAACTTAATTGGTTGAAAAAAGTAGTTTTATGTGCAAAATAGCACTTGTTTACAAGTATATTAACATCTTTTACTGCATTCGTTGCTTGTTATCATGGTTTACAAGAACTTTGTTCAATTAACTTAATTGGTTGAACAAAGTAGTTTTATGCGCAAAATAGCACTTGTTTACAAGAATTTTAACAACTTTAACAGTACACTTTGCTTGTTAACATAGTTTACACTAACTTTGTTATATGAACTTAATTGGTTGAAGTAAATAGTTTTATACGCCAAAAAGCACTTTTGTACAATGATTTTAACATCTTTAACTTTAAACTTTGCTTGTTATCATGGTTTACATTAACTTTGTACAATTAACTTAATTGGTTGAAGTAAGTAGTTTTATGTGCAAAATAGCACTTGTTTATAAGAATTTTAACATCTTTAACTG
The DNA here is from genome assembly GCA_964020215.1 of Aurelia sp. 3 sensu Dawson et al. (2005). Classification (NCBI taxonomy): domain Eukaryota; kingdom Metazoa; phylum Cnidaria; class Scyphozoa; order Semaeostomeae; family Ulmaridae; genus Aurelia; species Aurelia sp. 3 sensu Dawson et al. (2005). The sequence goes on from OZ026584.1 coordinate 9,926,793, forward strand.
TACACTTTGCTTGTTATCAAGGTTTACATTAACTTTGTTCAATTAACTTAATTGGTTGAAAAAAGTAGTTTTATGTGCAAAATAGCACTTGTTTACAAGTATATTAACATCTTTTACTGCATTCTTTGCTTGTTATCATGGTTTAAAAGAACTTTGTTCAATTAACTTAATTGGTTGAAGTAAGGAGTTTCATGCGCAAAATAGCACTTGCTTACAAGAAATTTAACATCTTTAACTTTACACTTTGCTTATTATCAAGGTTTACGTTAACTTTGTTCAATTAACTTAATTGGTTGAGATAAGTAGTTTTATTCGCAAAATATTACTTGTTTACAAGAATCTTAACATCTTTCACTGCACTCTTTGCTTGTTATCATTGTTTATAAGAACTTTGCTCGATCAACTTAATTGGTTGAAGTAAATAGTTTTATACGCGAAAAAGCACTTTTGTACAAGAATTTTAACAACTTTAACTGTGCACTTTTCTTGTTAACATAGTTTACACTAACTTTGTTATATTAACTTAATTAGTTGAAGTAAGTAGTTTTATGCGCAAAATAGCACTTTTTTACAATGATTTTAACATCTTTAACTGTAAACTTTGCTTGTTATCATGGTTTACATTAAATTTGTACGATTAACTTAATTGGTTGAAGTAAGTAGTTTTATGTGCAAAATAGCACTTGTTTACAAGAATTTTAACAACTTTAACTGTACACTTTCCTTGTTAACATAGTTTACACTAACTTTGTTATATTAACTTAATTAGTTGAAGTAAGTAGTTTTATGCGCAAAATAGCACTTATGTATAAGTATATTAACATCTTTTACTGCATTCTTTGCTTGTTATCATGGTTTACAAGAACTTTGCACGATTAACTTAATTGGTTGAAGTAAATAGTTTTATACGCGAAAAAGCACTTTTGTACAAGAATTTTAACAACTTTAACTGTACACTTTTCTTGTTATCATTGTTTATAAGAACTTTGTTCGATTAACTTAATTGGTTGAAGTAAATAGTTTTATACGCCAAAAAGCACTTTTGTACAATGATTTAACATCTTTAACTGTAAACTTTGCTTGTTATCATGGTTTACATTAACTTTGTACAATTAACTTAATTGGTTGAAGTAAGTACTTTTATGTGCAAGATAGCACTTTTTTACAATGATTTTAACATCTTTAACTGTAAACTTTGCTTGTTATCATGGTTTACATTAACTTTGTACAATTAACTTAATTGGTTGAAGTAAGTAGTTTTATGTGCAAAATAGCACTTGTTTATAAGAATTTTAACATCTTTAACTGTACACTTTGCTTGTTATGTGGGTTTACAAGAACTTTGTTCAATTAGCTTAATTGGTTGAACAAAGTAGTTTTATGCGCAAAATAGCACTTGTTTACAAGAATTTAAACAACTTTAACAGTACACTTTCCTTGTTTTCAAAGTTTACATTAACTTTGTTCAATTAACTTAATTGCTTGAAAAAAGTAGTTTTATGTGCAAAATAGCACTTGTTTACAAGTATATTAACATCTCTTACTGCACTCTTTGCTTGTTATCAAGGTTTACGTTAACTTTGTTCAATTAACTTAATTGGTTGAGGTAAGTAGTTTTATGCGCAAAATATTACTTGTTTACAAGTATATTAACATCTTTTACTGCATTCTTTGCTTGTTATCATGGTTTACAAGAACTTTGTTCAATTAACTTAATTGGTTGAAGTAAGGAGTTTTATGCGCAAAATAGCACTTGTATACAAGTATTTCAACATCTTTAACTGTACACTTTCCTTGTTTTCAAAGTTTACATTAACTTTGTTCAATTAACTTAATTGCTTGAAAAAAGTAGTTTTATGCGCAAAATATTACTTGTTTACAAGAATCTTAACATCTTTCACTGCACTCTTTGCTTGTTATCATTGTTTATAAGAACTTTGTTCGCTTAACTTAATTGGTTGAAGTAAATAGTTTTATACGCCAAAAAGCACTTTTGTACAAGAATTTTAACAACTTTAACTGTACACTTTGCTTGTTAACATAGTTTACACTAACTTTGTTATATTAACTTAATTAGTTGAAGTAAGTAGTTTTATGCGTAAAATAGCACTTTTTTTACAATGATTTTAACATCTTTAACAGTACACTTTGCTTGTTACTATAGTTTACACTAACTTTGTTCTATTAACTTAATTGGTTGAAGTAAATAGTTTTATACGCCAAAAAGCACTTTTGTACAATGATTTTAACATCTTTAACTGTAAACTTTGCTTGTTATCATGGTTTACATTAACTTTGTACAATTAACTTAATTGGTTTAAGTAAGTAGTTTTATGTGCAAAATAGCACTTGTTTATAAGAATTTTAACATCTTTAACTGTACACTTTGCTTGTTATCAAGGTTTACATTAACTTTGTTCAATTAACTTAATTGGTTGAAAAAAGTAGTTTTATGTGCAAAATAGCACTTGTTTACAAGTATATTAACATCTTTTACTGCATTCTTTGCTTGTTATCATGGTTTAAAAGAACTTTGTTCAATTAACTTAATTGGTTGAAGTAAGGAGTTTTATGCGCAAAATAGCACTTGCTTACAAGAATTTTAACGTCTTTAACTTTACACTTTGCTTATTATCAAGGTTTACGTTAACTTTGTTCAATTAACTTAATTGGTTGAGATAAGTAGTTTTATTCGCAAAATATTACTTGTTTACAAGAATCTTAACATCTTTCACTGCACTCTTTGCTTCTTATCATTGTTTATAAGAACTTTGCTCGATTGACTTAATTGGTTGAAGTAAATAGTTTTATACGCGAAAAAGCACTTTTGTACAAGAATTTTAACAACTTTAACTGTACACTTTTCTTGTTAACATAGTTTACACTAACTTTGTTATATTAACTTAATTAGTTGAAGTAAGTAGTTTTATGCGCAAAATAGCACTTTTTTACAATGATTTTAACATCTTTAACTGTAAACTTTGCTTGTTATCATGGTTTCCTTTTACTTTGTACAATTAACTTAATTGGTTGAAGTAAGTAGTTTTATGTGCAAAATAGCACTTGTTTATAAGTATTTCAACATCTTTAACTGTACACTTTCCTTGTTATCAAAGTTTACATTAACTTTGTTCAATTAACTTAATTGCTTGAAAAAAGTAGTTTTATGTGCAAAATAGCACTTGTTTACAAGTATATTAACATCTTTTACTACACTCTTTGCTTGTTATCATGGTTTACAAGAATTTTGTTCAATTAACTTAATTAGTTGAGGTAAGTAGTTTTATGCGCAAAATAGCACTTTTTTACAATGATTTTAACATCTTTAACTGTAAACTTTGCTTGTTATCATGGTTTACATTAACTTTGTACAATTAACTTAATTGGTTGAAGTAAGTAGTTTTATGTGCAAAATAGCACTTGTTTATAAGAATTTTAACATCTTTAACTGTACACTTTGCTTGTTATCATGGTTTACAAGAACTTTGTTCAATTAGCTTAATTGGTTGAACAAAGTAGTTTTATGCGCAAAATAGCACTTGTTTACAAGAATTTAAACAACTTTAACAGTACACTTTGCTTGTTAACATAGTTTACACTAACTTTGTTATATGAACTTAATTGGTTGAAGTAAATAGTTTTATACGCGAAAAAGCACTTTTGTACAAGAATTTTAACAATTTTAACTGTACACTTTTCTTGTTATCATTGTTTATAAGAACTTTGTTCGATTAACTTAATTGGTTGAAGTAAATAGTTTTATACGCCAAAAAGCACTTTTGTACAATGATTTAACATCTTTAACTGTAAACTTTGCTTGTTATCATGGTTTACATTAACTTTGTACAATTAACTTAATTGGTTGAAGTAAGTACTTTTATGTGCAAGATAGCACTTGTTTATAAGAATTTTAACATCTTTAACTGTACACTTTGCTTGTTATCAAGGTTTACATTAACTTTGTTCAATTAACTTAATTGGTTGAAAAGAGTAGTTTTATGTGCAAAATAGCACTTGTTTACAAGTATATTAACATCTTTTACTGCATTCTTTGCTTGTTATCATTGTTTATAAGAACTTTGCTCGATTAACTTAATTGGTTGAAGTAAATAGTTTTATACGCGAAAAAGCACTTTTGTACAAGAATTTTAACAACTTTAACAGTACACTTTTCTTGTTAACATAGTTTACACTAACTTTGTTATATTAACTTAATTAGTTGAAGTAAGTAGTTTTATGCGCAAAATAGCACTTTTTTACAATGATTTTAACATCTTTAACTGTAAACTTTGCTTGTTATCATGGTTTACATTAAATTTGTACAATTAACTTAATTGGTTGAAGTAAGTAGTTTTATGTGCAAAATAGCACTTGTTTACAAGAATTTTAACAACTTTAACTGTACACTTTCCTTGTTAACATAGTTTACACTAACTTTGTTATATTAACTTAATTAGTTGAAGTAAGTAGTTTTATGCGCAAAATAGCACTTATTTATAAGTATATTAACATCTTTTACTGCATTCTTTGCTTGTTATCATGGTTTACAAGAACTTTGCACGATTAACTTAATTGGTTGAAGTAAATAGCTTTATACGCGAAAAAGCACTTTTGTACAAGAATTTTAACAACTTTAACTGTACACTCTTCTTGTTATCATTGTTTATAAGAACTTTGTTCGATTAACTTAATTGGTTGAAGTAAATAGTTTTATACGCCAAAAAGCACTTTTGTACAATGATTTTAACATCTTTAACTGTAAACTTTGCTTGTTATCATGGTTTACATTAACTTTGTACAATTAACTTAATTGGTTGAAGTAAGTACTTTTATGTGCAAGATAGCACTTGTTTATAAGAATTTTAACATCTTTAACTGTACACTTTGCTTGTTATCAAGGTTTACATTAACTTTGTTCAATTAACTTAATTGGTTGAAAAGAGTAGTTTTATGTACAAAATAGCACTTGTTTACAAGTATATTAACATCTTTTACTGCATTCTTTGCTTGTTATCATTGTTTATAAGAACTTTGCTCGATTAACTTAATTGGTTGAAGTAAATAGTTTTATACGCGAAAAAGCACTTTTGTACAAGAATTTTAACAACTTTAACTGTACACTTTTCTTGTTAACATAGTTTACACTAACTTTGTTATATTAACTTAATTAGCTGAAGTAAGTAGTTTTATGCGCAAAATAGCACTTTTTTACAATGATTTTAACATCTTTAACTGTAAACTTTGCTTGTTATCATGGTTTACATTAACTTTGTACAATTAACTTAATTGCTTGAAAAAAGTAGTTTTATGTGCAAAATAGCACTTGTTTACAAGTATATTAACATCTTTTACTACACTCTTTGCTTGTTATCATGGTTTACAAGAATTTTGTTCAATTAACTTAATTAGTTGAGGTAAGTAGTTTTATTCGCAAAATAGCACTTTTTTACAATGATTTTAACATCTTTAACTGTAAACTTTGCTTGTTATCATGGTTTACATTAACTTTGTACAATTAACTTACTTGGTTGAAGTAAGTAGTTTTATGTGCAAAATAGCACTTGTTTATAAGAATTTTAACATCTTTAACTGTACACTTTGCTTGTTATCATGGTTTACAAGAACTTTGTTCAATTAGCTTAATTGGTTGAACAAAGTAGTTTTATGCGCAAAATAGCACTTGTTTACAAGAATTTAAACAACTTTAACTGTACACTTTTCTTGTTAACATAGTTTACACTAACTTTGTTATATTAACTTAATTAGTTGAAGTAAGTAGTTTTATGCGCAAAATAGCACTTTTTTACAATGATTTTAACATCTTTAACTGTAAACTTTGCTTGTTATCATGGTTTACATTAACTTTGTACAATTAACTTAATTGGTTGAAGTAAGTAGTTTTATGTGCAAAATAGCACTTGTTTATAAGAATTTTAACATCTTTAACTGTACACTTTGCTTGTTATCAAGGTTTACATTAACTTTGTTCGATTAACTTAATTAGTTGAAGTAAGTAGTTTTATGTGCAAAATAGCACTTGTTTATAAGAATTTTAACATCTTTAACTGTACACTTTGCTTGTTATCAAGGTTTACATTAACTTTGTTCAATTAACTTAATTGGTTGAAAAAAGTAGTTTTATGTGCAAAATAGAACTTGTTTACAAGTATATTAACATCTTTTAATGCATTCGTTGCTTGTTATCATGGTTTACAAGAACTTTGTTCAATTAACTTAATTGGTTGAACAAAGTAGTTTTATGCGCAAAATAGCACTTGTTTACAAGAATTTTAACAACTTTAACAGTACACTTTGCTTGTTAACATAGTTTACACTAACTTTGTTATATGAACTTAATTGGTTGAAGTAAATAGTTTTATACGCAAAATAGCACTTTTTTACAATGATTTTAACATCTTTAACTGTAAACTTTGCTTGTTATCATGGTTTACATTAACTTTGTACAATTAACTTAATTGGTTGAAGTAAGTAGTTTTATGTGCAAAATAGCACTTGTTTATAAGAATTTTAACATCTTTAACTGTACACTTTGCTTGTTATCATGGTTTACAAGAACTTTGTTCAATTAGCTTAATTGGTTGAACAAAGTAGTTTTATGCGCAAAATAGCACTTGTTTACAAGAATTTAAACAACTTTAACAGTACACTTTGCTTGTTAACATAGTTTACACTAACTTTGTTATATTAACTTAATTGGTTGAAGTAAATAGTTTTATACGCCAAAAAGCACTTTTGTACAATGTTTTAAACATCTTTAACTGTAAACTTTGCTTGTTATCATGGTTTACATTAACTTTGTACAATTAACTTAATTGGTTGAAGTAAGTAGTTTTATGTGCAAGATAGCACTTGTTTATAAGAATTTTAACATCTTTAACTGTACACTTTTCTTGTTATCAAGGTTTACATTAACTTTGTTCAATTAACTTAATTGGTTGAAAAGAGTAGTTTTATGTGCAAAATAGCACTTGTATATTAAGTATATTAACATCTTTTACTGCATTCTTTGCTTGTTATCATGGTTTACAAGAACTTTGTTCAATTAACTTAATTGGTTGAAGTAAGGAGTTTTATGCGCAAAATAGCACTTGTTTACAAGTATTTCAACATCTTTAACTGTACACTTTCCTTGTTTTCAAAGTTTACATTAACTTTGTTCAATTAACTTAATTGCTTGAAAAAAGTAGTTTTATGTGCAAAATAGCACTTGTTTACAAGTATATTAACATCTCTTACTGCACTCTTTGCTTGTTATCAAGGTTTACGTTAACTTTGTTCAATTAACTTAATTGGTTGAGGTAAGTAGTTTTATGCGCAAAATATTACTTGTTTACAAGTATATTAACATCTTTTACTGCATTCTTTGCTTGTTATCATGGTTTACAAGAACTTTGTTCAATTAACTTAATTGGTTGAAGTAAGGAGTTTTATGCGCAAAATAGCACTTGTATACAAGTATTTCAACATCTTTAACTGTACACTTTCCTTGTTTTCAAAGTTTACATTAACTTTGTTCAATTAACTTAATTGCTTGAAAAAAGTAGTTTTATGCGCAAAATATTACTTGTTTACAAGAATCTTAACATCTTTCACTGCACTCTTTGCTTGTTATCATTGTTTATAAGAACTTTGTTCGATTAACTTAATTGGTTGAAGTAAATAGTTTTATACGCCAAAAAGCACTTTTGTACAAGAATTTTAACAACTTTAACTGTACACTTTGCTTGTTAACATAGTTTACACTAACTTTGTTATATTAACTTAATTAGTTGAAGTAAGTAGTTTTATGCGCAAAATAGCACTTTTTTTACAATGATTTTAACATCTTTAACAGTACACTTTGCTTGTTAACATAGTTTACACTAACTTTGTTCTATTAACTTAATTGGTTGAAGTAAATAGTTTTATACGCCAAAAAGCACTTTTGTACAATGATTTTAACATCTTTAACTGTAAACTTTGCTTGTTATCATGGTTTACATTAACTTTGTACAATTAACTTAATTGGTTTAAATAAGTAGTTTTATGTGCAAAATAGCACTTGTTTATAAGAATTTTAACATCTTTAACTGTACACTTTGCTTGTTATCAAGGTTTACATTAACTTTGTTCAATTAACTTAATTGGTTGAAAAAAGTAGTTTTATGTGCAAAATAGAACTTGTTTACAAGTATATTAACATCTTTTACTGCATTCTTTGCTTGTTATCATGGTTTAAAAGAACTTTGTTCAATTAACTTAATTGGTTGAAGTAAGGAGTTTTATGCGCAAAGTAGCACTTGCTTACAAGAATTTTAACGTCTTTAACTTTACACTTTGCTTATTATCAAGGTTTACGTTAACTTTGTTCAATTAACTTAATTGGTTGAGATAAGTAGTTTTATTCGCAAAATATTACTTGTTTACAAGAATCTTAACATCTTTCACTGCACTCTTTGCTTGTTATCATTGTTTATAAGAACTTTGCTCGATTAACTTAATTGGTTGAAGTAAATAGTTTTATACGCGAAAAAGCTTTTTTGTACAAGAATTTTAACAACTTTAACTGTACACTTTTCTTGTTAACATAGTTTACACTAACTTTGTTATATTAACTTAATTAGTTGAAGTAAGTAGTTTTATGCGCAAAATAGCACTTTTTTACAATGATTTTAACATCTTTAACTGTAAACTTTGCTTTTTCATGGTTTACATTAAATTTGTACAATTAACTTAATTGGTTGAAGTAAGTAGTTTTATGTGCAAAATAGCACTTGTTTACAAGAATTTTAACAACTTTAACTGTACACTTTCCTTGTTAACATAGTTTACACTAACTTTGTTATATTAACTTAATTAGTTGAAGTAAGTAGTTTTATGCGCAAAATAGCACTTATTTATAAGTATATTAACATCTTTTACTGCATTCTTTGCTTGTTATCATGGTTTACAAGAACTTTGCTCGATTAACTTAATTGGTTGAAGTAAATAGTTTTATACGCGAAAAAGCACTTTTGTACAAGAATTTTAACAACTTTAACTGTACACTTTTCTTGTTATCATTTTTTATAAGAACTTTGTTCGATTAACTTCATTGGTTGAAGTAAATAGTTTTATACGCCAAAAAGCACTTTTGTACAATGATTTAACATCTTTAACTGTAAACTTTGCTTGTTATCATGGTTTACATTAACTTTGTACAATTAACTTAATTGGTTGAAGTAAGTACTTTTATGTGCAAGATAGCACTTGTTTATAAGAATTTTAACATCTTTAACTGTACACTTTGCTTGTTATCAAGGTTTACATTAACTTTGTTCAATTAACTTAATTGGTTGAAAAGAGTAGTTTTATGTGCAAAATAGCACTTGTTTACAAGTATATTAACATCTTTTACTGCATTCTTTGCTTGTTATCATTGTTTATAAGAACTTTGCTCGATTAACTTAATTGGTTGAAGTAAATAGTTTTATACGCGAAAAAGCACTTTTGTACAAGAATTTTAACAACTTTAACTGTACACTTTTCTTGTTAACATAGTTTACACTAACTTTGTTATATTAACTTAATTAGTTGAAGTAAGTAGTTTTATGCGCAAAATAGCACTTTTTTACAATGATTTTAACATCTTTAACTGTAAACTTTGCTTGTTATCATGGTTTACATTAACTTTGTACAATTAACTTAATTGGTTGAAGTAAGTAGTTTTATGTGCAAAATAGCACTTGTTTATAAGTATTTCAACATCTTTAACTGTACACTTTCCTTGTTATCAAAGTTTACATTAACTTTGTTCAATTAACTTAATTGCTTGAAAAAAGTAGTTTTATGTGCAAAATAGCACTTGTTTACAAGTATATTAACATCTTTTACTACACTCTTTGCTTGTTATCATGGTTTACAAGAATTTTGTTCAATTAACTTAATTAGTTGAGGTAAGTAGTTTTATGCGCAAAATAGCACTTTTTTACAATGATTTTAACATCTTTAACTGTAAACTTTGCTTGTTATCATGGTTTACATTAACTTTGTACAATTAACTTAATTGGTTGAAGTAAGTAGTTTTATGTGCAAAATAGCACTTGTTTATAAGAATTTTAACATCTTTAACTGTACACTTTGCTTGTTATCATGGTTTACAAGAACTTTGTTCAATTAGCTTAATTGGTTGAACAAAAAAGTTTTATGCGCAAAATAGCACTTGTTTACAAGAATTTAATCAACTTTAACAGTACACTTTGCTTGTTAACATAGTTTACACTAACTTTGTTATATGAACTTAATTGGTTGAAGTAAATAGTTTTATACGCGAAAAAGCACTTTTGTACAAGAATTTTAACAATTTTAACTGTACACTTTTCTTGTTATCATTGTTTATAAGAACTTTGTTCGATTAACTTAATTGGTTGAAGTAAATAGTTTTATACGCCAAAAAGCACTTTTGTACAATGATTTAACATCTTTAACTGTAAACTTTGCTTGTTATCATGGTTTACATTAACTTTGTAAAATTAACTTAATTGGTTGAAGTAAGTACTTTTATGTTCAAGATAGCACTTGTTTATAAGAATTTTAACATCTTTAACTGTACACTTTGCTTGTTATCAAGGTTTACATTAACTTTGTTCAATTAACTTAATTGGTTGAAGTAAGTAGTTTTATGTGCAAAATAGCACTTGTTTACAAGTATATTAACATCTTTTACTGCATTCTTTGCTTGTTATCATTGTTTATAAGAACTTTGTTCAATTAACTTAATTGGTTGAAGTAAGGAGTTTTATGCGCAAAATAGCACTTGTATACAAGTATTTCAACATCTTTAACTGTACACTTTCCTTGTTTTCAAAGTTTACATTAACTTTGTTCAATTAACTTAATTGCTTGAAAAAAGTAGTTTTATGCGCAAAATATTACTTGTTTACAAGAATCTTAACATCTTTCACTGCACTCTTTGCTTGTTATCATTGTTTATAAGAACTTTGTTCGATTAACTTAATTGGTTGAAGTAAATAGTTTTATACGCCAAAAAGCACTTTTGTACAAGAATTTTAACAACTTTAACTGTACACTTTGCTTGTTAACATAGTTTACACTAACTTTGTTATATTAACTTAATTAGTTGAAGTAAGTAGTTTTATGCGCAAAATAGCACTTTTTTTACAATGATTTTAACATCTTTAACAGTACACTTTGCTTGTTAACATAGTTTACACTAACTTTGTTCTATTAACTTAATTGGTTGAAGTAAATAGTTTTATACGCCAAAAAGCACTTTTGTACAATGATTTTAACATCTTTAACTGTAAACTTTGCTTGTTATCATGGTTTACATTAACTTTGTACAATTAACTTAATTGGTTTAAATAAGTAGTTTTATGTGCAAAATAGCACTTGTTTATAAGAATTTTAACATCTTTAACTGTACACTTTGCTTGTTATCAAGGTTTACATTAACTTTGTTCAATTAACTTAATTGGTTGAAAAAAGTAGTTTTATGTGCAAAATAGAACTTGTTTACAAGTATATTAACATCTTTTACTGCATTCTTTGCTTGTTATCATGGTTTAAAAGAACTTTGTTCAATTAACTTAATTGGTTGAAGTAAGGAGTTTTATGCGCAAAGTAGCACTTGCTTACAAGAATTTTAACGTCTTTAACTTTACACTTTGCTTATTATCAAGGTTTACGTTAACTTTGTTCAATTAACTTAATTGGTTGAGATAAGTAGTTTTATTCGCAAAATATTACTTGTTTACAAGAATCTTAACATCTTTCACTGCACTCTTTGCTTGTTATCATTGTTTATAAGAACTTTGCTCGATTAACTTAATTGGTTGAAGTAAATAGTTTTATACGCGAAAAAGCTTTTTTGTACAAGAATTTTAACAACTTTAACTGTACACTTTTCTTGTTAACATAGTTTACACTAACTTTGTTATATTAACTTAATTAGTTGAAGTAAGTAGTTTTATGCGCAAAATAGCACTTTTTTACAATGATTTTAACATCTTTAACTGTAAACTTTGCTTTTTCATGGTTTACATTAAATTTGTACAATTAACTTAATTGGTTGAAGTAAGTAGTTTTATGTGCAAAATAGCACTTGTTTACAAGAATTTTAACAACTTTAACTGTACACTTTCCTTGTTAACATAGTTTACACTAACTTTGTTATATTAACTTAATTAGTTGAAGTAAGTAGTTTTATGCGCAAAATAGCACTTATTTATAAGTATATTAACATCTTTTACTGCATTCTTTGCTTGTTATCATGGTTTACAAGAACTTTGTATAAATAACTTAATTGGTTGAAGTAAGTAGTTTTATGTGCAAAATAGCACTTGTTTATAAGAATTTTAACATCTTTATCTGTACACTTTGCTTGTTATCAAGGTTTACATTAACTTTGTTCAATTAACTTAATTGGTTGAAGTAAGTACTTTTATGTGCAAGATAGCACTTGTTTATAAGAATTTTAACATCTTTAACTGTACACTTTGCTTGTTATCAAGGTTTACATTAACTTTGTTCAATTAACTTAATTGGTTGAAGTAAGTAGTTTTATGTGCAAAATAGCACTTGTTTACAAGTATATTAACATCTTTTACTGCATTCTTTGCTTGTTATCATTGTTTATAAGAACTTTGTTCAATTAACTTAATTGGTTGAAGTAAGGAGTTTTATGCGCAAAATAGCACTTGTATACAAGTATTTCAACATCTTTAACTGTACACTTTCCTTGTTTTCAAAGTTTACATTAACTTTGTTCAATTAACTTAATTGCTTGAAAAAAGTAGTTTTATGCGCAAAATATTACTTGTTTACAAGAATCTTAACATCTTTCACTGCACTCTTTGCTTGTTATCATTGTTTATAAGAACTTTGTTCGATTAACTTAATTGGTTGAAGTAAATAGTTTTATACGCCAAAAAGCACTTTTGTACAAGAATTTTAACAACTTTAACTGTACACTTTGCTTGTTAACATAGTTTACACTAACTTTGTTATATTAACTTAATTAGTTGAAGTAAGTAGTTTTATGCGCAAAATAGCACTTTTTTTACAATGATTTTAACATCTTTAACAGTACACTTTGCTTGTTAACATAGTTTACACTAACTTTGTTCTATTAACTTAATTGGTTGAAGTAAATAGTTTTATACGCCAAAAAGCACTTTTGTACAATGATTTTAACATCTTTAACTGTAAACTTTGCTTGTTATCATGGTTTACATTAACTTTGTACAATTAACTTAATTGGTTTAAATAAGTAGTTTTATGTGCAAAATAGCACTTGTTTATAAGAATTTTAACATCTTTAACTGTACACTTTGCTTGTTATCAAGGTTTACATTAACTTTGTTCAATTAACTTAATTGGTTGAAAAAAGTAGTTTTATGTGCAAAATAGAACTTGTTTACAAGTATATTAACATCTTTTACTGCATTCTTTGCTTGTTATCATGGTTTAAAAGAACTTTGTTCAATTAACTTAATTGGTTGAAGTAAGGAGTTTTATGCGCAAAGTAGCACTTGCTTACAAGAATTTTAACGTCTTTAACTTTACACTTTGCTTATTATCAAGGTTTACGTTAACTTTGTTCAATTAACTTAATTGGTTGAGATAAGTAGTTTTATTCGCAAAATATTACTTGTTTACAAGAATCTTAACATCTTTCACTGCACTCTTTGCTTGTTATCATTGTTTATAAGAACTTTGCTCGATTAACTTAATTGGTTGAAGTAAATAGTTTTATACGCGAAAAAGCTTTTTTGTACAAGAATTTTAACAACTTTAACTGTACACTTTTCTTGTTAACATAGTTTACACTAACTTTGTTATATTAACTTAATTAGTTGAAGTAAGTAGTTTTATGCGCAAAATAGCACTTTTTTACAATGATTTTAACATCTTTAACTGTAAACTTTGCTTTTTCATGGTTTACATTAAATTTGTACAATTAACTTAATTGGTTGAAGTAAGTAGTTTTATGTGCAAAATAGCACTTGTTTACAAGAATTTTAACAACTTTAACTGTACACTTTCCTTGTTAACATAGTTTACACTAACTTTGTTATATTAACTTAATTAGTTGAAGTAAGTAGTTTTATGCGCAAAATAGCACTTATTTATAAGTATATTAACATCTTTTACTGCATTCTTTGCTTGTTATCATGGTTTACAAGAACTTTGTATAAATAACTTAATTGGTTGAAGTAAGTAGTTTTATGTGCAAAATAGCACTTGTTTATAAGAATTTTAACATCTTTATCTGTACACTTTGCTTGTTATCAAGGTTTACATTAACTTTGTTCAATTAACTTAATTGGTTGAAGTAAGTACTTTTATGTGCAAGATAGCACTTGTTTATAAGAATTTTAACATCTTTAACTGTACACTTTGCTTGTTATCAAGGTTTACATTAACTTTGTTCAATTAACTTAATTGGTTGAAAAGAGTAGTTTTATGTGCAAAATAGCACTTGTTTACAAGTATATTAACATCTTTTACTGCATTCTTTGCTTGTTATCATTGTTTATAAGAACTTTGCTCGATTAACTTAATTGGTTGAAGTAAATAGTTTTATACGCGAAAAAGCACTTTTGTACAAGAATTTTAACAACTTTAACAGTACACTTTTCTTGTTAACATAGTTTACACTAACTTTGTTATATTAACTTAATTAGTTGAAGTAAGTAGTTTTATGCGCAAAATAGCACTTTTTTACAATGATTTTAACATCTTTAACTGTAAACTTTGCTTTTTCATGGTTTACATTAAATTTGTACAATTAACTTAATTGGTTGAAGTAAGTAGTTTTATGTGCAAGATAGCACTTGTTTATAAGAATTTTAACATCTTTAACTGTACACTTTTCTTGTTATCAAGGTTTACATTAACTTTGTTCAATTAACTTAATTGGTTGAAAAGAGTAGTTTTATGTGCAAAATAGCACTTGTATATTAAGTATATTAACATCTTTTACTGCATTCTTTGCTTGTTATCATGGTTTACAAGAACTTTGTTCAATTAACTTAATTGGTTGAAGTAAGGAGTTTTATGCGCAAAATAGCACTTGTTTACAAGTATTTCAACATCTTTAACTGTACACTTTCCTTGTTTTCAAAGTTTACATTAACTTTGTTCAATTAACTTAATTGCTTGAAAAAAGTAGTTTTATGTGCAAAATAGCACTTGTTTACAAGTATATTAACATCTCTTACTGCACTCTTTGCTTGTTATCAAGGTTTACGTTAACTTTGTTCAATTAACTTAATTGGTTGAGGTAAGTAGTTTTATGCGCAAAATATTACTTGTTTACAAGTATATTAACATCTTTTACTGCATTCTTTGCTTGTTATCATGGTTTACAAGAACTTTGTTCAATTAACTTAATTGGTTGAAGTAAGGAGTTTTATGCGCAAAATAGCACTTATTTATAAGTATATTAACATCTTTTACTGCATTCTTTGCTTGTTATCATGGTTTACAAGAACTTTGTATAAATAACTTAATTGGTTGAAGTAAGTAGTTTTATGTGCAAAATAGCACTTGTTTATAAGAATTTTAACATCTTTATCTGTACACTTTGCTTGTTATCAAGGTTTACATTAACTTTGTTCAATTAACTTAATTGGTTGAAGTAAGTACTTTTATGTGCAAGATAGCACTTGTTTATAAGAATTTTAACATCTTTAACTGTACACTTTGCTTGTTATCAAGGTTTACATTAACTTTGTTCAATTAACTTAATTGGTTGAAGTAAGTAGTTTTATGTGCAAAATAGCACTTGTTTACAAGTATATTAACATCTTTTACTGCATTCTTTGCTTGTTATCATTGTTTATAAGAACTTTGTTCAATTAACTTAATTGGTTGAAGTAAGGAGTTTTATGCGCAAAATAGCACTTGTATACAAGTATTTCAACATCTTTAACTGTACACTTTCCTTGTTTTCAAAGTTTACATTAACTTTGTTCAATTAACTTAATTGCTTGAAAAAAGTAGTTTTATGCGCAAAATATTACTTGTTTACAAGAATCTTAACATCTTTCACTGCACTCTTTGCTTGTTATCATTGTTTATAAGAACTTTGTTCGATTAACTTAATTGGTTGAAGTAAATAGTTTTATACGCCAAAAAGCACTTTTGTACAAGAATTTTAACAACTTTAACTGTACACTTTGCTTGTTAACATAGTTTACACTAACTTTGTTATATTAACTTAATTAGTTGAAGTAAGTAGTTTTATGCGCAAAATAGCACTTTTTTTACAATGATTTTAACATCTTTAACAGTACACTTTGCTTGTTAACATAGTTTACACTAACTTTGTTCTATTAACTTAATTGGTTGAAGTAAATAGTTTTATACGCCAAAAAGCACTTTTGTACAATGATTTTAACATCTTTAACTGTAAACTTTGCTTGTTATCATGGTTTACATTAACTTTGTACAATTAACTTAATTGGTTTAAATAAGTAGTTTTATGTGCAAAATAGCACTTGTTTATAAGAATTTTAACATCTTTAACTGTACACTTTGCTTGTTATCAAGGTTTACATTAACTTTGTTCAATTAACTTAATTGGTTGAAAAAAGTAGTTTTATGTGCAAAATAGAACTTGTTTACAAGTATATTAACATCTTTTACTGCATTCTTTGCTTGTTATCATGGTTTAAAAGAACTTTGTTCAATTAACTTAATTGGTTGAAGTAAGGAGTTTTATGCGCAAAGTAGCACTTGCTTACAAGAATTTTAACGTCTTTAACTTTACACTTTGCTTATTATCAAGGTTTACGTTAACTTTGTTCAATTAACTTAATTGGTTGAGATAAGTAGTTTTATTCGCAAAATATTACTTGTTTACAAGAATCTTAACATCTTTCACTGCACTCTTTGCTTGTTATCATTGTTTATAAGAACTTTGCTCGATTAACTTAATTGGTTGAAGTAAATAGTTTTATACGCGAAAAAGCTTTTTTGTACAAGAATTTTAACAACTTTAACTGTACACTTTTCTTGTTAACATAGTTTACACTAACTTTGTTATATTAACTTAATTAGTTGAAGTAAGTAGTTTTATGCGCAAAATAGCACTTTTTTACAATGATTTTAACATCTTTAACTGTAAACTTTGCTTTTTCATGGTTTACATTAAATTTGTACAATTAACTTAATTGGTTGAAGTAAGTAGTTTTATGTGCAAAATAGCACTTGTTTACAAGAATTTTAACAACTTTAACTGTACACTTTCCTTGTTAACATAGTTTACACTAACTTTGTTATATTAACTTAATTAGTTGAAGTAAGTAGTTTTATGCGCAAAATAGCACTTATTTATAAGTATATTAACATCTTTTACTGCATTCTTTGCTTGTTATCATGGTTTACAAGAACTTTGTATAAATAACTTAATTGGTTGAAGTAAGTAGTTTTATGTGCAAAATAGCACTTGTTTATAAGAATTTTAACATCTTTATCTGTACACTTTGCTTGTTATCAAGGTTTACATTAACTTTGTTCAATTAACTTAATTGGTTGAAGTAAGTACTTTTATGTGCAAGATAGCACTTGTTTATAAGAATTTTAACATCTTTAACTGTACACTTTGCTTGTTATCAAGGTTTACATTAACTTTGTTCAATTAACTTAATTGGTTGAAAAGAGTAGTTTTATGTGCAAAATAGCACTTGTTTACAAGTATATTAACATCTTTTACTGCATTCTTTGCTTGTTATCATTGTTTATAAGAACTTTGCTCGATTAACTTAATTGGTTGAAGTAAATAGTTTTATACGCGAAAAAGCACTTTTGTACAAGAATTTTAACAACTTTAACAGTACACTTTTCTTGTTAACATAGTTTACACTAACTTTGTTATATTAACTTAATTAGTTGAAGTAAGTAGTTTTATGCGCAAAATAGCACTTTTTTACAATGATTTTAACATCTTTAACTGTAAACTTTGCTTTTTCATGGTTTACATTAAATTTGTACAATTAACTTAATTGGTTGAAGTAAGTAGTTTTATGTGCAAGATAGCACTTGTTTATAAGAATTTTAACATCTTTAACTGTACACTTTTCTTGTTATCAAGGTTTACATTAACTTTGTTCAATTAACTTAATTGGTTGAAAAGAGTAGTTTTATGTGCAAAATAGCACTTGTATATTAAGTATATTAACATCTTTTACTGCATTCTTTGCTTGTTATCATGGTTTACAAGAACTTTGTTCAATTAACTTAATTGGTTGAAGTAAGGAGTTTTATGCGCAAAATAGCACTTGTTTACAAGTATTTCAACATCTTTAACTGTACACTTTCCTTGTTTTCAAAGTTTACATTAACTTTGTTCAATTAACTTAATTGCTTGAAAAAAGTAGTTTTATGTGCAAAATAGCACTTGTTTACAAGTATATTAACATCTCTTACTGCACTCTTTGCTTGTTATCAAGGTTTACGTTAACTTTGTTCAATTAACTTAATTGGTTGAGGTAAGTAGTTTTATGCGCAAAATATTACTTGTTTACAAGTATATTAACATCTTTTACTGCATTCTTTGCTTGTTATCATGGTTTACAAGAACTTTGTTCAATTAACTTAATTGGTTGAAGTAAGGAGTTTTATGCGCAAAATAGCACTTGTATACAAGTATTTCAACATCTTTAACTGTACACTTTCCTTGTTTTCAAAGTTTACATTAACTTTGTTCAATTAACTTAATTGCTTGAAAAAAGTAGTTTTATGCGCAAAATATTACTTGTTTACAAGAATCTTAACATCTTTCACTGCACTCTTTGCTTGTTATCATTGTTTATAAGAACTTTGTTCGATTAACTTAATTGGTTGAAGTAAATAGTTTTATACGCCAAAAAGCACTTTTGTACAAGAATTTTAACAACTTTAACTGTACACTTTGCTTGTTAACATAGTTTACACTAACTTTGTTATATTAACTTAATTAGTTGAAGTAAGTAGTTTTATGCGCAAAATAGCACTTTTTTTACAATGATTTTAACATCTTTAACAGTACACTTTGCTTGTTAACATAGTTTACACTAACTTTGTTCTATTAACTTAATTGGTTGAAGTAAATAGTTTTATACGCCAAAAAGCACTTTTGTACAATGATTTTAACATCTTTAACTGTAAACTTTGCTTGTTATCATGGTTTACATTAACTTTGTACAATTAACTTAATTGGTTTAAATAAGTAGTTTTATGTGCAAAATAGCACTTGTTTATAAGAATTTTAACATCTTTAACTGTACACTTTGCTTGTTATCAAGGTTTACATTAACTTTGTTCAATTAACTTAATTGGTTGAAAAAAGTAGTTTTATGTGCAAAATAGAACTTGTTTACAAGTATATTAACATCTTTTACTGCATTCTTTGCTTGTTATCATGGTTTAAAAGAACTTTGTTCAATTAACTTAATTGGTTGAAGTAAGGAGTTTTATGCGCAAAGTAGCACTTGCTTACAAGAATTTTAACGTCTTTAACTTTACACTTTGCTTATTATCAAGGTTTACGTTAACTTTGTTCAATTAACTTAATTGGTTGAGATAAGTAGTTTTATTCGCAAAATATTACTTGTTTACAAGAATCTTAACATCTTTCACTGCACTCTTTGCTTGTTATCATTGTTTATAAGAACTTTGCTCGATTAACTTAATTGGTTGAAGTAAATAGTTTTATACGCGAAAAAGCTTTTTTGTACAAGAATTTTAACAACTTTAACTGTACACTTTTCTTGTTAACATAGTTTACACTAACTTTGTTATATTAACTTAATTAGTTGAAGTAAGTAGTTTTATGCGCAAAATAGCACTTTTTTACAATGATTTTAACATCTTTAACTGTAAACTTTGCTTTTTCATGGTTTACATTAAATTTGTACAATTAACTTAATTGGTTGAAGTAAGTAGTTTTATGTGCAAAATAGCACTTGTTTACAAGAATTTTAACAACTTTAACTGTACACTTTCCTTGTTAACATAGTTTACACTAACTTTGTTATATTAACTTAATTAGTTGAAGTAAGTAGTTTTATGCGCAAAATAGCACTTATTTATAAGTATATTAACATCTTTTACTGCATTCTTTGCTTGTTATCATGGTTTACAAGAACTTTGCTCGATTAACTTAATTGGTTGAAGTAAATAGTTTTATACGCGAAAAAGCACTTTTGTACAAGAATTTTAACAACTTTAACTGTACACTTTTCTTGTTATCATTTTTTATAAGAACTTTGTTCGATTAACTTCATTGGTTGAAGTAAATAGTTTTATACGCCAAAAAGCACTTTTGTACAATGATTTAACATCTTTAACTGTAAACTTTGCTTGTTATCATGGTTTACATTAACTTTGTACAATTAACTTAATTGGTTGAAGTAAGTACTTTTATGTGCAAGATAGCACTTGTTTATAAGAATTTTAACATCTTTAACTGTACACTTTGCTTGTTATCAAGGTTTACATTAACTTTGTTCAATTAACTTAATTGGTTGAAAAGAGTAGTTTTATGTGCAAAATAGCACTTGTTTACAAGTATATTAACATCTTTTACTGCATTCTTTGCTTGTTATCATTGTTTATAAGAACTTTGCTCGATTAACTTAATTGGTTGAAGTAAATAGTTTTATTCGCGAAAAAGCACTTTTGTACAAGAATTTTAACAACTTTAACTGTACACTTTTCTTGTTAACATAGTTTACACTAACTTTGTTATATTAACTTAATTAGTTGAAGTAAGTAGTTTTATGCGCAAAATAGCACTTTTTTACAATGATTTTAACATCTTTAACTGTAAACTTTGCTTGTTATCATGGTTTACATTAACTTTGTACAATTAACTTAATTGGTTGAAGTAAGTAGTTTTATGTGCAAAATAGCACTTGTTTATAAGTATTTCAACATCTTTAACTGTACACTTTCCTTGTTATCAAAGTTTACATTAACTTTGTTCAATTAACTTAATTGCTTGAAAAAAGTAGTTTTATGTGCAAAATAGCACTTGTTTACAAGTATATTAACATCTTTTACTACACTCTTTGCTTGTTATCATGGTTTACAAGAATTTTGTTCAATTAACTTAATTAGTTGAGGTAAGTAGTTTTATGCGCAAAATAGCACTTTTTTACAATGATTTTAACATCTTTAACTGTAAACTTTGCTTGTTATCATGGTTTACATTAACTTTGTACAATTAACTTAATTGGTTGAAGTAAGTAGTTTTATGTGCAAAATAGCACTTGTTTATAAGAATTTTAACATCTTTAACTGTACACTTTGCTTGTTATCATGGTTTACAAGAACTTTGTTCAATTAGCTTAATTGGTTGAACAAAAAAGTTTTATGCGCAAAATAGCACTTGTTTACAAGAATTTAAACAACTTTAACAGTACACTTTGCTTGTTAACATAGTTTACACTAACTTTGTTATATGAACTTAATTGGTTGAAGTAAATAGTTTTATACGCGAAAAAGCACTTTTGTACAAGAATTTTAACAATTTTAACTGTACACTTTTCTTGTTATCATTGTTTATAAGAACTTTGTTCGATTAACTTAATTGGTTGAAGTAAATAGTTTTATACGCCAAAAAGCACTTTTGTACAATGATTTAACATCTTTAACTGTAAACTTTGCTTGTTATCATGGTTTACATTAACTTTGTAAAATTAACTTAATTGGTTGAAGTAAGTACTTTTATGTTCAAGATAGCACTTGTTTATAAGAATTTTAACATCTTTAACTGTACACTTTGCTTGTTATCAAGGTTTACATTAACTTTGTTCAATTAACTTAATTGGTTGAAGTAAGTAGTTTTATGTGCAAAATAGCACTTGTTTACAAGTATATTAACATCTTTTACTGCATTCTTTGCTTGTTATCATTGTTTATAAGAACTTTGCTCGATTAACTTAATTGGTTGAAGTAAATCGTTTTATACGCGAAAAAGCACTTTTGTACAAGAATTTTAACAACTTTAACTGTACACTTTTCTTGTTAACATAGTTTACACTAACTTTGTTATATTAACTTAATTAGTTGAAGTAAGTAGTTTTATGCGCAAAATAGCACTTTTTTACAATGATTTTAACATCTTTAACTGTAAACTTTGCTTGTTATCATGGTTTACATTAAATTTGTACAATTAACTTAATTGGTTGAAGTAAGTAGTTTTATGTGCAAAATAGCACTTGTTTACAAGAATTTTAACAACTTTAACTGTACACTTTCCTTGTTAACATAGTTTACACTAACTTTGTTATATTAACTTAATTAGTTGAAGTAAGTAGTTTTATGCGCAAAATAGCACTTATTTATAAGTATATTAACATCTTTTACTGCATTCTTTGCTTGTTATCATGGTTTACAAGAACTTTTCACGATTAACTTAATTGGTTGAAGTAAATAGTTTTATACGCGAAAAAGCACTTTTGTACAAGAATTTTAACAACTTTAACTGTACACTTTTCTTGTTATCATTGTTTATAAGAACTTTGTTCGATTAACTTAATTGGTTGAAGTAAATAGTTTTATACGCCAAAAAGCACTTTTGTACAATGATTTTAACATCTTTAACTGTAAACTTTGCTTGTTATCATGGTTTACATTAACTTTGTACAATTAACTTAATTGGTCGAAGTAAGTACTTTTATGTGCAAGATAGCACTTGTTTAGAAGAATTTTAACATCTTTAACTGTACACTTTGCTTGTTATCAAGGTTTACATTAACTTTGTTCAATTAACTTAATTGGTTGAAAAGAGTAGTTTTATGTGCAAAATAGCACTTGTTTACAAGTATATTAACATCTTTTACTGCATTTTTTCCTTGTTATCATTGTTTATAAGAACTTTGCTCGATTAACTTAATTGGTTGAAGTAAATACTTTTATACGCGAAAAAGCACTTTTTTACAAGAATTTTAACAACTTTAACTGTACACTTTTCTTGTTAACATAGTTTACACTAACTTTGTTATATTAACTTAATTAGTTGAAGTAAGTAGTTTTATACGCCAAAAAGCACTTTTGTACAATGTTTTAAACATCTTTAACTGTAAACTTTGCTTGTTATCATGGTTTACATTAACTTTGTACAATTAACTTAATTGGTTGAAGTAAGTAGTTTTATGTGCAAGATAGCACTTGTTTATAAGAATTTTAACATCTTTAACTGTACACTTTTCTTGTTATCAAGGTTTACATTAACTTTGTTCAATTAACTTAATTGGTTGAAAAGAGTAGTTTTATGTGCAAAATAGCACTTGTTTACAAGTATATTAACATCTTTTACTGCATTCTTTGCTTGTTATCATGGTTTACAAGAACTTTGTTCAATTAACTTAATTGGTTGAAGTAAGGAGTTTTATGCGCAAAATAGCACTTGTTTACAAGTATTTCAACATCTTTAACTGTACACTTTCCTTGTTTTCAAAGTTTACATTAACTTTGTTCAATTAACTTAATTGCTTGAAAAAAGTAGTTTTATGTGCAAAATAGCACTTGTTTACAAGTATATTAACATCTCTTACTGCACTCTTTGCTTGTTATCAAGGTTTACGTTAACTTTGTTCAATTAACTTAATTGGTTGAGGTAAGTAGTTTTATGCGCAAAATATTACTTGTTTACAAGAATCTTAACATCTTTCACTGCACTCTTTGCTTGTTATCATTGTTTATAAGAACTTTGTTCGATTAACTTAATTGGTTGAAGTAAATAGTTTTATACGCCAAAAAGCACTTTTGTACAAGAATTTTAACAACTTTAACTGTACACTTTGCTTGTTAACATAGTTTACACTAACTTTGTTATATTAACTTAATTAGTTGAAGTAAGTAGTTTTATGCGCAAAATAGCACTTTTTTTACAATGATTTTAACATCTTTAACAGTACACTTTGCTTGTTAACATAGTTTACACTAACTTTGTTCTATTAACTTAATTGGTTGAAGTAAATAGTTTTATACGCCAAAAAGCACTTTTGTACAATGATTTTAACATCTTTAACTGTAAACTTTGCTTGTTATCATGGTTTACATTAACTTTGTACAATTAACTTAATTGGTTTAAGTAAGTAGTTTTATGTGCAAAATAGCACTTGTTTGCAAGAATTTTAACAACTTTAACAGTACACTTTGCTTGTTAACATAGTTTACAAGAACTTTGTTCAATTAGCTTAATTGGTTGAACAAAGTAGTTTTATGCGCAAAATAGCACTTGTTTACAAGAATTTAAACAACTTTAACAGTACACTTTGCTTGTTAACATAGTTTACACTAACTTTGTTATATTAACTTAATTGGTTGAAGTAAATAGTTTTATACGCCAAAAAGCACTTTTGTACAATGTTTTAAACATCTTTAACTGTAAACTTTGCTTGTTATCATGGTTTACATTAACTTTGTACAATTAACTTAATTGGTTGAAGTAAGTAGTTTTATGTGCAAGATAGCACTTGTTTATAAGAATTTTAACATCTTTAACTGTACACTTTTCTTGTTATCAAGGTTTACATTAACTTTGTTCAATTAACTTAATTGGTTGAAAAGAGTAGTTTTATGTGCAAAATAGCACTTGTTTACAAGTATATTAACATCTTTTACTGCATTCTTTGCTTGTTATCATGGTTTACAAGAACTTTGTTCAATTAACTTAATTGGTTGAAGTAAGGAGTTTTATGCGCAAAATAGCACTTGTTTGCAAGAATTTTAACAACTTTAACAGTACACTTTGCTTGTTAACATAGTTTACAAGAACTTTGTTCAATTAGCTTAATTGGTTGAACAAAGTAGTTTTATGCGCAAAATAGCACTTGTTTACAAGAATTTAAACAACTTTAACAGTACACTTTGCTTGTTAACATAGTTTACACTAACTTTGTTATATTAACTTAATTGGTTGAAGTAAATAGTTTTATACGCCAAAAAGCACTTTTGTACAATGTTTTAAACATCTTTAACTGTAAACTTTGCTTGTTATCATGGTTTACATTAACTTTGTACAATTAACTTAATTGGTTGAAGTAAGTAGTTTTATGTGCAAGATAGCACTTGTTTATAAGAATTTTAACATCTTTAACTGTACACTTTTCTTGTTATCAAGGTTTACATTAACTTTGTTCAATTAACTTAATTGGTTGAAAAGAGTAGTTTTATGTGCAAAATAGCACTTGTTTACAAGTATATTAACATCTTTTACTGCATTCTTTGCTTGTTATCATGGTTTACAAGAACTTTGTTCAATTAACTTAATTGGTTTAAGTAAGTAGTTTTATGTGCAAAATAGCACTTGTTTGCAAGAATTTTAACAACTTTAACAGTACACTTTGCTTGCTAACATAGTTTACAAGAACTTTGTTCAATTAGCTTAATTGGTTGAACAAAGTAGTTTTATGCGCAAAATAGCACTTGTTTACAAGAATTTAAACAACTTTAACAGTACACTTTGCTTGTTAACATAGTTTACACTAACTTTGTTATATTAACTTAATTGGTTGAAGTAAATAGTTTTATACGCCAAAAAGCACTTTTGTACAATGTTTTAAACATCTTTAACTGTAAACTTTGCTTGTTATCATGGTTTACATTAACTTTGTACAATTAACTTAATTGGTTGAAGTAAGTAGTTTTATGCGCAAAATAGCACTTTTGTACAAGAATTTTAACAACTTTAACTGTACACTTTGCTTGTTAACATAGTTTACACTAACTTTGTTATATTAACTTAATTAGTTGAAGTAAGTAGTTTTATGCGCAAAATAGCACTTTTTTTACAATGATTTTAACATCTTTAACAGTACACTTTGCTTGTTAACATAGTTTACACTAACTTTGTTCTATTAACTTAATTGGTTGAAGTAAATAGTTTTATACGCCAAAAAGCACTTTTGTACAATGATTTTAACATCTTTAACTGTAAACTTTGCTTGTTATCATGGTTTACATTAACTTTGTACAATTAACTTAATTGGTTTAAGTAAGTAGTTTTATGTGCAAAATAGCACTTGTTTGCAAGAATTTTAACAACTTTAACAGTACACTTTGCTTGTTAACATAGTTTACAAGAACTTTGTTCAATTAGCTTAATTGGTTGAACAAAGTAGTTTTATGCGCAAAATAGCACTTGTTTACAAGAATTTAAACAACTTTAACAGTACACTTTGCTTGTTAACATAGTTTACACTAACTTTGTTATATTAACTTAATTGGTTGAAGTAAATAGTTTTATACGCCAAAAAGCACTTTTGTACAATGTTTTAAACATCTTTAACTGTAAACTTTGCTTGTTATCATGGTTTACATTAACTTTGTACAATTAACTTAATTGGTTGAAGTAAGTAGTTTTATGTGCAAGATAGCACTTGTTTATAAGAATTTTAACATCTTTAACTGTACACTTTTCTTGTTATCAAGGTTTACATTAACTTTGTTCAATTAACTTAATTGGTTGAAAAGAGTAGTTTTATGTGCAAAATAGCACTTGTTTACAAGTATATTAACATCTTTTACTGCATTCTTTGCTTGTTATCATGGTTTACAAGAACTTTGTTCAATTAACTTAATTGGTTGAAGTAAGGAGTTTTATGCGCAAAATAGCACTTGTATACAAGTATTTCAACATCTTTAACTGTACACTTTCCTTGTTTTCAAAGTTTACATTAACTTTGTTCAATTAACTTAATTGCTTGAAAAAAGTAGTTTTATGCGCAAAATATTACTTGTTTACAAGAATCTTAACATCTTTCACTGCACTCTTTGCTTGTTATCATTGTTTATAAGAACTTTGTTCGATTAACTTAATTGGTTGAAGTAAATAGTTTTATACGCCAAAAAGCACTTTTGTACAAGAATTTTAACAACTTTAACTGTACACTTTGCTTGTTAACATAGTTTACACTAACTTTGTTATATTAACTTAATTAGTTGAAGTAAGTAGTTTTATGCGCAAAATAGCACTTTTTTTACAATGATTTTAACATCTTTAACAGTACACTTTGCTTGTTAACATAGTTTACACTAACTTTGTTCTATTAACTTAATTGGTTGAAGTAAATAGTTTTATACGCCAAAAAGCACTTTTGTACAATGATTTTAACATCTTTAACTGTAAACTTTGCTTGTTATCATGGTTTACATTAACTTTGTACAATTAACTTAATTGGTTTAAGTAAGTAGTTTTATGTGCAAAATAGCACTTGTTTGCAAGAATTTTAACAACTTTAACAGTACACTTTGCTTGTTAACATAGTTTACAAGAACTTTGTTCAATTAGCTTAATTGGTTGAACAAAGTAGTTTTATGCGCAAAATAGCACTTGTTTACAAGAATTTAAACAACTTTAACAGTACACTTTGCTTGTTAACATAGTTTACACTAACTTTGTTATATTAACTTAATTGGTTGAAGTAAATAGTTTTATACGCCAAAAAGCACTTTTGTACAATGTTTTAAACATCTTTAACTGTAAACTTTGCTTGTTATCATGGTTTACATTAACTTTGTACAATTAACTTAATTGGTTGAAGTAAGTAGTTTTATGTGCAAGATAGCACTTGTTTATAAGAATTTTAACATCTTTAACTGTACACTTTTCTTGTTATCAAGGTTTACATTAACTTTGTTCAATTAACTTAATTGGTTGAAAAGAGTAGTTTTATGTGCAAAATAGCACTTGTTTACAAGTATATTAACATCTTTTACTGCATTCTTTGCTTGTTATCATGGTTTACAAGAACTTTGTTCAATTAACTTAATTGGTTGAAGTAAGGAGTTTTATGCGCAAAATAGCACTTGTTTACAAGTATTTCAACATCTTTAACTGTACACTTTCCTTGTTTTCAAAGTTTACATTAACTTTGTTCAATTAACTTAATTGCTTGAAAAAAGTAGTTTTATGTGCAAAATAGCACTTGTTTACAAGTATATTAACATCTCTTACTGCACTCTTTGCTTGTTATCAAGGTTTACGTTAACTTTGTTCAATTAACTTAATTGGTTGAGGTAAGTAGTTTTATGCGCAAAATATTACTTGTTTACAAGTATATTAACATCTTTTACTGCATTCTTTGCTTGTTATCATGGTTTACAAGAACTTTGTTCAATTAACTTAATTGGTTGAAGTAAGGAGTTTTATGCGCAAAATAGCACTTGTATACAAGTATTTCAACATCTTTAACTGTACACTTTCCTTGTTTTCAAAGTTTACATTAACTTTGTTCAATTAACTTAATTGCTTGAAAAAAGTAGTTTTATGCGCAAAATATTACTTGTTTACAAGAATCTTAACATCTTTCACTGCACTCTTTGCTTGTTATCATTGTTTATAAGAACTTTGTTCGATTAACTTAATTGGTTGAAGTAAATAGTTTTATACGCCAAAAAGCACTTTTGTACAAGAATTTTAACAACTTTAACTGTACACTTTGCTTGTTAACATAGTTTACACTAACTTTGTTATATTAACTTAATTAGTTGAAGTAAGTAGTTTTATGCGCAAAATAGCACTTTTTTTACAATGATTTTAACATCTTTAACAGTACACTTTGCTTGTTAACATAGTTTACACTAACTTTGTTCTATTAACTTAATTGGTTGAAGTAAATAGTTTTATACGCCAAAAAGCACTTTTGTACAATGATTTTAACATCTTTAACTGTAAACTTTGCTTGTTATCATGGTTTACATTAACTTTGTACAATTAACTTAATTGGTTTAAGTAAGTAGTTTTATGTGCAAAATAGCACTTGTTTACAAGAATTTTAACAACTTTAACAGTACACTTTGCTTGTTAACATAGTTTACACTAACTTTGTTATATGAACTTAATTGGTTGAAGTAAATAGTTTTATACGCAAAATAGCACTTTTTTACAATGATTTTAACATCTTTAACTGTAAACTTTGCTTGTTATCATGGTTTACATTAACTTTGTACAATTAACTTAATTGGTTGAAGTAAGTAGTTTTATGTGCAAAATAGCACTTGTTTATAAGAATTTTAACATCTTTAACTGTACACTTTGCTTGTTATCATGGTTTACAAGAACTTTGTTCAATTAGCTTAATTGGTTGAACAAAGTAGTTTTATGCGCAAAATAGCACTTGTTTACAAGAATTTAAACAACTTTAACAGTACACTTTGCTTGTTAACATAGTTTACACTAACTTTGTTATATTAACTTAATTGGTTGAAGTAAATAGTTTTATACGCCAAAAAGCACTTTTGTACAATGTTTTAAACATCTTTAACTGTAAACTTTGCTTGTTATCATGGTTTACATTAACTTTGTACAATTAACTTAATTGGTTGAAGTAAGTAGTTTTATGTGCAAGATAGCACTTGTTTATAAGAATTTTAACATCTTTAACTGTACACTTTTCTTGTTATCAAGGTTTACATTAACTTTGTTCAATTAACTTAATTGGTTGAAAAGAGTAGTTTTATGTGCAAAATAGCACTTGTTTACAAGTATATTAACATCTTTTACTGCATTCTTTGCTTGTTATCATGGTTTACAAGAACTTTGTTCAATTAACTTAATTGGTTGAAGTAAGGAGTTTTATGCGCAAAATAGCACTTGTTTACAAGTATTTCAACATCTTTAACTGTACACTTTCCTTGTTTTCAAAGTTTACATTAACTTTGTTCAATTAACTTAATTGCTTGAAAAAAGTAGTTTTATGTGCAAAATAGCACTTGTTTACAAGTATATTAACATCTCTTACTGCACTCTTTGCTTGTTATCAAGGTTTACGTTAACTTTGTTCAATTAACTTAATTGGTTGAGGTAAGTAGTTTTATGCGCAAAATATTACTTGTTTACAAGTATATTAACATCTTTTACTGCATTCTTTGCTTGTTATCATGGTTTACAAGAACTTTGTTCAATTAACTTAATTGGTTGAAGTAAGGAGTTTTATGCGCAAAATAGCACTTGTATACAAGTATTTCAACATCTTTAACTGTACACTTTCCTTGTTTTCAAAGTTTACATTAACTTTGTTCAATTAACTTAATTGCTTGAAAAAAGTAGTTTTATGCGCAAAATATTACTTGTTTACAAGAATCTTAACATCTTTCACTGCACTCTTTGCTTGTTATCATTGTTTATAAGAACTTTGTTCGATTAACTTAATTGGTTGAAGTAAATAGTTTTATACGCCAAAAAGCACTTTTGTACAAGAATTTTAACAACTTTAACTGTACACTTTGCTTGTTAACATAGTTTACACTAACTTTGTTATATTAACTTAATTAGTTGAAGTAAGTAGTTTTATGCGCAAAATACCACTTTTTTTACAATGATTTTAACATCTTTAACAGTACACTTTGCTTGTTAACATAGTTTACACTAACTTTGTTCTATTAACTTAATTGGTTGAAGTAAATAGTTTTATACGCCAAAAAGCACTTTTGTACAATGATTTTAACATCTTTAACTGTAAACTTTGCTTGTTATCATGGTTTACATTAACTTTGTACAATTAACTTAATTGGTTTAAATAAGTAGTTTTATGTGCAAAATAGCACTTGTTTATAAGAATTTTAACATCTTTAACTGTACACTTTGCTTGTTATCAAGGTTTACATTAACTTTGTTCAATTAACTTAATTGGTTGAAAAAAGTAGTTTTATGTGCAAAATAGAACTTGTTTACAAGTATATTAACATCTTTTACTGCATTCTTTGCTTGTTATCATGGTTTATAAGAACTTTGTTCGATTAACTTAATTGGTTGAAGTAAATAGTTTTATACGCCAAAAAGCACTTTTGTACAATGATTTAACATCTTTAACTGTAAACTTTGCTTGTTATCATGGTTTACATTAACTTTGTACAATTAACTTAATTGGTTGAAGTAAGTACTTTTATGTGCAAGATAGCACTTGTTTATAAGAATTTTAACATCTTTAACTGTACACTTTGCTTGTTATCAAGGTTTACATTAATTTTGTTCAATTAACTTAATTGGTTGAAAAGAGTAGTTTTATGTGCAAAATAGCACTTGTTTACAAGTATATTAACATCTTTTACTGCATTCTTTGCTTGTTATCATTGTTTATAAGAACTTTGCTCGATTAACTTAATTGGTTGAAGTAAATAGTTTTATACGCGAAAAAGCACTTTTGTACAAGAATTTTAACAACTTTAACTGTACACTTTTCTTGTTAACATAGTTTACACTAACTTTGTTATATTAACTTAATTAGTTGAAGTAAGTAGTTTTATGCGCAAAATAGCACTTTTTTACAATGATTTTAACATCTTTAACTGTAAACTTTGCTTGTTATCATGGTTTACATTAAATTTGTACAATTAACTTAATTGGTTGAAGTAAGTAGTTTTATGTGCAAAATAGCACTTGTTTACAAGAATTTTAACAACTTTAACTGTACACTTTCCTTGTTAACATAGTTTACACTAACTTTGTTATATTAACTTAATTAGTTGAAGTAAGTAGTTTTATGCGCAAAATAGCACTTATTTATAAGTATATTAACATCTTTTACTGCATTCTTTGCTTGTTATCATGGTTTACAAGAACTTTTCACGATTAACTTAATTGGTTGAAGTAAATAGTTTTATACGCGAAAAAGCACTTTTGTACAAGAATTTTAACAACTTTAACTGTACACTTTTCTTGTTATCATTGTTTATAAGAACTTTGTTCGATTAACTTAATTGGTTGAAGTAAATAGTTTTATACGCGAAAAAGCACTTTTGTACAAGAATTTTAACAACTTTAACTGTACACTTTTCTTGTTATCATTGTTTATAAGAACTTTGTTCGATTAACTTCATTGGTTGAAGTAAATAGTTTTATACGCCAAAAAGCACTTTTGTACAATGATTTAACATCTTTAACTGTAAACTTTGCTTGTTATCATGGTTTACATTAACTTTGTACAATTAACTTAATTGGTTGAAGTAAGTACTTTTATGTGCAAGATAGCACTTGTTTATAAGAATTTTAACATCTTTAACTGTACACTTTGCTTGTTATCAAGGTTTACATTAACTTTGTTCAATTAACTTAATTGGTTGAAAAGAGTAGTTTTATGTGCAAAATAGCACTTGTTTACAAGTATATTAACATCTTTTACTGCATTCTTTGCTTGTTATCATTGTTTATAAGAACTTTGCTCGATTAACTTAATTGGTTGAAGTAAATAGTTTTATACGCGAAAAAGCACTTTTGTACAAGAATTTTAACAACTTTAACTGTACACTTTTCTTGTTAACATAGTTTACACTAACTTTGTTATATTAACTTAATTAGTTGAAGTAAGTAGTTTTATGCGCAAAATAGCACTTTTTTACAATGATTTTAACATCTTTAACTGTAAACTTTGCTTGTTATCATGGTTTACATTAAATTTGTACAATTAACTTAATTGGTTGAAGTAAGTAGTTTTATGTGCAAAATAGCACTTGTTTACAAGAATTTTAACAACTTTAACTGTACACTTTCCTTGTTAACATAGTTTACACTAACTTTGTTATATTAACTTAATTAGTTGAAGTAAGTAGTTTTATGCGCAAAATAGCACTTATTTATAAGTATATTAACATCTTTTACTGCATTCTTTGCTTGTTATCATGGTTTACAAGAACTTTTCACGATTAACTTAATTGGTTGAAGTAAATAGTTTTATACGCGAAAAAGCACTTTTGTACAAGAATTTTAACAACTTTAACTGTACACTTTTCTTGTTATCATTGTTTATAAGAACTTTGTTCGATTAACTTAATTGGTTGAAGTAAATAGTTTTATACGCCAAAAAGCACTTTTGTACAATGATTTTAACATCTTTAACTGTAAACTTTGCTTGTTATCATGGTTTACATTAACTTTGTACAATTAACTTAATTGGTTGAAGTAAGTACTTTTATGTGCAAGATAGCACTTGTTTAGAAGAATTTTAACATCTTTAACTGTACACTTTGCTTGTTATCAAGGTTTACATTAACTTTGTTCAATTAACTTAATTGGTTGAAAAGAGTAGTTTTATGTGCAAAATAGCACTTGTTTACAAGTATATTAACATCTTTTACTGCATTCTTTGCTTGTTATCATTGTTTATAAGAACTTTGCTCGATTAACTTAATTGGTTGAAGTAAATAGTTTTATACGCGAAAAAGCACTTTTGTACAAGAATTTTAACAACTTTAACTGTACACTTTTCTTGTTAACATAGTTTACACTAACTTTGTTATATTAACTTAATTAGTTGAAGTAAGTAGTTTTATGCGCAAAATAGCACTTTTTTACAATGATTTTAACATCTTTAACTGTAAACTTTGCTTGTTATCATGGTTTACATTAACTTTGTACAATTAACTTAATTGGTTGAAGTAAGTAGTTTTATGTGCAAAATAGCACTTGTTTATAAGAATTTTAACATCTTTAACTGTACACTTTGCTTGTTATCATGGTTTACAAGAACTTTGTTCAATTAGCTTAATTGGTTGAACAAAGTAGTTTTATGCGCAAAATAGCACTTGTTTACAAGAATTTAAACAACTTTAACAGTACACTTTGCTTGTTAACATAGTTTACACTAACTTTGTTATATTAACTTAATTGGTTGAAGTAAATAGTTTTATACGCCAAAAAGCACTTTTGTACAATGTTTTAAACATCTTTAACTGTAAACTTTGCTTGTTATCATGGTTTACATTAACTTTGTACAATTAACTTAATTGGTTGAAGTAAGTAGTTTTATGTGCAAGATAGCACTTGTTTATAAGAATTTTAACATCTTTAACTGTACACTTTTCTTGTTATCAAGGTTTACATTAACTTTGTTCAATTAACTTAATTGGTTGAAAAGAGTAGTTTTATGTGCAAAATAGCACTTGTTTACAAGTATATTAACATCTTTTACTGCATTCTTTGCTTGTTATCATGGTTTACAAGAACTTTGTTCAATTAACTTAATTGGTTGAAGTAAGGAGTTTTATGCGCAAAATAGCACTTGTTTACAAGTATTTCAACATCTTTAACTGTACACTTTCCTTGTTTTCAAAGTTTACATTAACTTTGTTCAATTAACTTAATTGCTTGAAAAAAGTAGTTTTATGTGCAAAATAGCACTTGTTTACAAGTATATTAACATCTCTTACTGCACTCTTTGCTTGTTATCAAGGTTTACGTTAACTTTGTTCAATTAACTTAATTGGTTGAGGTAAGTAGTTTTATGCGCAAAATATTACTTGTTTACAAGTATATTAACATCTTTTACTGCATTCTTTGCTTGTTATCATGGTTTACAAGAACTTTGTTCAATTAACTTAATTGGTTGAAGTAAGGAGTTTTATGCGCAAAATAGCACTTGTATACAAGTATTTCAACATCTTTAACTGTACACTTTCCTTGTTTTCAAAGTTTACATTAACTTTGTTCAATTAACTTAATTGCTTGAAAAAAGTAGTTTTATGCGCAAAATATTACTTGTTTACAAGAATCTTAACATCTTTCACTGCACTCTTTGCTTGTTATCATTGTTTATAAGAACTTTGTTCGATTAACTTAATTGGTTGAAGTAAATAGTTTTATACGCCAAAAAGCACTTTTGTACAAGAATTTTAACAACTTTAACTGTACACTTTGCTTGTTAACATAGTTTACACTAACTTTGTCATATTAACTTAATTAGTTGAAGTAAGTAGTTTTATGCGCAAAATAGCACTTTTTTTACAATGATTTTAACATCTTTAACAGTACACTTTGCTTGTTAACATAGTTTACACTAACTTTGTTCTATTAACTTAATTGGTTGAAGTAAATAGTTTTATACGCCAAAAAGCACTTTTGTACAATGATTTTAACATCTTTAACTGTAAACTTTGCTTGTTATCATGGTTTACATTAACTTTGTACAATTAACTTAATTGGTTTAAGTAAGTAGTTTTATGTGCAAAATAGCACTTGTTTATAAGAATTTTAACATCTTTAACTGTACACTTTGCTTGTTATCAAGGTTTACATTAACTTTGTTCAATTAACTTAATTGGTTGAAAAAAGTAGTTTTATGTGCAAAATAGCACTTGTTTACAAGTATATTAACATCTTTTAATGCATTCGTTGCTTGTTATCATGGTTTTCAAGAACTTTGTTCAATTAACTTAATTGGTTGAACAAAGTAGTTTTATGCGCAAAATAGCACTTGTTTACAAGAATTTTAACAACTTTAACAGTACACTTTGCTTGTTAACATAGTTTACACTAACTTTGTTATATGAACTTAATTGGTTGAAGTAAATAGTTTTATACGCAAAATAGCACTTTTTTACAATGATTTTAACATCTTTAACTGTAAACTTTGCTTGTTATCATGGTTTACATTAACTTTGTACAATTAACTTAATTGGTTGAAGTAAGTAGTTTTATGTGCAAAATAGCACTTGTTTATAAGAATTTTAACATCTTTAACTGTACACTTTGCTTGTTATCATGGTTTACAAGAACTTTGTTCAATTAGCTTAATTGGTTGAACAAAGTAGTTTTATGCGCAAAATAGCACTTGTTTACAAGAATTTAAACAACTTTAACAGTACACTTTGCTTGTTAACATAGTTTACACTAACTTTGTTATATTAACTTAATTGGTTGAAGTAAATAGTTTTATACGCCAAAAAGCACTTTTGTACAATGTTTTAAACATCTTTAACTGTAAACTTTGCTTGTTATCATGGTTTACATTAACTTTGTACAATTAACTTAATTGGTTGAAGTAAGTAGTTTTATGTGCAAGATAGCACTTGTTTATAAGAATTTTAACATCTTTAACTGTACACTTTTCTTGTTATCAAGGTTTACATTAACTTTGTTCAATTAACTTAATTGGTTGAAAAGAGTAGTTTTATGTGCAAAATAGCACTTGTTTACAAGTATATTAACATCTTTTACTGCATTCTTTGCTTGTTATCATGGTTTACAAGAACTTTGTTCAATTAACTTAATTGGTTGAAGTAAGGAGTTTTATGCGCAAAATAGCACTTGTTTACAAGTATTTCAACATCTTTAACTGTACACTTTCCTTGTTTTCAAAGTTTACATTAACTTTGTTCAATTAACTTAATTGCTTGAAAAAAGTAGTTTTATGTGCAAAATAGCACTTGTTTACAAGTATATTAACATCTCTTACTGCACTCTTTGCTTGTTATCAAGGTTTACGTTAACTTTGTTCAATTAACTTAATTGGTTGAGGTAAGTAGTTTTATGCGCAAAATATTACTTGTTTACAAGTATATTAACATCTTTTACTGCATTCTTTGCTTGTTATCATGGTTTACAAGAACTTTGTTCAATTAACTTAATTGGTTGAAGTAAGGAGTTTTATGCGCAAAATAGCACTTGTATACAAGTATTTCAACATCTTTAACTGTACACTTTCCTTGTTTTCAAAGTTTACATTAACTTTGTTCAATTAACTTAATTGCTTGAAAAAAGTAGTTTTATGCGCAAAATATTACTTGTTTACAAGAATCTTAACATCTTTCACTGCACTCTTTGCTTGTTATCATTGTTTATAAGAACTTTGTTCGATTAACTTAATTGGTTGAAGTAAATAGTTTTATACGCCAAAAAGCACTTTTGTACAAGAATTTTAACAACTTTAACTGTACACTTTGCTTGTTAACATAGTTTACACTAACTTTGTTATATTAACTTAATTAGTTGAAGTAAGTAGTTTTATGCGCAAAATAGCACTTTTTTTACAATGATTTTAACATCTTTAACAGTACACTTTGCTTGTTAACATAGTTTACACTAACTTTGTTCTATTAACTTAATTGGTTGAAGTAAATAGTTTTATACGCCAAAAAGCACTTTTGTACAATGATTTTAACATCTTTAACTGTAAACTTTGCTTGTTATCATGGTTTACATTAACTTTGTACAATTAACTTAATTGGTTTAAGTAAGTAGTTTTATGTGCAAAATAGCACTTGTTTATAAGAATTTTAACATCTTTAACTGTACACTTTGCTTGTTATCAAGGTTTACATTAACTTTGTTCAATTAACTTAATTGGTTGAAAGAAGTAGTTTTATGTGCAAAATAGCACTTGTTTACAAGTATATTAACATCTTTTACTGCATTCTTTGCTTGTTATCATGGTTTAAAAGAACTTTGTTCAATTAACTTAATTGGTTGAAGTAAGGAGTTTTATGCGCAAAATAGCACTTGCTTACAAGAATTTTAACGTCTTTAACTTTAAAATTTGCTTATTATCAAGGTTTACGTTAACTTTGTTCAATTAACTTAATTGGTTGAGATAAGTAGTTTTATTCGCAAAATATTACTTGTTTACAAGAATCTTAACATCTTTCACTGCACTCTTTGCTTGTTATCATTGTTTATAAGAACTTTGCTCGATTAACTTAATTGGTTGAAGTAAATAGTTTTATACGCGAAAAAGCACTTTTGTACAAGAATTTTAACAACTTTAACTGTACACTTTTCTTGTTAACATAGTTTACACTAACTTTGTTATATTAACTTAATTAGTTGAAGTAAGTAGTTTTATGCGCAAAATAGCACTTTTTTACAATGATTTTAACATCTTTAACTGTAAACTTTGCTTGTTATCATGGTTTACATTAAATTTGTACAATTAACTTAATTGGTTGAAGTAAGTAGTTTTATGTGCAAAATAGCACTTGTTTACAAGAATTTTAACAACTTTAACTGTACACTTTCCTTGTTAACATAGTTTACACTAACTTTGTTATATTAACTTAATTAGTTGAAGTAAGTAGTTTTATGCGCAAAATAGCACTTATTTATAAGTATATTAACATCTTTTACTGCATTCTTTGCTTGTTATCATGGTTTACAAGAACTTTGCTCGATTAACTTAATTGGTTGAAGTAAATAGTTTTATACGCGAAAAAGCACTTTTGTACAAGAATTTTAACAACTTTAACTGTACACTTTTCTTGTTATCATTGTTTATAAGAACTTTGTTCGATTAACTTAATTGGTTGAAGTAAATAGTTTTATACGCCAAAAAGCACTTTTGTACAATGATTTAACATCTTTAACTGTAAACTTTGCTTGTTATCATGGTTTACATTAACTTTGTACAATTAACTTAATTGGTTGAAGTAAGTACTTTTATGTGCAAGATAGCACTTGTTTATAAGAATTTTAACATCTTTAACTGTACACTTTGCTTGTTATCAAGGTTTACATTAACTTTGTTCAATTAACTTAATTGGTTGAAAAGAGTAGTTTTATGTGCAAAATAGCACTTGTTTACAAGTATATTAACATCTTTTACTGCATTCTTTGCTTGTTATCATTGTTTATAAGAACTTTGCTCGATTAACTTAATTGGTTGAAGTAAATAGTTTTATACGCGAAAAAGCACTTTTGTACAAGAATTTTAACAACTTTAACTGTACACTTTTCTTGTTAACATAGTTTACACTAACTTTGTTATATTAACTTAATTAGTTGAAGTAAGTAGTTTTATGCGCAAAATAGCACTTTTTTACAATGATTTTAACATCTTTAACTGTAAACTTTGCTTGTTATCATGGTTTACATTAACTTTGTACAATTAACTTAATTGGTTGAAGTAAGTAGTTTTATGTGCAAAATAGCACTTGTTTATAAGAATTTTAACATCTTTAACTGTACACTTTGCTTGTTATCAAGGTTTACATTAACTTTGTTCGATTAACTTAATTAGTTGAAGTAAGTAGTTTTATGCGCAAAATAGCACTTTTTTTACAATGATTTTAACATCTTTAACAGTACACTTTGCTTGTTAACATAGTTTACACTAACTTTGTTATATTAACTTAATTGGTTGAAGTAAATAGTTTTATACGCCAAAAAGCACTTTTGTACAATGATTTTAACATCTTTAACTGTAAACTTTGCTTGTTATCATGGTTTACATTAACTTTGTATAATTAACTTAATTGGTTGAAGTAAGTAGTTTTATGTGCAAAATAGCACTTGTTTATAAGAATTTTAACATCTTTATCTGTACACTTTGCTTGTTATCAAGGTTTACATTAACTTTGTTCAATTAACTTAATTGGTTGAAAAAAGTAGTTTTATGTGCAAAATAGCACTTGTTTACAAGTATATTAACATCTTTTACTGCATTCGTTGCTTGTTATCATGGTTTACAAGAACTTTGTTCAATTAACTTAATTGGTTGAAGTAAGGAGTTTCATGCGCAAAATAGCACTTGCTTACAAGTATATTAACATCTTTTACTGCATTCGTTGCTTGTTATCATGGTTTACACTAACTTTGTTATATGAACTTAATTGGTTGAAGTAAATAGTTTTATACGCCAAAAAGCACTTTTGTACAATGATTTTAACATCTTTAACTTTAAACTTTGCTTGTTATCATGGTTTACATTAACTTTGTACAATTAACTTAATTGGTTGAAGTAAGTAGTTTTATGTGCAAAATAGCACTTGTTTATAAGAATTTTAACATCTTTATCTGTACACTTTGCTTGTTATCAAGGTTTACATTAACTTTGTTCAATTAACTTAATTGGTTGAAAAAAGTAGTTTTATGTGCAAAATAGCACTTGTTTACAAGTATATTAACATCTTTTACTGCATTCGTTGCTTGTTATCATGGTTTACAAGAACTTTGTTCAATTAACTTAATTGGTTGAAAAAAGTAGTTTTATGTGCAAAATAGCACTTGTTTACAAGTATATTAACATCTTTTACTGCATTCGTTGCTTGTTATCATGGTTTACACTAACTTTGTTATATGAACTTAATTGGTTGAAGTAAATAGTTTTATACGCCAAAAAGCACTTTTGTACAATGATTTTAACATCTTTAACTTTAAACTTTGCTTGTTATCATGGTTTACATTAACTTTGTACAATTAACTTAATTGGTTGAAGTAAGTAGTTTTATGTGCAAAATAGCACTTGTTTATAAGAATTTTAACATCTTTAACTGTACACTTTGCTTGTTATCAAGGTTTACATTAACTTTGTTCAATTAACTTAATTGGTTGAAAAAAGTAGTTTTATGTGCAAAATAGCACTTGTTTACAAGTATATTAACATCTTTTACTGCATTCGTTGCTTGTTATCATGGTTTACAAGAACTTTGTTCAATTAACTTAATTGGTTGAAAAAAGTAGTTTTATGTGCAAAATAGCACTTGTTTACAAGTATATTAACATCTTTTACTGCATTCGTTGCTTGTTATCATGGTTTACACTAACTTTGTTATATGAACTTAATTGGTTGAAGTAAATAGTTTTATACGCCAAAAAGCACTTTTGTACAATGATTTTAACATCTTTAACTTTAAACTTTGCTTGTTATCATGGTTTACATTAACTTTGTACAATTAACTTAATTGGTTGAAGTAAGTAGTTTTATGTGCAAAATAGCACTTGTTTATAAGAATTTTAACATCTTTAACTGTACACTTTGCTTGTTATCAAGGTTTACATTAACTTTGTTCAATTAACTTAATTGGTTGAAAAAAGTAGTTTTATGTGCAAAATAGCACTTGTTTACAAGTATATTAACATCTTTTACTGCATTCTTTGCTTGTTATCATGGTTTAAAAGAAGTTTGTTCAATTAACTTAATTGGTTGAAGTAAGGAGTTTCATGCGCAAAATAGCACTTGCTTACAAGAATTTTAACGTCTTTAACTTTACACTTTGCTTATTATCAAGGTTTACGTTAACTTTGTTCAATTAACTTAATTGGTTGAGATAAGTAGTTTTATTTGCAAAATATTACTTGTTTACAAGAATCTTAACATCTTTCACTGCACTCTTTGCTTGTTATCATTGTTTATAAGAACTTTGCTCGATCAACTTAATTGGTTGAAGTAAATAGTTTTGTACGCGAAAAAGCACTTTTGTACAAGAATTTTAACAACTTTAACTGTACACTTTTCTTGTTAACATAGTTTACACTAACTTTGTTATATTAACTTAATTAGTTGAAGTAAGTAGTTTTATGCACAAAATAGCACTTTTTTACAATGATTTTAACATCTTTAACTGTAAACTTTGCTTGTTATCATGGTTTACATTAAATTTGTACAATTAACTTAATTGGTTGAAGTAAGTAGTTTTATGTGCAAAAAAGCACTTGTTTACAAGAATTTTAACAACTTTAACTGTACACTTTCCTTGTTAACATAGTTTACACTAACTTTGTTATATTAACTTAATTAGTTGAAGTAAGTAGTTTTATGCGCAAAATAGCACTTATGTATAAGTATATTAACATCTTTTACTGCATTCTTTGCTTGTTATCATGGTTTACAAGAACTTTGCACGATTAACTTAATTGGTTGAAGTAAATAGTTTTATACGCGAAAAAGCACTTTTGTACAAGAATTTTAACAACTTTAACTGTACACTTTTCTTGTTATCATTGTTTATAAGAACTTTGTTCGATTAACTTAATTGGTTGAAGTAAATAGTTTTATACGCCAAAAAGCACTTTTGTACAATGATTTAACATCTTTAACTGTAAACTTTGCTTGTTATCATGGTTTACATTAACTTTGTACAATTAACTTAATTGGTTGAAGTAAGTACTTTTATGTGCAAGATAGCACTTGTTTATAAGAATTTTAACATCTTTAACTGTACACTTTGCTTGTTATCAAGGTTTACATTAACTTTGTTCAATTAACTTAATTGGTTGAAAAGAGTAGTTTTATGTGCAAAATAGCACTTGTTTACAAGTATATTAACATCTTTTACTGCATTCTTTGCTTGTTATCATTGTTTATAAGAACTTTGCTCGATTAACTTAATTGGTTGAAGTAAATAGTTTTATACGCGAAAAAGCACTTTTGTACAAGAATTTTAACAACTATAACTGTACACTTTTCTTGTTAACATAGTTTACACTAACTTTGTTATATTAACTTAATTAGTTGAAGTAAGTAGTTTTATGCGCAAAATAGCACTTTTTTACAATGATTTTAACATCTTTAACTGTAAACTTTGCTTGTTATTATGGTTTACAAGAACTTTGTTCAATTAGCTTAATTGGTTGAACAAAGTAGTTTTATGCGCAAAATAGCACTTGTTTACAAGAATTTAAACAACTTTAACAGTACACTTTGCTTGTTAACATAGTTTACACTAACTTTGTTATATTAACTTAATTGGTTGAAGTAAATAGTTTTATACGCCAAAAAGCACTTTTGTACAATGTTTTAAACATCTTTAACTGTAAACTTTGCTTGTTATCATGGTTTACATTAACTTTGTACAATTAACTTAATTGGTTGAAGTAAGTAGTTTTATGTGCAAGATAGCACTTGTTTATAAGAATTTTAACATCTTTAACTGTACACTTTTCTTGTTATCAAGGTTTACATTAACTTTGTTCAATTAACTTAATTGGTTGAAAAGAGTAGTTTTATGTGCAAAATAGCACTTGTTTACAAGTATATTAACATCTTTTACTGCATTCTTTGCTTGTTATCATGGTTTACAAGAACTTTGTTCAATTAACTTAATTGGTTGAAGTAAGGAGTTTTATGCGCAAAATAGCACTTGTTTACAAGTATTTCAACATCTTTAACTGTACCTTTTCCTTGTTTTCAAAGTTTACATTAACTTTGTTCAATTAACTTAATTGCTTGAAAAAAGTAGTTTTATGTGCAAAATAGCACTTGTTTACAAGTATATTAACATCTCTTACTGCACTCTTTGCTTGTTATCAAGGTTTACATTAACTTTGTTCAATTAACTTAATTGGTTGAAAAAAGTAGTTTTATGTGCAAAATAGCACTTGTTTACAAGTATATTAACATCTTTTACTGCATTCTTTGCTTGTTATCATGGTTTACAAGAACTTTGTTCAATTAACTTAATTGGTTGAAGTAAGGAGTTTTATGCGCAAAATAGCACTTGTATACAAGTATTTCAACATCTTTAACTGTACACTTTCCTTGTTTTCAAAGTTTACATTAACTTTGTTCAATTAACTTAATTGCTTGAAAAAAGTAGTTTTATGCGCAAAATATTACTTGTTTACAAGAATCTTAACATCTTTCACTGCACTCTTTGCTTGTTATCATTGTTTATAAGAACTTTGTTCGATTAACTTAATTGGTTGAAGTAAATAGTTTTATACGCCAAAAAGCACTTTTGTACAAGAATTTTAACAACTTTAACTGTACACTTTGCTTGTTAACATAGTTTACACTAACTTTGTTATATTAACTTAATTAGTTGAAGTAAGTAGTTTTATGCGCAAAATAGCACTTTTTTACAATGATTTTAACATCTTTAACTGTAAACTTTGCTTGTTATCATGGTTTACATTAAATTTGTACAATTAACTTAATTGGTTGAAGTAAGTAGTTTTATGTGCAAAATAGCACTTGTTTACAAGAATTTTAACAACTTTAACTGTACACTTTCCTTGTTAACATAGTTTACACTAACTTTGTTATATTAACTTAATTAGTTGAAGTAAGTAGTTTTATGCGCAAAATAGCACTTATGTATAAGTATATTAACATCTTTTACTGCATTCTTTGCTTGTTATCATGGTTTACAAGAACTTTGCACGATTAACTTAATTGGTTGAAGTAAATAGTTTTATACGCGAAAAAGCACTTTTGTACAAGAATTTTAACAACTTTAACTGTACACTTTTCTTGTTATCATTGTTTATAAGAACTTTGTTCGATTAACTTAATTGGTTGAAGTAAATAGTTTTATACGCCAAAAAGCACTTTTGTACAATGATTTAACATCTTTAACTGTAAACTTTGCTTGTTATCAAGGTTTACGTTAACTTTGTTCAATTAACTTAATTGGTTGAGGTAAGTAGTTTTATGCGCAAAATATTACTAATTTACAAGTATATTAACATCTTTTACTGCATTCTTTGCTTGTTATCATGGTTTACAAGAACTTTGTTCAATTAACTTAATTGGTTGAAGTAAGGAGTTTCATGCGCAAAATAGCACTTGCTTACAAGAATTTTAACGTCTTTAACTTTACACTTTGCTTATTATCAAGGTTTACGTTAACTTTGTTCAATTAACTTAATTGGCTGAGATAAGTAGTTTTATTTGCAAAATATTACTTGTTTACAAGAATCTTAACATCTTTCACTGCACTCTTTGCTTGTTATCATTGTTTATAAGAACTTTGCTCGATCAACTTAATTGGTTGAAGTAAATAGTTTTATACGCGAAAAAGCACTTTTGTACAAGAATTTTAACAACTTTAACTGTACACTTTTCTTGTTAACATAGTTTACACTAACTTTGTTATATTAACTTAATTAGTTGAAGTAAGTAGTTTTATGCGCAAAATATTACTTGTTTACAAGAATCTTAACATCTTTCACTGCACTCTTTGCTTGTTATCATTGTTTATAAGAACTTTGTTCGATTAACTTAATTGGTTGAAGTAAATAGTTTTATACGCCAAAAAGCACTTTTGTACAAGAATTTTAACAACTTTAACTGTACACTTTGCTTGTTAACATAGTTTACACTAACTTTGTTATATTAACTTAATTAGTTGAAGTAAGTAGTTTTATGCGCAAAATAGCACTTTTTTACAATGATTTTAACATCTTTAACTGTAAACTTTGCTTGTTATCATGGTTTACATTAAATTTGTACAATTAACTTAATTGGTTGAAGTAAGTAGTTTTATGTGCAAAATAGCACTTGTTTACAAGAATTTTAACAACTTTAACTGTACACTTTCCTTGTTAACATAGTTTACACTAACTTTGTTATATTAACTTAATTAGTTGAAGTAAGTAGTTTTATACGCGAAAAAGCACTTTTGTACAAGAATTTTAACAACTTTAACTGTACACTTTTCTTGTTATCATTGTTTATAAGAACTTTGTTCGATTAACTTAATTGGTTGAAGTAAATAGTTTTATACGCCAAAAAGCACTTTTGTACAATGATTTAACATCTTT
The DNA here is from genome assembly GCA_964020215.1 of Aurelia sp. 3 sensu Dawson et al. (2005). Classification (NCBI taxonomy): domain Eukaryota; kingdom Metazoa; phylum Cnidaria; class Scyphozoa; order Semaeostomeae; family Ulmaridae; genus Aurelia; species Aurelia sp. 3 sensu Dawson et al. (2005). The sequence goes on from OZ026584.1 coordinate 9,971,761, forward strand.
AACTGTAAACTTTGCTTGTTATCAAGGTTTACGTTAACTTTGTTCAATTAACTTAATTGGTTGAGGTAAGTAGTTTTATGCGCAAAATATTACTAATTTACAAGTATATTAACATCTTTTACTGCATTCTTTGCTTGTTATCATGGTTTACAAGAACTTTGTTCAATTAACTTAATTGGTTGAAGTAAGGAGTTTCATGCGCAAAATAGCACTTGCTTACAAGAATTTTAACGTCTTTAACTTTACACTTTGCTTATTATCATGGTTTACGTTAACTTTGTTCAATTAACTTAATTGGCTGAGATAAGTAGTTTTATTTGCAAAATATTACTTGTTTACAAGAATCTTAACATCTTTCACTGCACTCTTTGCTTGTTATCATTGTTTATAAGAACTTTGCTCGATCAACTTAATTGGTTGAAGTAAATAGTTTTATACGCGAAAAAGCACTTTTGTACAAGAATTTTAACAACTTTAACTGTACACTTTTCTTGTTAACATAGTTTACACTAACTTTGTTATATTAACTTAATTAGTTGAAGTAAGTAGTTTTATGCGCAAAATAGCACTTTTTTACAATGATTTTAACATCTTTAACTGTAAACTTTGCTTGTTATCATGGTTTACATTAAATTTGTACAATTAACTTAATTGGTTGAAGTAAGTAGTTTTATGTGCAAAATAGCACTTGTTTACAAGAATTTTAACAACTTTAACTGTACACTTTCCTTGTTAACATAGTTTACACTAACTTTGTTATATTAACTTAATTAGTTGAAGTAAGTAGTTTTATGCGCAAAATAGCACTTATGTATAAGTATATTAACATCTTTTACTGCATTCTTTGCTTGTTATCATGGTTTACAAGAACTTTGCACGATTAACTTAATTGGTTGAAGTAAATAGTTTTATACGCGAAAAAGCACTTTTGTACAAGAATTTTAACAACTTTAACTGTACACTTTTCTTGTTATCATTGTTTATAAGAACTTTGTTCGATTAACTTAATTGGTTGAAGTAAATAGTTTTATACGCCAAAAAGCACTTTTGTACAATGATTTAACATCTTTAACTGTAAACTTTGCTTGTTATCATGGTTTACATTAACTTTGTACAATTAACTTAATTGGTTGAAGTAAGTACTTTTATGTGCAAGATAGCACTTGTTTATAAGAATTTTAACATCTTTAACTGTACACTTTGCTTGTTATCAAGGTTTACATTAACTTTGTTCAATTAACTTAATTGGTTGAAAAGAGTAGTTTTATGTGCAAAATAGCACTTGTTTACAAGTATATTAACATCTTTTACTGCATTCTTTGCTTGTTATCATTGTTTATAAGAACTTTGCTCGATTAACTTAATTGGTTGAAGTAAATAGTTTTATACGCGAAAAAGCACTTTTGTACAAGAATTTTAACAACTATAACTGTACACTTTTCTTGTTAACATAGTTTACACTAACTTTGTTATATTAACTTAATTAGTTGAAGTAAGTAGTTTTATGCGCAAAATAGCACTTTTTTACAATGATTTTAACATCTTTAACTGTAAACTTTGCTTGTTATTATGGTTTACAAGAACTTTGTTCAATTAGCTTAATTGGTTGAACAAAGTAGTTTTATGCGCAAAATAGCACTTGTTTACAAGAATTTAAACAACTTTAACAGTACACTTTGCTTGTTAACATAGTTTACACTAACTTTGTTATATTAACTTAATTGGTTGAAGTAAATAGTTTTATACGCCAAAAAGCACTTTTGTACAATGTTTTAAACATCTTTAACTGTAAACTTTGCTTGTTATCATGGTTTACATTAACTTTGTACAATTAACTTAATTGGTTGAAGTAAGTAGTTTTATGTGCAAGATAGCACTTGTTTATAAGAATTTTAACATCTTTAACTGTACACTTTTCTTGTTATCAAGGTTTACATTAACTTTGTTCAATTAACTTAATTTTTTGAAAAGAGTAGTTTTATGTGCAAAATAGCACTTGTTTACAAGTATATTAACATCTTTTACTGCATTCTTTGCTTGTTATCATGGTTTACAAGAACTTTGTTCAATTAACTTAATTGGTTGAAGTAAGGAGTTTTATGCGCAAAATAGCACTTGTTTACAAGTATTTCAACATCTTTAACTGTACCTTTTCCTTGTTTTCAAAGTTTACATTAACTTTGTTCAATTAACTTAATTGCTTGAAAAAAGTAGTTTTATGTGCAAAATAGCACTTGTTTACAAGTATATTAACATCTCTTACTGCACTCTTTGCTTGTTATCAAGGTTTACATTAACTTTGTTCAATTAACTTAATTGGTTGAAAAAAGTAGTTTTATGTGCAAAATAGCACTTGTTTACAAGTATATTAACATCTTTTACTGCATTCTTTGCTTGTTATCATGGTTTACAAGAACTTTGTTCAATTAACTTAATTGGTTGAAGTAAGGAGTTTCATGCGCAAAATAGCACTTGCTTACAAGAATTTTAACGTCTTTAACTTTACACTTTGCTTATTATCAAGGTTTACGTTAACTTTGTTCAATTAACTTAATTGGCTGAGATAAGTAGTTTTATTTGCAAAATATTACTTGTTTACAAGAATCTTAACATCTTTCACTGCACTCTTTGCTTGTTATCATTGTTTATAAGAACTTTGCTCGATCAACTTAATTGGTTGAAGTAAATAGTTTTATACGCGAAAAAGCACTTTTGTACAAGAATTTTAACAACTTTAACTGTACACTTTTCTTGTTAACATAGTTTACACTAACTTTGTTATATTAACTTAATTAGTTGAAGTAAGTAGTTTTATGCGCAAAATAGCACTTTTTTACAATGATTTTAACATCTTTAACTGTAAACTTTGCTTGTTATCATGGTTTACATTAAATTTGTACAATTAACTTAATTGGTTGAAGTAAGTAGTTTTATGTGCAAAATAGCACTTGTTTACAAGAATTTTAACAACTTTAACTGTACACTTTCCTTGTTAACATAGTTTACACTAACTTTGTTATATTAACTTAATTAGTTGAAGTAAGTAGTTTTATGCGCAAAATAGCACTTATGTATAAGTATATTAACATCTTTTACTGCATTCTTTGCTTGTTATCATGGTTTACAAGAACTTTGCACGATTAACTTAATTGGTTGAAGTAAAGAGTTTTATACGCGAAAAAGCACTTTTGTACAAGAATTTTAACAACTTTAACTGTACACTTTTCTTGTTATCATTGTTTATAAGAACTTTGTTCGATTAACTTAATTGGTTGAAGTAAATAGTTTTATACGCCAAAAAGCACTTTTGTACAATGATTTAACATCTTTAACTGTAAACTTTGCTTGTTATCATGGTTTACATTAACTTTGTACAATTAACTTAATTGGTTGAAGTAAGTACTTTTATGTGCAAGATAGCACTTGTTTATAAGAATTTTAACATCTTTAACTGTACACTTTGCTTGTTATCAAGGTTTACATTAACTTTGTTCAATTAACTTAATTGGTTGAAAAGAGTAGTTTTATGTGCAAAATAGCACTTGTTTACAAGTATATTAACATCTTTTACTGCATTCTTTGCTTGTTATCATTGTTTATAAGAACTTTGCTCGATTAACTTAATTGGTTGAAGTAAATAGTTTTATACGCGAAAAAGCACTTTTGTACAAGAATTTTAACAACTATAACTGTACACTTTTCTTGTTAACATAGTTTACACTAACTTTGTTATATTAACTTAATTAGTTGAAGTAAGTAGTTTTATGCGCAAAATAGCACTTTTTTACAATGATTTTAACATCTTTAACTGTAAACTTTGCTTGTTATCATGGTTTACATTAACTTTATACAATTAACTTAATTGGTTGAAGTAAGTAGTTTTATGTGCAAAATAGCACTTGTTTATAAGAATTTTAACATCTTTAACTGTACACTTTGCTTGTTATTATGGTTTACAAGAACTTTGTTCAATTAGCTTAATTGGTTGAACAAAGTAGTTTTATGCGCAAAATAGCACTTGTTTACAAGAATTTAAACAACTTTAACAGTACACTTTGCTTGTTAACATAGTTTACACTAACTTTGTTATATTAACTTAATTGGTTGAAGTAAATAGTTTTATACGCCAAAAAGCACTTTTGTACAATGTTTTAAACATCTTTAACTGTAAACTTTGCTTGTTATCAAGGTTTACATTAACTTTGTTCAATTAACTTAATTGGTTGAAAAAAGTAGTTTTATGCGCAAAATAGCACTTGCTTACAAGAATTTTAACGTCTTTAACTTTACACTTTGCTTATTATCAAGGTTTACGTTAACTTTGTTCAATTAACTTAATTGGCTGAGATAAGTAGTTTTATGTGCAAGATAGCACTTGTTTATAAGAATTTTAACATCTTTAACTGTACACTTTTCTTGTTATCAAGGTTTACATTAACTTTGTTCAATTAACTTAATTGGTTGAAAAGAGTAGTTTTATGTGCAAAATAGCACTTGTTTACAAGTATATTAACATCTTTTACTGCATTCTTTGCTTGTTATCATGGTTTACAAGAACTTTGTTCAATTAACTTAATTGGTTGAAGTAAGGAGTTTTATGCGCAAAATAGCACTTGTTTACAAGTATTTCAACATCTTTAACTGTACCTTTTCCTTGTTTTCAAAGTTTACATTAACTTTGTTCAATTAACTTAATTGCTTGAAAAAAGTAGTTTTATGTGCAAAATAGCACTTGTTTACAAGTATATTAACATCTCTTACTGCACTCTTTGCTTGTTATCAAGGTTTACATTAACTTTGTTCAATTAACTTAATTGGTTGAAAAAGGTAGTTTTATGTGCAAAATAGCACTTGTTTACAAGTATATTAACATCTTTTACTGCATTCTTTGCTTGTTATCATGGTTTACAAGAACTTTGTTCAATTAACTTAATTGGTTGAAGTAAGGAGTTTCATGCGCAAAATAGCACTTGCTTACAAGAATTTTAACGTCTTTAACTTTACACTTTGCTTATTATCAAGGTTTACGTTAACTTTGTTCAATTAACTTAATTGGCTGAGATAAGTAGTTTTATTTGCAAAATATTACTTGTTTACAAGAATCTTAACATCTTTCACTGCACTCTTTGCTTGTTATCATTGTTTATAAGAACTTTGCTCGATCAACTTAATTGGTTGAAGTAAATAGTTTTATACGCGAAAAAGCACTTTTGTACAAGAATTTTAACAACTTTAACTGTACACTTTTCTTGTTAACATAGTTTACACTAACTTTGTTATATTTACTTAATTAGTTGAAGTAAGTAGTTTTATGCGCAAAATAGCACTTTTTTACAATGATTTTAACATCTTTAACTGTAAACTTTGCTTGTTATCATGGTTTACATTAAATTTGTACAATTAACTTAATTGGTTGAAGTAAGTAGTTTTATGTGCAAAATAGCACTTGTTTACAAGAATTTTAACAACTTTAACTGTACACTTTCCTTGTTAACATAGTTTACACTAACTTTGTTATATTAACTTAATTAGTTGAAGTAAGTAGTTTTATGCGCAAAATAGCACTTATGTATAAGTATATTAACATCTTTTACTGCATTCTTTGCTTGTTATCATGGTTTACAAGAACTTTGCACGATTAACTTAATTGGTTGAAGTAAATAGTTTTATACGCGAAAAAGCACTTTTGTACAAGAATTTTAACAACTTTAACTGTACACTTTTCTTGTTATCATTGTTTATAAGAACTTTGTTCGATTAACTTAATTGGTTGAAGTAAATAGTTTTATACGCCAAAAAGCACTTTTGTACAATGATTTAACATCTTTAACTGTAAACTTTGCTTGTTATCATGGTTTACATTAACTTTGTACAATTAACTTAATTGGTTGAAGTAAGTACTTTTATGTGCAAGATAGCACTTGTTTATAAGAATTTTAACATCTTTAACTGTACACTTTGCTTGTTATCAAGGTTTACATTAACTTTGTTCAATTAACTTAATTGGTTGAAAAGAGTAGTTTTATGTGCAAAATAGCACTTGTTTACAAGTATATTAACATCTTTTACTGCATTCTTTGCTTGTTATCATTGTTTATAAGAACTTTGCTCGATTAACTTAATTGGTTGAAGTAAATAGTTTTATACGCGAAAAAGCACTTTTGTACAAGAATTTTAACAACTATAACTGTACACTTTTCTTGTTAACATAGTTTACACTAACTTTGTTATATTAACTTAATTAGTTGAAGTAAGTAGTTTTATGCGCAAAATAGCACTTTTTTACAATGATTTTAACATCTTTAACTGTAAACTTTGCTTGTTATCATGGTTTACATTAACTTTATACAATTAACTTAATTGGTTGAAGTAAGTAGTTTTATGTGCAAAATAGCACTTGTTTATAAGAATTTTAACATCTTTAACTGTACACTTTGCTTGTTATTATGGTTTACAAGAACTTTGTTCAATTAGCTTAATTGGTTGAACAAAGTAGTTTTATGCGCAAAATAGCACTTGTTTACAAGAATTTAAACAACTTTAACAGTACACTTTGCTTGTTAACATAGTTTACACTAACTTTGTTATATTAACTTAATTGGTTGAAGTAAATAGTTTTATACGCCAAAAAGCACTTTTGTACAATGTTTTAAACATCTTTAACTGTAAACTTTGCTTGTTATCAAGGTTTACATTAACTTTGTTCAATTAACTTAATTGGTTGAAAAAAGTAGTTTTATGTGCAAAATAGCACTTGTTTACAAGTATATTAACATCTTTTACTGCATTCTTTGCTTGTTATCATGGTTTACAAGAACTTTGTTCAATTAACTTAATTGGTTGAAGTAAGGAGTTTCATGCGCAAAATAGCACTTGCTTACAAGAATTTTAACGTCTTTAACTTTACACTTTGCTTATTATCAAGGTTTACGTTAACTTTGTTCAATTAACTTAATTGGCTGAGATAAGTAGTTTTATTTGCAAAATATTACTTGTTTACAAGAATCTTAACATCTTTCACTGCACTCTTTGCTTGTTATCATTGTTTATAAGAACTTTGCTCGATCAACTTAATTGGTTGAAGTAAATAGTTTTATACGCGAAAAAGCACTTTTGTACAAGAATTTTAACAACTTTAACTGTACACTTTTCTTGTTAACATAGTTTACACTAACTTTGTTATATTAACTTAATTAGTTGAAGTAAGTAGTTTTATGCGAGAAAATAGCACTTTTTTACAATGATTTTAACATCTTTAACTGTAAACTTTGCTTGTTATCATGGTTTACATTAAATTTGTACAATTAACTTAATTGGTTGAAGTAAGTAGTTTTATGTGCAAAATAGCACTTGTTTACAAGAATTTTAACAACTTTAACTGTACACTTTCCTTGTTAACATAGTTTACACTAACTTTGTTATATTAACTTAATTAGTTGAAGTAAGTAGTTTTATGCGCAAAATAGCACTTATGTATAAGTATATTAACATCTTTTACTGCATTCTTTGCTTGTTATCATGGTTTACAAGAACTTTGCACGATTAACTTAATTGGTTGAAGTAAATAGTTTTATACGCGAAAAAGCACTTTTGTACAAGAATTTTAACAACTTTAACTGTACACTTTTCTTGTTATCATTGTTTATAAGAACTTTATTCGATTAACTTAATTGGTTGAAGTAAATAGTTTTATACGCCAAAAAGCACTTTTGTACAATGATTTAACATCTTTAACTGTAAACTTTGCTTGTTATCATGGTTTACATTAACTTTGTACAATTAACTTAATTGGTTGAAGTAAGTACTTTTATGTGCAAGATAGCACTTGTTTATAAGAATTTTAACATCTTTAACTGTACACTTTGCTTGTTATCAAGGTTTACATTAACTTTGTTAAATTAACTTAATTGGTTGAAAAGAGTAGTTTTATGTGCAAAATAGCACTTGTTTACAAGTATATTAACATCTTTTACTGCATTCTTTGCTTGTTATCATTGTTTATAAGAACTTTGCTCGATTAACTTAATTGGTTGAAGTAAATAGTTTTATACGCGAAAAAGCACTTTTGTACAAGAATTTTAACAACTATAACTGTACACTTTTCTTGTTAACATAGTTTACACTAACTTTGTTATATTAACTTAATTAGTTGAAGTAAGTAGTTTTATGCGCAAAATAGCACTTTTTTACAATGATTTTAACATCTTTAACTGTAAACTTTGCTTGTTATCATGGTTTACATTAACTTTATACAATTGACTTAATTGGTTGAAGTAAGTAGTTTTATGTGCAAAATAGCACTTGTTTATAAGAATTTTAACATCTTTAACTGTACACTTTGCTTGTTATTATGGTTTACAAGAACTTTGTTCAATTAGCTTAATTGGTTGAACAAAGTAGTTTTATGCGCAAAATAGCACTTGTTTACAAGTATATTAACATCTCTTACTGCACTCTTTGCTTGTTATCAAGGTTTACGTTAACTTTGTTCAATTAACTTAATTGGTTGAGGTAAGTAGTTTTATGCGCAAAATATTACTAATTTACAAGTATATTAACATCTTTTACTGCATTCTTTGCTTGTTATCATGGTTTACAAGAACTTTGTTCAATTAACTTAATTGGTTGAAGTAAGGAGTTTTATGCGCAAAATAGCACTTGTATACAAGTATTTCAACATCTTTAACTGTACACTTTCCTTGTTTTCAAAGTTTACATTAACTTTGTTCAATTAAATTAATTGCTTGAAAAAAGTAGTTTTATGCCTAAAATATTACTTGTTTACAAGAATCTTAACATCTTTCACTGCACTCTTTGCTTGTTATCATTGTTTATAAGAACTTTGTTCGATTAACTTAATTGGTTGAAGTAAATAGTTTTATACGCCAAAAAGCACTTTCGTACAAGAATTTTAACAACTTTAACTGTACACTTTGCTTGTTAACATAGTTTACACTAACTTTGTTATATTAACTTAATTAGTTGAAGTAAGTAGTTTTATGCGCAAAATAGCACTTTTTTTACAATGATTTTAACATCTTTAACAGTACACTTTGCTTGTTAACATAGTTTACACTAACTTTGTTCTATTAACTTAATTGGTTGAAGTAAATAGTTTTATACGCCAAAAAGCACTTTTGTACAATGATTTTAACATCTTTAACTGTAAACTTTGCTTGTTATCATGGTTTACATTAACTTTGTACAATTAACTTAATTGGTTTAAGTAAGTAGTTTTATGTGCAAAATAGCACTTGTTTATAAGAATTTTAACATCTTTATCTGTACACTTTGCTTGTTATCAAGGTTTACATTAACTTTGTTCAATTAACTTAATTGGTTGAAAAAAGCAGTTTTATGTGCAAAATAGCACTTGTTTACAAGTATATTAACATCTTTTACTGCATTCGTTGCTTGTTATCATGGTTTACAAGAACTTTGTTCAATTAACTTAATTGGTTGAACAAAGTAGTTTTATGCGCAAAATAGCACTTATTTACAAGAATTTTAACAACTTTAACAGTACACTTTGCTTGTTAACATAGTTTACACTAACTTTGTTATATGAACTTAATTGGTTGAAGTAAATAGTTTTATACGCCAAAAAGCACTTTTGTACAATGATTTTAACATCTTTAACTTTAAACTTTGCTTGTTATCATGGTTTACATTAACTTTGTACAATTAACTTAATTGGTTGAAGTAAGTAGTTTTATGTGCAAAATAGCACTTGTTTATAAGAATTTTAACATCTTTAACTGTACACTTTGCTTGTTATCAAGGTTTACATTAACTTTGTTCAATTAACTTAATTGGTTGAAAAAAGTAGTTTTATGTGCAAAATAGCACTTGTTTACAAGTATATTAACATCTTTTACTGCATTCTTTGCTTGTTATCATGGTTTACAAGAACTTTGTTCAATTAACTTAATTGGTTGAAGTAAGGAGTTTCATGCGCAAAATAGCACTTGCTTACAAGAATTTTAACGTCTTTAACTTTACATTTTGCTTATTATCAAGGTTTACGTTAACTTTGTTCAATTAACTTAATTGGCTGAGATAAGTAGTTTTATTTGCAAAATATTACTTGTTTACAAGAATCTTAACATCTTTCACTGCACTCTTTGCTTGTTATCATTGTTTATAAGAACTTTGCTCGATCAACTTAATTGGTTGAAGTAAATAGTTTTATACGCGAAAAAGCACTTTTGTACAAGAATTTTAACAACTTTAACTGTACACTTTTCTTGTTAACATAGTTTACACTAACTTTGTTATATTAACTTAATTAGTTGAAGTAAGTAGTTTTATGCGCAAAATAGCACTTTTTTACAATGATTTTAACATCTTTAACTGTAAACTTTGCTTGTTATCATGGTTTACATTAAATTTGTACAATTAACTTAATTGGTTGAAGTAAGTAGTTTTATGTGCAAAATAGCACTTGTTTACAAGAATTTTAACAACTTTAACTGTACACTTTCCTTGTTAACATAGTTTACACTAACTTTGTTATATTAACTTAATTAGTTGAAGTAAGTAGTTTTATGCGCAAAATAGCACTTATGTATAAGTATATTAACATCTTTTACTGCATTCTTTGCTTGTTATCATGGTTTACAAGAACTTTGCACGATTAACTTAATTGGTTGAAGTAAATAGTTTTATACGCGAAAAAGCACTTTTGTACAAGAATTTTAACAACTTTAACTGTACACTTTTCTTGTTATCATTGTTTATAAGAACTTTATTCGATTAACTTAATTGGTTGAAGTAAATAGTTTTATACGCCAAAAAGCACTTTTGTACAATGATTTAACATCTTTAACTGTAAACTTTGCTTGTTATCATGGTTTACATTAACTTTGTACAATTAACTTAATTGGTTGAAGTAAGTACTTTTATGTGCAAGATAGCACTTGTTTATAAGAATTTTAACATCTTTAACTGTACACTTTGCTTGTTATCAAGGTTTACATTAACTTTGTTAAATTAACTTAATTGGTTGAAAAGAGTAGTTTTATGTGCAAAATAGCACTTGTTTACAAGTATATTAACATCTTTTACTGCATTCTTTGCTTGTTATCATGGTTTACAAGAACTTTGTTCAATTAAATTAATTGGTTGAAGTAAGGAGTTTTATGCGCAAAATAGCACTTGTTTACAAGTATTTCAACATCTTTAACTGTACCTTTTCCTTGTTTTCAAAGTTTACATTAACTTTGTTCAATTAACTTAATTGCTTGAAAAAAGTAGTTTTATGTGCAAAATAGCACTTGTTTACAAGTATATTAACATCTCTTACTGCACTCTTTGCTTGTTATCAAGGTTTACGTTAACTTTGTTCAATTAACTTAATTGGTTGAGGTAAGTAGTTTTATGCGCAAAATATTACTAATTTACAAGTATATTAACATCTTTTACTGCATTCTTTGCTTGTTATCATGGTTTACAAGAACTTTGTTCAATTAACTTAATTGGTTGAAGTAAGGAGTTTTATGCGCAAAATAGCACTTGTATACAAGTATTTCAACATCTTTAACTGTACACTTTCCTTGTTTTCAAAGTTTACATTAACTTTGTTCAATTAACTTAATTGCTTGAAAAAAGTAGTTTTATGCGCAAAATATTACTTGTTTACAAGAATCTTAACATCTTTCACTGCACTCTTTGCTTGTTATCATTGTTTATAAGAACTTTGTTCGATTAACTTAATTGGTTGAAGTAAATAGTTTTATACGCCAAAAAGCACTTTTGTACAAGAATTTTAACAACTTTAACTGTACACTTTGCTTGTTAACATAGTTTACACTAACTTTGTTATATGAACTTAATTGGTTGAAGTAAATAGTTTTATACGCCAAAAAGCACTTTTGTACAATGATTTTAACATCTTTAACTTTAAACTTTGCTTGTTATCATGGTTTACATTAACTTTGTACAATTAACTTAATTGGTTGAAGTAAGTAGTTTTATGTGCAAAATAGCACTTGTTTATAAGAATTTTAACATCTTTAACTGTACACTTTGCTTGTTATCAAGGTTTACATTAACTTTGTTCAATTAACTTAATTGGTTGAAAAAAGTAGTTTTATGTGCAAAATAGCACTTGTTTACAAGTATATTAACATCTTTTACTGCATTCTTTGCTTGTTATCATGGTTTAAAAGAACTTTGTTCAATTAACTTAATTGGTTGAAGTAAGGAGTTTTATGCGCAAAATAGCACTTGCTTACAAGAATTTTAACGTCTTTAACTTTACACTTTGCTTATTATCAAGGTTTACGTTAACTTTGTTCAATTAACTTAATTGGTTGAGATAAGTAGTTTTATTCGCAAAATATTACTTGTTTACAAGAATCTTAACATCTTTCACTGCACTCTTTGCTTGTTATCATTGTTTATAAGAACTTTGCTCGATTAACTTAATTGGTTGAAGTAAATAGTTTTATACGCGAAAAAGCACTTTTGTACAAGAATTTTAACAACTTTAACTGTACACTTTTCTTGTTAACATAGTTTACACTAACTTTGTTATATTAACTTAATTAGTTGAAGTAAGTAGTTTTATGCGCAAAATAGCACTTTTTTACAATGATTTTAACATCTTTAACTGTAAACTTTGCTTGTTATCATGGTTTACATTAAATTTGTACAATTAACTTAATTGGTTGAAGTAAGTAGTTTTATGTGCAAAATAGCACTTGTTTACAAGAATTTTAACAACTTTAACTGTACACTTTCCTTGTTAACATAGTTTACACTAACTTTGTTATATTAACTTAATTAGTTGAAGTAAGTAGTTTTATGCGCAAAATAGCACTTATTTATAAGTATATTAACATCTTTTACTGCATTCTTTTCTTGTTATCATTGTTTATAAGAACTTTGTTCGATTAACTTAATTGGTTGAAGTAAATAGTTTTATACGCCAAAAAGCACTTTTGTACAAGAATTTTAACAACTTTAACTGTACACTTTGCTTGTTAACATAGTTTACACTAACTTTGTTATATTAACTTAATTAGTTGAAGTAAGTAGTTTTATGCGCAAAATAGCACTTTTTTTACAATGATTTTAACATCTTTAACAGTACACTTTGCTTGTTAACATAGTTTACACTAACTTTGTTATATTAACTTAATTGGTTGAAGTAAATAGTTTTATACGCCAAAAAGCACTTTTGTACAATGTTTTAAACATCTTTAACTGTAAACTTTGCTTGTTATCATGGTTTACATTAACTTTGTACAATTAACTTAATTGGTTGAAGTAAGTAGTTTTATGTGCAAGATAGCACTTGTTTATAAGAATTTTAACATCTTTAACTGTACACTTTTCTTGTTATCAAGGTTTACATTAACTTTGTTCAATTAACTTAATTGGTTGAAAAGAGTAGTTTTATGTGCAAAATAGCACTTGTTTACAAGTATATTAACATCTTTTACTGCATTCTTTGCTTGTTATCATGGTTTACAAGAACTTTGTTCAATTAACTTAATTGGTTGAAGTAAGGAGTTTTATGCGCAAAATAGCACTTGTTTACAAGTATTTCAACATCTTTAACTGTACACTTTCCTTGTTTTCAAAGTTTACATTAACTTTGTTCAATTAACTTAATTGCTTGAAAAAAGTAGTTTTATGTGCAAAATAGCACTTGTTTACAAGTATATTAACATCTCTTACTGCACTCTTTGCTTGTTATCAAGGTTTACGTTAACTTTGTTCAATTAACTTAATTGGTTGAGGTAAGTAGTTTTATGCGAAAAATATTACTAATTTACAAGTATATTAACATCTTTTACTGCATTCTTTGCTTGTTATCATGGTTTACAAGAACTTTGTTCAATTAACTTAATTGGTTGAAGTAAGGAGTTTTATGCGCAAAATAGCACTTGTATACAAGTATTTCAACATCTTTAACTGTACACTTTCCTTGTTTTAAAAGTTTACATTAACTTTGTTCAATTAACTTAATTGCTTGAAAAAAGTAGTTTTATGCGCAAAATATTACTTGTTTACAAGAATCTTAACATCTTTCACTGCACTCTTTGCTTGTTATCATTGTTTATAAGAACTTTGTTCGATTAACTTAATTGGTTGAAGTAAATAGTTTTATACGCGAAAAAGCACTTTTGTACAAGAATTTTAACAACTTTAACTGTACACTTTTCTTGTTAACATAGTTTACACTAACTTTGTTATATTAACTTAATTAGTTGAAGTAAGTAGTTTTATGCGCAAAATAGCACTTTTTTACAATGATTTTAACATCTTTAACTGTAAACTTTGCTTGTTATCATGGTTTACATTAAATTTGTACAATTAACTTAATTGGTTGAAGTAAGTAGTTTTATGTGCAAAATAGCACTTGTTTACAAGAATTTTAACAACTTTAACTGTACACTTTCCTTGTTAACATAGTTTACACTAACTTTGTTATATTAACTTAATTAGTTGAAGTAAGTAGTTTTATGCGCAAAATAGCACTTATTTATAAGTATATTAACATCTTTTACTGCATTCTTTTCTTGTTATCATTGTTTATAAGAACTTTGTTCGATTAACTTAATTGGTTGAAGTAAATAGTTTTATACGCCAAAAAGCACTTTTGTACAAGAATTTTAACAACTTTAACTGTACACTTTGCTTGTTAACATAGTTTACACTAACTTTGTTATATTAACTTAATTAGTTGAAGTAAGTAGTTTTATGCGCAAAATAGCACTTTTTTTACAATGATTTTAACATCTTTAACAGTACACTTTGCTTGTTAACATAGTTTACACTAACTTTGTTATATTAACTTAATTGGTTGAAGTAAATAGTTTTATACGCCAAAAAGCACTTTTGTACAATGTTTTAAACATCTTTAACTGTAAACTTTGCTTGTTATCATGGTTTACATTAACTTTGTACAATTAACTTAATTGGTTGAAGTAAGTAGTTTTATGTGCAAGATAGCACTTGTTTATAAGAATTTTAACATCTTTAACTGTACACTTTTCTTGTTATCAAGGTTTACATTAACTTTGTTCAATTAACTTAATTGGTTGAAAAGAGTAGTTTTATGTGCAAAATAGCACTTGTTTACAAGTATATTAACATCTTTTACTGCATTCTTTGCTTGTTATCATGGTTTACAAGAACTTTGTTCAATTAACTTAATTGGTTGAAGTAAGGAGTTTTATGCGCAAAATAGCACTTGTTTACAAGTATTTCAACATCTTTAACTGTACACTTTCCTTGTTTTCAAAGTTTACATTAACTTTGTTCAATTAACTTAATTGCTTGAAAAAAGTAGTTTTATGTGCAAAATAGCACTTGTTTACAAGTATATTAACATCTCTTACTGCACTCTTTGCTTGTTATCAAGGTTTACGTTAACTTTGTTCAATTAACTTAATTGGTTGAGGTAAGTAGTTTTATGCGAAAAATATTACTAATTTACAAGTATATTAACATCTTTTACTGCATTCTTTGCTTGTTATCATGGTTTACAAGAACTTTGTTCAATTAACTTAATTGGTTGAAGTAAGGAGTTTTATGCGCAAAATAGCACTTGTATACAAGTATTTCAACATCTTTAACTGTACACTTTCCTTGTTTTAAAAGTTTACATTAACTTTGTTCAATTAACTTAATTGCTTGAAAAAAGTAGTTTTATGCGCAAAATATTACTTGTTTACAAGAATCTTAACATCTTTCACTGCACTCTTTGCTTGTTATCATTGTTTATAAGAACTTTGTTCGATTAACTTAATTGGTTGAAGTAAATAGTTTTATACGCCAAAAAGCACTTTTGTACAAGAATTTTAACAACTTTAACTGTACACTTTGCTTGTTAACATAGTTTACACTAACATTGTTATATTAACTTAATTAGTTGAAGTAAATAGTTTTATACGCGAAAAAGCATTTTTGTACAAGAATTTTAACAACTATAACTGTACACTTTTCTTGTTAACATAGTTTACACTAACTTTGTTATATTAACTTAATTAGTTGAAGTAAGTAGTTTTATGCGCAAAATAGCACTTTTTTACAATGATTTTAACATCTTTAACTGTAAACTTTGCTTGTTATCATGGTTTACATTAACTTTATACAATTAACTTAATTGGTTGAAGTAAGTAGTTTTATGTGCAAAATAGCACTTGTTTATAAGAATTTTAACATCTTTAACTGTACACTTTGCTTGTTATTATGGTTTACAAGAACTTTGTTCAATTAGCTTAATTGGTTGAACAAAGTAGTTTTATGCGCAAAATAGCACTTGTTTACAAGAATTTAAACAACTTTAACAGTACACTTTGCTTGTTAACATAGTTTACACTAACTTTGTTATATTAACTTAATTGGTTGAAGTAAATAGTTTTATACGCCAAAAAGCACTTTTGTACAATGTTTTAAACATCTTTAACTGTAAACTTTGCTTGTTATCATGGTTTACATTAACTTTGTACAATTAACTTAATTGGTTGAAGTAAGTAGTTTTATGTGCAAGATAGCACTTGTTTATAAGAATTTTAACATCTTTAAC
Source organism: Aurelia sp. 3 sensu Dawson et al. (2005) (assembly GCA_964020215.1). NCBI lineage: Eukaryota > Metazoa > Cnidaria > Scyphozoa > Semaeostomeae > Ulmaridae > Aurelia > Aurelia sp. 3 sensu Dawson et al. (2005). The sequence continues at coordinate 9,988,304 of OZ026584.1, forward strand.
TGTACACTTTTCTTGTTATCAAGGTTTACATTAACTTTGTTCAATTAACTTAATTGGTTGAAGTAAGGAGTTTTATGCGCAAAATAGCACTTGTTTACAAGTATTTCAACATCTTTAACTGTACCTTTTCCTTGTTTTCAAAGTTTACATTAACTTTGTTCAATTAACTTAATTGCTTGAAAAAAGTAGTTTTATGTGCAAAATAGCACTTGTTTACAAGTATATTAACATCTCTTACTGCACTCTTTGCTTGTTATCAAGGTTTACGTTAACTTTGTTCAATTAACTTAATTGGTTGAAAAGAGTAGTTTTATGTGCAAAATAGCACTTGTTTACAAGTATATTAACATCTTTTACTGCATTCTTTGCTTGTTATCATGGTTTACAAGAACTTTGTTCAATTAAATTAATTGGTTGAAGTAAGGAGTTTTATGCGCAAAATAGCACTTGTTTACAAGTATTTCAACATCTTTAACTGTACCTTTTCCTTGTTTTCAAAGTTTACATTAACTTTGTTCAATTAACTTAATTGCTTGAAAAAAGTAGTTTTATGTGCAAAATAGCACTTGTTTACAAGTATATTAACATCTCTTACTGCACTCTTTGCTTGTTATCAAGGTTTACGTTAACTTTGTTCAATTAACTTAATTGGTTGAGGTAAGTAGTTTTATGCGCAAAATATTACTAATTTACAAGTATATTAACATCTTTTACTGCATTCTTTGCTTGTTATCATGGTTTACAAGAACTTTGTTCAATTAACTTAATTGGTTGAAGTAAGGAGTTTTATGCGCAAAATAGCACTTGTATACAAGTATTTCAACATCTTTAACTGTACACTTTCCTTGTTTTCAAAGTTTACATTAACTTTGTTCAATTAACTTAATTGCTTGAAAAAAGTAGTTTTATGCGCAAAATATTACTTGTTTACAAGAATCTTAACATCTTTCACTGCACTCTTTGCTTGTTATCATTGTTTATAAGAACTTTGTTCGATTAACTTAATTGGTTGAAGTAAATAGTTTTATACGCCAAAAAGCACTTTTGTACAAGAATTTTAACAACTTTAACTGTACACTTTGCTTGTTAACATAGTTTACACTAACTTTGTTATATTAACTTAATTAGTTGAAGTAAGTAGTTTTATGCGCAAAATAGCACTTTTTTACAATGATTTTAACATCTTTAACTGTAAACTTTGCTTGTTATCATGGTTTACAAGAACTTTGTTCAATTAGCTTAATTGGTTGAACAAAGTAGTTTTATGCGCAAAATAGCACTTGTTTACAAGAATTTAAACAACTTTAACAGTACACTTTGCTTGTTAACATAGTTTACACTAACTTTGTTATATTAACTTAATTGGTTGAAGTAAATAGTTTTATACGCCAAAAAGCACTTTTGTACAATGTTTTAAACATCTTTAACTGTAAACTTTGCTTGTTATCATGGTTTACATTAACTTTGTACAATTAACTTAATTGGTTGAAGTAAGTAGTTTTATGTGCAAGATAGCACTTGTTTATAAGAATTTTAACATCTTTAACTGTACACTTTTCTTGTTATCAAGGTTTACATTAACTTTGTTCAATTAACTTAATTGGTTGAAAAGAGTAGTTTTATGTGCAAAATAGCACTTGTTTACAAGTATATTAACATCTTTTACTGCATTCTTTGCTTGTTATCATGGTTTACAAGAACTTTGTTCAATTAACTTAATTGGTTGAAGTAAGGAGTTTTATGCGCAAAATAGCACTTGTTTACAAGTATTTCAACATCTTTAACTGTACACTTTCCTTGTTTTCAAAGTTTACATTAACTTTGTTCAATTAACTTAATTGCTTGAAAAAAGTAGTTTTATGTGCAAAATAGCACTTGTTTACAAGTATATTAACATCTCTTACTGCACTCTTTGCTTGTTATCAAGGTTTACGTTAACTTTGTTCAATTAACTTAATTGGTTGAGGTAAGTAGTTTTATGCGCAAAATATTACTAATTTACAAGTATATTAACATCTTTTACTGCATTCTTTGCTTGTTATCATGGTTTACAAGAACTTTGTTCAATTAACTTAATTGGTTGAAGTAAGGAGTTTTATGCGCAAAATAGCACTTGTATACAAGTATTTCAACATCTTTAACTGTACACTTTCCTTGTTTTCAAAGTTTACATTAACTTTGTTCAATTAACTTAATTGCTTGAAAAAAGTAGTTTTATGCGCAAAATATTACTTGTTTACAAGAATCTTAACATCTTTCACTGCACTCTTTGCTTGTTATCATTGTTTATAAGAACTTTGTCCGATTAACTTAATTGGTTGAAGTAAATAGTTTTATACGCCAAAAAGCACTTTTGTACAAGAATTTTAACAACTTTAACTGTACACTTTGCTTGTTAACATAGTTTACACTAACATTGTTATATTAACTTAATTAGTTGAAGTAAGTAGTTTTATGCGCAAAATAGCACTTTTTTTTACAATGATTTTAACATCTTTAACAGTACACTTTGCTTGTTAACATAGTTTACACTAACTTTGTTCTAGTAACTTAATTGGTTGAAGTAAATAGTTTTATACGCCAAAAAGCACTTTTGTACAATGATTTTAACATCTTTAACTGTAAACTTTGCTTGTTATCATGGTTTACATTAACTTTGTACAATTAACTTAATTGGTTTAAGTAAGTAGTTTTATGTGCAAAATAGCACTTGTTTATAAGAATTTTAACATCTTTATCTGTACACTTTGCTTGTTATCAAGGTTTACATTAACTTTGTTCAATTAACTTAATTGGTTGAAAAAAGCAGTTTTATGTGCAAAATAGCACTTGTTTACAAGTATATTAACATCTTTTACTGCATTCGTTGCTTGTTATCATGGTTTACAAGAACTTTGTTCAATTAACTTAATTGGTTGAACAAAGTAGTTTTATGCGCAAAATAGCACTTGTTTACAAGAATTTTAACAACTTTAACAGTACACTTTGCTTGTTAACATAGTTTACACTAACTTTGTTATATGAACTTAATTGGTTGAAGTAAATAGTTTTATACGCCAAAAAGCACTTTTGTACAATGATTTTAACATCTTTAACTTTAAACTTTGCTTGTTATCATGGTTTACATTAACTTTGTACAATTAACTTAATTGGTTGAAGTAAGTAGTTTTATGTGCAAAATAGCACTTGTTTATAAGAATTTTAACATCTTTAACTGTACACTTTGCTTGTTATCAAGGTTTACATTAACTTTGTTCAATTAACTTAATTGGTTGAAAAAAGTAGTTTTATGTGCAAAATAGCACTTGTTTACAAGTATATTAACATCTTTTACTCCATTCTTTGCTTGTTATCATGGTTTAAAAGAACTTTGTTCAATTAACTTAATTGGTTGAAGTAAGGAGTTTTATGCGCAAAATAGCACTTGCTTACAAGAATTTTAACGTCTTTAACTTTACACTTTGCTTATTATCAAGGTTTACGTTAACTTTGTTCAATTAACTTAATTGGTTGAGATAAGTAGTTTTATTCGCAAAATATTACTTGTTTACAAGAATCTTAACATCTTTCACTGCACTCTTTGCTTGTTATCATTGTTTATAAGAACTTTGCTCGATTAACTTAATTGGTTGAAGTAAATAGTTTTATACGCGAAAAAGCACTTTTGTACAAGAATTTTAACAACTTTAACTGTACACTTTTCTTGTTAACATAGTTTACACTAACTTTGTTATATTAACTTAATTAGTTGAAGTAAGTAGTTTTATGCGCAAAATAGCACTTTTTTACAATGATTTTAACATCTTTAACTGTAAACTTTGCTTGTTATCATGGTTTACATTAAATTTGTACAATTAACTTAATTGGTTGAAGTAAGTAGTTTTATGTGCAAAATAGCACTTGTTTACAAGAATTTTAACAACTTTAACTGTACACTTTCCTTGTTAACATAGTTTACACTAACTTTGTTATATTAACTTAATTAGTTGAAGTAAGTAGTTTTATGCGCAAAATAGCACTTATTTATAAGTATATTAACATCTTTTACTGCATTCTTTTCTTGTTATCATTGTTTATAAGAACTTTGTTCGATTAACTTAATTGGTTGAAGTAAATAGTTTTATACGCCAAAAAGCACTTTTGTACAAGAATTTTAACAACTTTAACTGTACACTTTGCTTGTTAACATAGTTTACACTAACTTTGTTATATTAACTTAATTAGTTGAAGTAAGTAGTTTTATGCGCAAAATAGCACTTTTTTTACAATGATTTTAACATCTTTAACAGTACACTTTGCTTGTTAACATAGTTTACACTAACTTTGTTATATTAACTTAATTGGTTGAAGTAAATAGTTTTATACGCCAAAAAGCACTTTTGTACAATGTTTTAAACATCTTTAACTGTAAACTTTGCTTGTTATCATGGTTTACATTAACTTTGTACAATTAACTTAATTGGTTGAAGTAAGTAGTTTTATGTGCAAGATAGCACTTGTTTATAAGAATTTTAACATCTTTAACTGTACACTTTTCTTGTTATCAAGGTTTACATTAACTTTGTTCAATTAACTTAATTGGTTGAAAAGAGTAGTTTTATGTGCAAAATAGCACTTGTTTACAAGTATATTAACATCTTTTACTGCATTCTTTGCTTGTTATCATGGTTTACAAGAACTTTGTTCAATTAACTTAATTGGTTGAAGTAAGGAGTTTTATGCGCAAAATAGCACTTGTTTACAAGTATTTCAACATCTTTAACTGTACACTTTCCTTGTTTTCAAAGTTTACATTAACTTTGTTCAATTAACTTAATTGCTTGAAAAAAGTAGTTTTATGTGCAAAATAGCACTTGTTTACAAGTAAATTAACATCTCTTACTGCACTCTTTGCTTGTTATCAAGGTTTACGTTAACTTTGTTCAATTAACTTAATTGGTTGAGGTAAGTAGTTTTATGCGAAAAATATTACTAATTTACAAGTATATTAACATCTTTTACTGCATTCTTTGCTTGTTATCATGGTTTACAAGAACTTTGTTCAATTAACTTAATTGGTTGAAGTAAGGAGTTTTATGCGCAAAATAGCACTTGTATACAAGTATTTCAACATCTTTAACTGTACACTTTCCTTGTTTTAAAAGTTTACATTAACTTTGTTCAATTAACTTAATTGCTTGAAAAAAGTAGTTTTATGCGCAAAATATTACTTGTTTACAAGAATCTTAACATCTTTCACTGCACTCTTTGCTTGTTATCATTGTTTATAAGAACTTTGTTCGATTAACTTAATTGGTTGAAGTAAATAGTTTTATACGCCAAAAAGCACTTTTGTACAAGAATTTTAACAACTTTAACTGTACACTTTGCTTGTTAACATAGTTTACACTAACATTGTTATATTAACTTAATTAGTTGAAGTAAGTAGTTTTATGCGCAAAATAGCACTTTTTTACAATGATTTTAACATCTTTAACAGTACACTTTGCTTGTTAACATAGTTTACACTAACTTTGTTCTATTAACTTAATTGGTTGAAGTAAATAGTTTTATACGCCAAAAAGCACTTTTGTACAATGATTTTAACATCTTTAACTGTAAACTTTGCTTGTTATCATGGTTTACATTAACTTTGTACAATTAACTTAATTGGTTTAAGTAAGTAGTTTTATGTGCAAAATAGCACTTGTTTATAAGAATTTTAACATCTTTATCTGTACACTTTGCTTGTTATCAAGGTTTACATTAACTTTGTTCAATTAACTTAATTGGTTAAAAAAAGCAGTTTTATGTGCAAAATAGCACTTGTTTACAAGTATATTAACATCTTTTACTGCATTCGTTGCTTGTTATCATGGTTTACAAGAACTTTGTTCAATTAACTTAATTGGTTGAACAAAGTAGTTTTATGCGCAAAATAGCACTTGTTTACAAGAATTTTAACAACTTTAACAGTACACTTTGCTTGTTAACATAGTTTACACTAACTTTGTTATATGAACTTAATTGGTTGAAGTAAATAGTTTTATACGCCAAAAAGCACTTTTGTACAATGATTTTAACATCTTTAACTTTAAACTTTGCTTGTTATCATGGTTTACATTAACTTTGTACAATTAACTTAATTGGTTGAAGTAAGTAGTTTTATGTGCAAAATAGCACTTGTTTATAAGAATTTTAACATCTTTAACTGTACACTTTGCTTGTTATCAAGGTTTACATTAACTTTGTTCAATTAACTTAATTGGTTGAAAAAAGTAGTTTTATGTGCAAAATAGCACTTGTTTACAAGTATATTAACATCTTTTACTGCATTCTTTGCTTGTTATCTTGGTTTAAAAGAACTTTGTTCAATTAACTTAATTGGTTGAAGTAAGGAGTTTTATGCGCAAAATAGCACTTGCTTACAAGAATTTTAACGTCTTTAACTTTACACTTTGCTTATTATCAAGGTTTACGTTAACTTTGTTCAATTAACTTAATTGGTTGAGATAAGTAGTTTTATTCGCAAAATATTACTTGTTTACAAGAATCTTAACATCTTTCACTGCACTCTTTGCTTGTTATCATTTTTTATAAGAACTTTGCTCGATTAACTTAATTGGTTGAAGTAAATAGTTTTATACGCGAAAAAGCACTTTTGTACAAGAATTTTAACAACTTTAACTGTACACTTTTCTTGTTAACATAGTTTACACTAACTTTGTTATATTAACTTAATTAGGTGAAGTAAGTAGTTTTATGCGCAAAATAGCACTTTTTTACAATGATTTTAACATCTTTAACTGTAAACTTTGCTTGTTATCATGGTTTACATTAAATTTGTACAATTAACTTAATTGGTTGAAGTAAGTAGTTTTATGTGCAAAATAGCACTTGTTTACAAGAATTTTAACAACTTTAACTGTACACTTTCCTTGTTAACATAGTTTACACTAACTTTGTTATATTAACTTAATTAGTTGAAGTAAGTAGTTTTATGCGCAAAATAGCACTTATTTATAAGTATATTAACATCTTTTACTGCATTCTTTGCTTGTTATCATGGTTTACAAGAACTTTGCTCGATTAACCTAATTGGTTGAAGTAAATAGTTTTATACGCGAAAAAGCACTTTTGTACAAGAATTTTAACAACTTTAACTGTACACTTTTCTTGTTATCATTGTTTATAAGAACTTTGTTCGATTAACTTAATTGGTTGAAGTAAATAGTTTTATACGCCAAAAAGCACTTTTGTACAAGAATTTTAACAACTTTAACTGTACACTTTGCTTGTTAACATAGTTTACACTAACTTTGTTATATTAACTTAATTAGTTGAAGTAAGTAGTTTTATGCGCAAAATAGCACTTTTTTTACAATGATTTTAACATCTTTAACAGTACACTTTGCTTGTTAACATAGTTTACACTAACTTTGTTCTATTAACTTAATTGGTTGAAGTAAATAGTTTTATACGCCAAAAAGCACTTTTGTACAATGATTTTAACATCTTTAACTGTAAACTTTGCTTGTTATCATGGTTTACATTAACTTTGTACAATTAACTTAATTGGTTTAAGTAAGTAGTTTTATGTGCAAAATAGCACTTATTTATAAGAATTTTAACATCTTTATCTGTACACTTTGCTTGTTATCAAGGTTTACATTAACTTTGTTCAATTAACTTAATTGGTTGAAAAAAGCAGTTTTATGTGCAAAATAGCACTTGTTTACAAGTATATTAACATCTTTTACTGCATTCGTTGCTTGTTATCATGGTTTACAAGAACTTTGTTCAATTAACTTAATTGGTTGAACAAAGTAGTTTTATGCGCAAAATAGCACTTGTTTACAAGAATTTTAACAACTTTAACAGTACACTTTGCTTGTTAACATAGTTTACACTAACTTTGTTATATGAACTTAATTGGTTGAAGTAAATAGTTTTATACGCCAAAAAGCACTTTTGTACAATGATTTTAACATCTTTAACTTTAAACTTTGCTTGTTATCATGGTTTACATTAACTTTGTACAATTAACTTAATTGGTTGAAGTAAGTAGTTTTATGTGCAAAATAGCACTTGTTTATAAGAATTTTAACATCTTTAACTGTACACTTTGCTTGTTATCAAGGTTTACATTAACTTTGTTCAATTAACTTAATTGGTTGAAAAAAGTAGTTTTATGTGCAAAATAGCACTTGTTTACAAGTATATTAACATCTTTTACTCCATTCTTTGCTTGTTATCATGGTTTAAAAGAACTTTGTTCAATTAACTTAATTGGTTGAAGTAAGGAGTTTTATGCGCAAAATAGCACTTGCTTACAAGAATTTTAACGTCTTTAACTTTACACTTTGCTTATTATCAAGGTTTACGTTAACTTTGTTCAATTAACTTAATTGGTTGAGATAAGTAGTTTTATTCGCAAAATATTACTTGTTTACAAGAATCTTAACATCTTTCACTGCACTCTTTGCTTGTTATCATTGTTTATAAGAACTTTGCTCGATTAACTTAATTGGTTGAAGTAAGTAGTTTTATGTGCAAAATAGCACTTGTTTACAAGAATTTTAACAACTTTAACTGTACACTTTCCTTGTTAACATAGTTTACACTAACTTTGTTATATTAACTTAATTAGTTGAAGTAAGTAGTTTTATGCGCAAAATAGCACTTATTTATAAGTATATTAACATCTTTTACTGCATTCTTTGCTTGTTATCATGGTTTACAAGAACTTTGCTCGATTAACTTAATTGGTTGAAGTAAATAGTTTTATATGCGAAAAAGCACTTTTGTACAATGATTTAACATCTTTAACTGTAAACTTTGCTTGTTATCATGGTTTACATTAACTTTGTACAATTAACTTAATTGGTTGAAGTAAGTACTTTTATGTGCAAGATAGCACTTGTTTATAAGAATTTTAACATCTTTAACTGTACACTTTGCTTGTTATCAAGGTTTACATTAACTTTGTTCAATTAACTTAATTGGTTGAAAAGAGTAGTTTTATGTGCAAAATAGCACTTGTTTACAAGTATATTAACATCTTTTACTGCATTCTTTGCTTGTTATCATTGTTTATAAGAACTTTGCTCGATTAACTTAATTGGTTGAAGTAAATAGTTTTATACGCGAAAAAGCACTTTTGTACAAGAATTTTAACAACTTTAACTGTACACTTTTCTTGTTAACATAGTTTACACTAACTTTGTTATATTAACTTAATTAGTTGAAGTAAGTAGTTTTATGCGCAAAATAGCACTTTTTTACAATGATTTTAACATCTTTAACTGTAAACTTTGCTTGTTATCATGGTTTACATTAAATTTGTACAATTAACTTAATTGGTTGAAGTAAGTAGTTTTATGTGCAAAATAGCACTTGTTTACAAGAATTTTAACAACTTTAACTGTACACTTTCCTTGTTAACATAGTTTACACTAACTTTGTTATATTAACTTAATTAGTTGAAGTAAGTAGTTTTATGCGCAAAATAGCACTTATTTATAAGTATATTAACATCTTTTACTGCATTCTTTGCTTGTTATCATGGTTTACAAGAACTTTGCTCGATTAACCTAATTGGTTGAAGTAAATAGTTTTATACGCGAAAAAGCACTTTTGTACAAGAATTTTAACAACTTTAACTGTACACTTTTCTTGTTATCATTGTTTATAAGAACTTTGTTCGATTAACTTAATTGGTTGAAGTAAATAGTTTTATACGCCAAAAAGCACTTTTGTACAAGAATTTTAACAACTTTAACTGTACACTTTGCTTGTTAACATAGTTTACACTAACTTTGTTATATTAACTTAATTAGTTGAAGTAAGTAGTTTTATGCGCAAAATAGCACTTTTTTTACAATGATTTTAACATCTTTAACAGTACACTTTGCTTGTTAACATAGTTTACACTAACTTTGTTCTATTAACTTAATTGGTTGAAGTAAATAGTTTTATACGCCAAAAAGCACTTTTGTACAATGATTTTAACATCTTTAACTGTAAACTTTGCTTGTTATCATGGTTTACATTAACTTTGTACAATTAACTTAATTGGTTTAAGTAAGTAGTTTTATGTGCAAAATAGCACTTGTTTATAAGAATTTTAACATCTTTATCTGTACACTTTGCTTGTTATCAAGGTTTACATTAACTTTGTTCAATTAACTTAATTGGTTGAAAAAAGCAGTTTTATGTGCAAAATAGCACTTGTTTACAAGTATATTAACATCTTTTACTGCATTCGTTGCTTGTTATCATGGTTTACAAGAACTTTGTTCAATTAACTTAATTGGTTGAACAAAGTAGTTTTATGCGCAAAATAGCACTTGTTTACAAGAATTTTAACAACTTTAACAGTACACTTTGCTTGTTAACATAGTTTACACTAACTTTGTTATATGAACTTAATTGGTTGAAGTAAATAGTTTTATACGCCAAAAAGCACTTTTGTACAATGATTTTAACATCTTTAACTTTAAACTTTGCTTGTTATCATGGTTTACATTAACTTTGTACAATTAACTTAATTGGTTGAAGTAAGTAGTTTTATGTGCAAAATAGCACTTGTTTATAAGAATTTTAACATCTTTAACTGTACACTTTGCTTGTTATCAAGGTTTACATTAACTTTGTTCAATTAACTTAATTGGTTGAAAAAAGTAGTTTTATGTGCAAAATAGCACTTGTTTACAAGTATATTAACATCTTTTACTCCATTCTTTGCTTGTTATCATGGTTTAAAAGAACTTTGTTCAATTAACTTAATTGGTTGAAGTAAGGAGTTTTATGCGCAAAATAGCACTTGCTTACAAGAATTTTAACGTCTTTAACTTTACACTTTGCTTATTATCAAGGTTTACGTTAACTTTGTTCAATTAACTTAATTGGTTGAGATAAGTAGTTTTATTCGCAAAATATTACTTGTTTACAAGAATCTTAACATCTTTCACTGCACTCTTTGCTTGTTATCATTGTTTATAAGAACTTTGCTCGATTAACTTAATTGGTTGAAGTAAGTAGTTTTATGTGCAAAATAGCACTTGTTTACAAGAATTTTAACAACTTTAACTGTACACTTTCCTTGTTAACATAGTTTACACTAACTTTGTTATATTAACTTAATTAGTTGAAGTAAGTAGTTTTATGCGCAAAATAGCACTTATTTATAAGTATATTAACATCTTTTACTGCATTCTTTGCTTGTTATCATGGTTTACAAGAACTTTGCTCGATTAACTTAATTGGTTGAAGTAAATAGTTTTATATGCGAAAAAGCACTTTTGTACAATGATTTAACATCTTTAACTGTAAACTTTGCTTGTTATCATGGTTTACATTAACTTTGTACAATTAACTTAATTGGTTGAAGTAAGTACTTTTATGTGCAAGATAGCACTTGTTTATAAGAATTTTAACATCTTTAACTGTACACTTTGCTTGTTATCAAGGTTTACATTAACTTTGTTCAATTAACTTAATTGGTTGAAAAGAGTAGTTTTATGTGCAAAATAGCACTTGTTTACAAGTATATTAACATCTTTTACTGCATTCTTTGCTTGTTATCATTGTTTATAAGAACTTTGCTCGATTAACTTAATTGGTTGAAGTAAATAGTTTTATACGCGAAAAAGCACTTTTGTACAAGAATTTTAACAACTTTAACTGTACACTTTTCTTGTTAACATAGTTTACACTAACTTTGTTATATTAACTTAATTAGTTGAAGTAAGTAGTTTTATGCGCAAAATAGCACTTTTTTACAATGATTTTAACATCTTTAACTGTAAACTTTGCTTGTTATCATGGTTTACATTAACTTTGTACAATTAACTTAATTGGTTGAAGTAAGTAGTTTTATGTGCAAAATAGCACTTGTTTATAAGTATTTCAACATCTTTAACTGTACACTTTCCTTGTTATCAAAGTTTACATTAACTTTGTTCAATTATCTTAATTGCTTGAAAAAAGTAGTTTTATGTGCAAAATAGCACTTGTTTACAAGTATATTAACATCTTTTACTACACTCTTTGCTTGTTATCATGGTTTACAAGAATTTTGTTCAATTAACTTAATTAGTTGAAGTAAGTAGTTTTATGCGCAAAATAGCACTTTTTTACAATGATTTTAACATCTTTAACTGTAAACTTTGCTTGTTATCATGGTTTACATTAACTTTGTACAATTAACTTAATTGGTTGAAGTAAGTAGTTTTATGTGCAAAATAGCACTTGTTTATAAGAATTTTAACATCTTTAACTGTACACTTTGCTTGTTATCATGGTTTACAAGAACTTTGTTCAATTAGCTTAATTGGTTGAACAAAGTAGTTTTATGCGCAAAATAGCACTTGTTTACAAGAATTTAAACAACTTTAACAGTACACTTTGCTTGTTAACATAGTTTACACTAACTTTGTTATATTAACTTAATTGGTTGAAGTAAATAGTTTTATACGCCAAAAAGCACTTTTGTACAATGTTTTAAACATCTTTAACTGTAAACTTTGCTTGTTATCATGGTTTACATTAACTTTGTACAATTAACTTAATTGGTTGAAGTAAGTAGTTTTATGTGCAAGATAGCACTTGTTTATAAGAATTTTAACATCTTTAACTGTACACTTTTCTTGTTATCAAGGTTTAGATTAACTTTGTTCAATTAACTTAATTGGTTGAAAAGAGTAGTTTTATGTGCAAAATAGCACTTGTTTACAAGTATATTAACATCTTTTACTGCATTCTTTGCTTGTTATCATGGTTTACAAGAACTTTGTTCAATTAACTTAATTGGTTGAAGTAAGGAGTTTTATGCGCAAAATAGCACTTGTTTACAAGTATTTCAACATCTTTAACTGTACACTTTCCTTGTTTTCAAAGTTTACATTAACTTTGTTCAATTAACTTAATTGCTTGAAAAAAGTAGTTTTATGTGCAAAATAGCACTTGTTTACAAGTATATTAACATCTCTTACTGCACTCTTTGCTTGTTATCAAGGTTTACGTTAACTTTGTTCAATTAACTTAATTGGTTGAGGTAAGTAGTTTTATGCGCAAAATATTACTTGTTTACAAGTATATTAACATCTTTTACTGCACTCTTTGCTTGTTATCATTGTTTATAAGAACTTTGTTCGATTAACTTAATTGGTTGAAGTAAATAGTTTTATACGCCAAAAAGCACTTTTGTACAAGAATTTTAACAACTTTAACTGTACACTTTGCTTGTTAACATAGTTTACACTAACTTTGTTATATTAACTTAATTAGTTGAAGTAAGTAGTTTTATGCGCAAAATAGCACTTTTTTTACAATGATTTTAACATCTTTAACAGTACACTTTGCTTGTTAACATAGTTTACACTAACTTTGTTCTATTAACTTAATTGGTTGAAGTAAATAGTTTTATACGCCAAAAAGCACTTTTGTACAATGATTTTAACATCTTTAACTGTAAACTTTGCTTGTTATCATGGTTTACATTAACTTTGTACAATTAACTTAATTGGTTTAAGTAAGTAGTTTTATGTGCAAAATAGCACTTGTTTATAAGAATTTTAACATCTTTATCTGTACACTTTGCTTGTTATCAAGGTTTACATTAACTTTGTTCAATTAACTTAATTGGTTGAAAAAAGTAGTTTTATGTGCAAAATAGCACTTGTTTACAAGTATATTAACATCTTTTACTGCATTCGTTGCTTGTTATCATGGTTTACAAGAACTTTGTTCAATTAACTTAATTGGTTGAACAAAGTAGTTTTATGCGCAAAATAGCACTTGTTTACAAGAATTTTAACAACTTTAACAGTACACTTTGCTTGTTAACATAGTTTACACTAACTTTGTTATATGAACTTAATTGGTTGAAGTAAATAGTTTTATACGCCAAAAAGCACTTTTGTACAATGATTTTAACATCTTTAACTTTAAACTTTGCTTGTTATCATGGTTTACATTAACTTTGTACAATTAACTTAATTGGTTGAAGTAAGTAGTTTTATGTGCAAAATAGCACTTGTTTATAAGAATATTAACATCTTTAACTGTACACTTTGCTTGTTATCAAGGTTTACATTAACTTTGTTCAATTAACTTAATTGGTTGAAAAAAGTAGTTTTATGTGCAAAATAGCACTTGTTTACAAGTATATTAACATCTTTTACTGCATTCTTTGCTTGTTATCATGGTTTAAAAGAACTTTGTTCAATTAACTTAATTGGTTGAAGTAAGGAGTTTTATGCGCAAAATAGCACTTGCTTACAAGAATTTTAACGTCTTTAACTTTACACTTTGCTTATTATCAAGGTTTACGTTAACTTTGTTCAATTAACTTAATTGGTTGAGATAAGTAGTTTTATTCGCAAAATATTACTTGTTTACAAGAATCTTAACATCTTTCACTGCACTCTTTGCTTGTTATCATTGTTTATAAGAACTTTGCTCGATTAACTTAATTGGTTGAAGTAAATAGTTTTATACGCGAAAAAGCACTTTTGTACAAGAATTTTAACAACTTTAACTGTACACTTTTCTTGTTAACATAGTTTACACTAACTTTGTTATATTAACTTAATTAGTTGAAGTAAGTAGTTTTATGCGCAAAATAGCACTTTTTTACAATGATTTTAACATCTTTAACTGTAAACTTTGCTTGTTATCATGGTTTACATTAACTTTGTACAATTAACTTAATTGGTTGAAGTAAGTAGTTTTATGTGCAAAATAGCACTTGTTTATAAGTATTTCAACATCTTTAACTGTACACTTTCCTTGTTATCAAAGTTTACATAAACTTCGTTCAATTATCTTAATTGCTTGAAAAAAGTAGTTTTATGTGCAAAATAGCACTTGTTTACAAGTATATTAACATCTTTTACTACACTCTTTGCTTGTTATCATGGTTTACAAGAATTTTGTTCAATTAACTTAATTAGTTGAAGTAAGTAGTTTTATGCGCAAAATAGCACTTTTTTACAATGATTTTAACATCTTTAACTGTAAACTTTGCTTGTTATCATGGTTTACATTAACTTTGTACAATTAACTTAATTGGTTGAAGTAAGTAGTTTTATGTGCAAAATAGCACTTGTTTATAAGAATTTTAACATCTTTAACTGTACACTTTGCTTGTTATCATGGTTTACAAGAACTTTGTTCAATTAGCTTAATTGGTTGAACAAAGTAGTTTTATGCGCAAAATAGCACTTGTTTACAAGAATTTAAACAACTTTAACAGTACACTTTGCTTGTTAACATAGTTTACACTAACTTTGTTATATTAACTTAATTGGTTGAAGTAAATAGTTTTATACGCCAAAAAGCACTTTTGTACAATGTTTTAAACATCTTTAACTGTAAACTTTGCTTGTTATCATGGTTTACATTAACTTTGTACAATTAACTTAATTGGTTGAAGTAAGTAGTTTTATGTGCAAGATAGCACTTGTTTATAAGAATTTTAACATCTTTAACTGTACACTTTTCTTGTTATCAAGGTTTACATTAACTTTGTTCAATTAACTTAATTGGTTGAAAAGAGTAGTTTTATGTGCAAAATAGCACTTGTTTACAAGTATATTAACATCTTTTACTGCATTCTTTGCTTGTTATCATGGTTTACGAGAACTTTGTTCAATTAACTTAATTGGTTGAAGTAAGGAGTTTTATGCGCAAAATAGCACTTGTTTACAAGTATTTCAACATCTTTAACTGTACACTTTCCTTGTTTTCAAAGTTTACATTAACTTTGTTCAATTAACTTAATTGCTTGAAAAAAGTAGTTTTATGTGCAAAATAGCACTTGTTTACAAGTATATTAACATCTCTTACTGCACTCTTTGCTTGTTATCAAGGTTTACGTTAACTTTGTTCAATTAACTTAATTGGTTGAGGTAAGTAGTTTTATGCGCAAAATATTACTTGTTTACAAGTATATTAACATCTTTTACTGCACTCTTTGCTTGTTATCATTGTTTATAAGAACTTTTTTCGATTAACTTAATTGGTTGAAGTAAATAGTTTTATACGCCAAAAAGCACTTTTGTACAAGAATTTTAACAACTTTAACTGTACACTTTGCTTGTTAACATAGTTTACACTAACTTTGTTATATTAACTTAATTAGTTGAAGTAAGTAGTTTTATGTGCAAGATAGCACTTGTTTATAAGAATTTTAACATCTTTAACTGTACACTTTTCTTGTTATCAAGGTTTACATTAACTTTGTTCAATTAACTTAATTGGTTGAAAAGAGTAGTTTTATGTGCAAAATAGCACTTTTGTACAATGATTTTAACATCTTTAACTGTAAACTTTGCTTGTTATCATGGTTTACATTAACTTTGTACAATTAACTTAATTGGTTTAAGTAAGTAGTTTTATGTGCAAAATAGCACTTGTTTATAAGAATTTTAACATCTTTATCTGTACACTTTGCTTGTTATCAAGGTTTACATTAACTTTGTTCAATTAACTTAATTGGTTGAAAAAAGTAGTTTTATGTGCAAAATAGCACTTGTTTACAAGTATATTAACATCTTTTACTGCATTCCTGGCTTGTTATCATGGTTTACAAGAACTTTGTTCAATTAACTTAATTGGTTGAACAAAGTAGTTTTATGCGCAAAATAGCACTTGTTTACAAGAATTTTAACAACTTTAACAGTACACTTTGCTTGTTAACATAGTTTACACTAACTTTGTTATATGAACTTAATTGGTTGAAGTAAATAGTTTTATACGCCAAAAAGCACTTTTGTACAATGATTTTAACATCTTTAACTTTAAACTTTGCTTGTTATCATGGTTTACATTAACTTTGTACAATTAACTTAATTGGTTGAAGTAAGTAGTTTTATGTGCAAATTAGCACTTGTTTATAAGAATATTAACATCTTTAACTGTACACTTTGCTTGTTATCAAGGTTTACATTAACTTTGTTCAATTAACTTAATTGGTTGCAAAAAGTAGTTTTATGTGCAAAATAGCACTTGTTTACAAGTATATTAACATCTTTTACTGCATTCTTTGCTTGTTATCATGGTTTAAAAGAACTTTGTTCAATTAACTTAATTGGTTGAAGTAAGGAGTTTTATGCGCAAAATAGCACTTGCTTACAAGAATTTTAACGTCTTTAACTTTACACTTTGCTTATTATCGAGGTTTACGTTAACTTTGTTCAATTAACTTAATTGGTTGAGATAAGTAGTTTTATTCGCAAAATATTACTTGTTTACAAGAATCTTAACATCTTTCACTGCACTCTTTGCTTGTTATCATTGTTTATAAGAACTTTGCTCGATTAACTTAATTGGTTGAAGTAAATAGTTTTATACGCGAAAAAGCACTTTTGTACAAGAATTTTAACAACTTTAACTGTACACTTTTCTTGTTAACATAGTTTACACTAACTTTGTTATATTAACTTAATTAGTTGAAGTAAGTAGTTTTATGCGCAAAATAGCACTTTTTTACAATGATTTTAACATCTTTAACTGTAAACTTTGCTTGTTATCATGGTTTACATTAAATTTGTACAATTGACTTAATTGGTTGAAGTAAGTAGTTTTATGTGCAAAATAGCACTTGTTTACAAGAATTTTAACAACTTTAACTGTACACAATCCTTGTTAACATAGTTTACACTAACTTTGTTATATTAACTTAATTAGTTGAACTAAGTAGTTTTATGCGCAAAATAGCACTCACCCATAAGTATATTAACATCTTTTACTGCATTCTTTGCTTGTTATCATGGTTTACAAGAACTTTGCTCGATTAACTTAATTGGTTGAAGTAAATAGTTTTATACGCGAAAAAGCACTTTTGTACAAGAATTTTAACAACTTTAACTGTACACTTTTCTTGTTAACATAGTTTACACTAACTTTGTTATATTAACTTAATTAGTTGAAGTAAGTAGTTTTATGCGCAAAATAGCACTTTTTTACAATGATTTTAACATCTTTAACTGTAAACTTTACTTGTTATCATGGTTTACATTAAATTTGTACAATTAACTTAATTGGTTGAAGTAAGTAGTTTTATGTGCAAAATAGCACTTGTTTACAAGAATTTTAACAGCTTTAACTGTACACTTTGCTTGTTATCAAGGTTTACATTAACTTTGTTCAATTAACTTAATTGGTTGAAAAGAGTAGTTTTATGTGCAAAATAGCACTTGTTTACAAGTATATTAACATCTTTTACTGCATTCTTTCCTTGTTATCATTGTTTATAAGAACTTTGCTCGATTAACTTAATTGGTTGAAGTAAATAGTTTTATACGCGAAAAAGCACTTTTGTACAAGAATTTTAACAACTTTAACTGTACACTTTTCTTGTTAACATAGTTTACACTAACTTTGTTATATTAACTTAATTAGTTGAAGTAAGTAGTTTTATGCGCAAAATAGCACTTTTTTACAATGATTTTAACATCTTTAACTGTAAACTTTACTTGTTATCATGGTTTACATTAAATTTGTACAATTAACTTAATTGGTTGAAGTAAGTAGTTTTATGTGCAAAATAGCACTTGTTTACAAGAATTTTAACAGCTTTAACTGTACACTTTGCTTGTTATCAAGGTTTACATTAACTTTGTTCAATTAACTTAATTGGTTGAAAAGAGTAGTTTTATGTGCAAAATAGCACTTGTTTACAAGTATATTAACATCTTTTACTGCATTCTTTCCTTGTTATCATTGTTTATAAGAACTTTGCTCGATTAACTTAATTGGTTGAAGTAAATAGTTTTATACGCGAAAAAGCACTTTTGTACAAGAATTTTAACAACTTTAACTGTACACTTTTCTTGTTAACATAGTTTACACTAACTTTGTTATATTAACTTAATTAGTTGAAGTAAGTAGTTTTATGCGCAAAATAGCACTTTTTTACAATGATTTTAACATCTTTAACTGTAAACTTTGCTTGTTATCATGGTTTACATTAACTTTGTACAATTAACTTAATTGGTTGAAGTAAGTAGTTTTATGTGCAAAATAGCACTTGTTTATAAGAATTTTAACATCTTTAATTGTACACTTTGCTTGTTATCAAGGCTTACATTAACTTTGTTCAATTAACTTAATTGGTTAAAAAAAGTAGTTTTATGTGCAAAATAGCACTTGTTTACAAGTACATTAACATCTTTTACTGCATTCTTTGCTTGTTATCATGGTTTACAAGAACTTTGTTCAATTAACTTAATTGGTTGAAGTAAGGAGTTTTATGCGCAAAATAGCACTTGTTTACAAGAATTTTAACAACTTTAACTGTACACTTTGCTTGTTAACATAGTTTACACTAACTTTGTTATATTAACTTAATTAGTTGAAGTAAGTAGTTTTATGCGCAAAATAGCATTTTTTACAATGATTTTAACATCTTTAACTGTAAACTTTGCTTGTTATCATGGTTTACAAGAATTTTGTTCAATTAACTTAATTGGTTGAAGTAAGTAGCTTTATGCGCAAAATACTACTTGTTTACAAGAATCTTAACATCTTTCACTGCACTCTTTGCATGTTATCATTGTTTATAAGAACTTTGTTCGATTAACTTAATTGGTTGAAGTAAATAGTTTTATACGCCAAAAAGCACTTTTGTACAATGATTTTAACTGTAAACTTTGCTTGTTATCATGGTTTACATTAACTTTGTACAATTAACTTAATTGGTTGAAGTAAGTAGTTTTATGTGCAAAATAGCACTTGTTTATAAGAATTTTAACATCTTTAACTGTACACTTTGCTTGTTATCATGGTTTACAAGAACTTTGTTCAATTAGCTTAATTGGTTGAACAAAGTAGTTTTATGCGCAAAATAGCACTTGTTTACAAGAATTTAAACAACTTTAACAGTACACTTTGCTTGTTAACATAGTTTACACTAACTTTGTTATATTAACTTAATTGGTTGAAGTAAATAGTTTTATACGCCAAAAAGCACTTTTGTACAATGTTTTAAACATCTTTAACTGTAAACTTTGCTTGTTATCATGGTTTACATTAACTTTGTACAATTAACTTAATTGGTTGAAGTAAGTAGTTTTATGTGCAAGATAGCACTTGTTTATAAGAATTTTAACATCTTTAACTGTACACTTTTCTTGTTATCAAGGTTTACATTAACTTTGTTCAATGAACTTAATTGGTTGAAAAGAGTAGTTTTATGTGCAAAATAGCACTTGTTTACAAGTATATTATTATCTTTTACTGCATTCTTTGCTTGTTATCATGGTTTACAAGAACTTTGTTCAATTAACTTAATTGGTTGAAGTAAGGAGTTTTATGCGCAAAATAGCACTTGTTTACAAGTATTTCAACATCTTTAACTGTACACTTTCCTTGTTTTCAAAGTTTACATCAACTTTGTTCAATTAACTTAATTGCTTGAAAAAAGTAGTTTTATGTGCAAAATAGCACTTGTTTACAAGTATATTAACATCTCTTACTGCACTCTTTGCTTGTTATCAAGGTTTACGTTAACTTTGTTCAATTAACTTAATTGGTTGAGGTAAGTAGTTTTATGCGCAAAATATTACTTGTTTACAAGTATATTAACATCTTTTACTGCATTCTTTGCTTGTTATCATGGTTTACAAGAACTTTGTTCAATTAACTTAATTGGTTGAAGTAAGGAGTTTTATACGCGAAAAAGCACTTTTGTACAAGAATTTTAACAACTTTAACTGTACACTTTTCTTGTTAACATAGTTTACACTAACATTGTTATATTAACTTAATTAGTTGAAGTAAGTAGTTTTATGCGCAAAATAGCACTTTTTTTACAATGATTTTAACATCTTTAACAGTACACTTTGCTTGTTAACATAGTTTACACTAACTTTGTTCTATTAACTTAATTGGTTGAAGTAAATAGTTTTATACGCCAAAAAGCACTTTTGTACAATGATTTTAACATCTTTAACTGTAAACTTTGCTTGTTATCATGGTTTACATTAACTTTGTACAATTAACTTAATTGGTTTAAGTAAGTAGTTTTATGTGCAAAATAGCACTTGTTTATAAGAATTTTAACATCTTTATCTGTACACTTTGCTTGTTATCAAGGTTTACATTAACTTTGTTCAATTAACTTAATTGGTTGAAAAAAGCAGTTTTATGTGCAAAATAGCACTTGTTTACAAGTATATTAACATCTTTTACTGCATTCGTTGCTTGTTATCATGGTTTACAAGAACTTTGTTCAATTAACTTAATTGGTTGAACAAAGTAGTTTTATGCGCAAAATAGCACTTGTTTACAAGAATTTTAACAACTTTAACAGTACACTTTGCTTGTTAACATAGTTTACACTAACTTTGTTATATGAACTTAATTGGTTGAAGTAAATAGTTTTATACGCCAAAAAGCACTTTTGTACAATGATTTTAACATCTTTAACTTTAAACTTTGCTTGTTATCATGGTTTACATTAACTTTGTACAATTAACTTAATTGGTTGAAGTAAGTAGTTTTATGTGCAAAATAGCACTTGTTTATAAGAATTTTAACATCTTTAACTGTACACTTTGCTTGTTATCAAGGTTTACATTAACTTTGTTCAATTAACTTAATTGGTTGAAAAAAGTAGTTTTATGTGCAAAATAGCACTTGTTTACAAGTATATTAACATCTTTTACTGCATTCTTTGCTTGTTATCATGGTTTAAAAGAACTTTGTTCAATTAACTTAATTGGTTGAAGTAAGGAGTTTTATGCGCAAAATAGCACTTGCTTACAAGAATTTTAACGTCTTTAACTTTACACTTTGCTTATTATCAAGGTTTACGTTAACTTTGTTCAATTAACTTAATTGGTTGAGATAAGTAGTTTTATTCGCAAAATATTACTTGTTTACAAGAATCTTAACATCTTTCACTGCACTCTTTGCTTGTTATCATTGTTTATAAGAACTTTGCTCGATTAACTTAATTGGTTGAAGTAAATAGTTTTATACGCAAAAAAGCACTTTTGTACAAGAATTTTAACAACTTTAACTGTACACTTTTCTTGTTAACATAGTTTACACTAACTTTGTTATATTAACTTAATTGGTTGGAGTAAGTAGTTTTATGCGCAAAATAGCACTTTTTTACAATGATTTTAACATCTTTAACTGTAAACTTTGCTTGTTATCATGGTTTACATTAAATTTGTACAATTAACTTAATTGGTTGAAGTAAGTAGTTTTATGTGCAAAATAGCACTTGTTTACAAGAATTTTAACAACTTTAACTGTACGCTTTCCTTGTTAACATAGTTTACACTAACTTTGTTATATTAACTTAATTAGTTGAAGTAAGTAGTTTTATGCGCAAAAAAGCACTTATTTATAAGTATATTAACATCTTTTACTGCATTCTTTTCTTGTTATCATTGTTTATAAGAACTTTGTTCGATTAACTTAATTGGTTGAAGTAAATAGTTTTATACGCCAAAAAGCACTTTTGTACAAGAATTTTAACAACTTTAACTGTACACTTTGCTTGTTAACATAGTTTACACTAACTTTGTTATATTAACTTAATTAGTTGAAGTAAGTAGTTTTATGCGCAAAATAGCACTTTTTTTACAATGATTTTAACATCTTTAACAGTACACTTTGCTTGTTAACATAGTTTACACTAACTTTGTTATATTAACTTAATTGGTTGAAGTAAATAGTTTTATACGCCAAAAAGCACTTTTGTACAATGTTTTAAACATCTTTAACTGTAAACTTTGCTTGTTATCATGGTTTACATTAACTTTGTACAATTAACTTAATTGGTTGAAGTAAGTAGTTTTATGTGCAAGATAGCACTTGTTTATAAGAATTTTAACATCTTTAACTGTACACTTTTCTTGTTATCAAGGTTTACATTAACTTTGTTCAATTAACTTAATTGGTTGAAAAGAGTAGTTTTATGTGCAAAATAGCACTTGTTTACAAGTATATTAACATCTTTTACTGCATTCTTTGCTTGTTATCATGGTTTACAAGAACTTTGTTCAATTAACTTAATTGGTTGAAGTAAGGAGTTTTATGCGCAAAATAGCACTTGTTTACAAGTATTTCAACATCTTTAACTGTACACTTTCCTTGTTTTCAAAGTTTACATTAACTTTGTTCAATTAACTTAATTGCTTGAAAAAAGTAGTTTTATGTGCAAAATAGCACTTGTTTACAAGTATATTAACATCTCTTACTGCACTCTTTGCTTGTTATCAAGGTTTACGTTAACTTTGTTCAATTAACTTAATTGGTTGAGGTAAGTAGTTTTATGCGAAAAATATTACTAATTTACAAGTATATTAACATCTTTTACTGCATTCTTTGCTTGTTATCATGGTTTACAAGAACTTTGTTCAATTAACTTAATTGGTTGAAGTAAGGAGTTTTATGCGCAAAATAGCACTTGTATACAAGTATTTCAACATCTTTAACTGTACACTTTCCTTGTTTTCAAAGTTTACATTAACTTTGTTCAATTAACTTAATTGCTTGAAAAAAGTAGTTTTATGCGCAAAATATTACTTGTTTACAAGAATCTTAACATCTTTCACTGCACTCTTTGCTTGTTATCATTGTTTATAAGAACTTTGTTCGATTAACTTAATTGGTTGAAGTAAATAGTTTTATACGCCAAAAAGCACTTTTGTACAAGAATTTTAACAACTTTAACTGTACACTTTGCTTGTTAACATAGTTTACACTAACATTGTTATATTAACTTAATTAGTTGAAGTAAGTAGTTTTATGCGCAAAATAGCACTTTTTTTACAATGATTTTAACATCTTTAACAGTACACTTTGCTTGTTAACATAGTTTACACTAACTTTGTTCTATTAACTTAATTGGTTGAAGTAAATAGTTTTATACGCCAAAAAGCACTTTTGTACAATGATTTTAACATCTTTAACTGTAAACTTTGCTTGTTATCATGGTTTACATTAACTTTGTACAATTAAGTTAATTGGTTTAAGTAAGTAGTTTTATGTGCAAAATAGCACTTGTTTATAAGAATTTTAACATCTTTATCTGTACACTTTGCTTGTTATCAAGGTTTACATTAACTTTGTTCAATTAACTTAATTGGTTGAAAAAAGCAGTTTTATGTGCAAAATAGCACTTGTTTACAAGTATATTAACATCTTTTACTGCATTCGTTGCTTGTTATCATGGTTTACAAGAACTTTGTTCAATTAACTTAATTGGTTGAACAAAGTAGTTTTATGCGCAAAATAGCACTTGTCTACAAGAATTTTAACAACTTTAACAGTACACTTTGCTTGTTAACATAGTTTACACTAACTTTGTTATATGAACTTAATTGGTTGAAGTAAATAGTTTTATACGCCAAAAAGCACTTTTGTACAATGATTTTAACATCTTTAACTTTAAACTTTGCTTGTTATCATGGTTTACATTAACTTTGTACAATTAACTTAATTGGTTGAAGTAAGTAGTTTTATGTGCAAAATAGCACTTGTTTATAAGAATTTTAACATCTTTAACTGTACAGTTTGCTTGTTATCAAGGTTTACATTAACTTTGTTCAATTAACTTAATTGGTTGAAAAAAGTAGTTTTATGTGCAAAATAGCACTTGTTTACAAGTATATTAACATCTTTTACTGCATTCTTTGCTTGTTATCTTGGTTTAAAAGAACTTTGTTCAATTAACTTAATTGGTTGAAGTAAGGAGTTTTATGCGCAAAATAGCACTTGCTTACAAGAATTTTAACGTCTTTAACTTTACACTTTGCTTATTATCAAGGTTTACGTTAACTTTGTTCAATTAACTTAATTGGTTGAGATAAGTAGTTTTATTCGCAAAATATTACTTGTTTACAAGAATCTTAACATCTTTCACTGCACTCTTTGCTTGTTATCATTGTTTATAAGAACTTTGCTCGATTAACTTAATTGGTTGAAGTAAATAGTTTTATACGCGAAAAAGCACTTTTGTACAAGAATTTTAACATTTTTAACTGTACACTTTTCTTGTTAACATAGTTTACACTAACTTTGTTATATTAACTTAATTAGGTGAAGTAAGTAGTTTTATGCGCAAAATAGCACTTTTTTACAATGATTTTAACATCTTTAACTGTAAACTTTGCTTGTTATCATGGTTCACATTAAATTTGTACAATTAACTTAATTGGTTGAAGTAAGTAGTTTTATGTGCAAAATAGCACTTGTTTACAAGAATTTTAACAACTTTAACTGTACACTTTCCTTGTTAACATAGTTTACACTAACTTTGTTATATTAACTTAATTAGTTGAAGTAAGTAGTTTTATGCGCAAAATAGCACTTATTTATAAGTATATTAACATCTTTTACTGCATTCTTTGCTTGTTATCATGGTTTACAAGAACTTTGCTCGATTAACCTAATTGGTTGAAGTAAATAGTTTTATACGCGAAAAAGCACTTTTGTACAAGAATTTTAACAACTTTAACTGTACACTTTTCTTGTTATCATTGTTTATAAGAACTTTGTTCGATTAACTTAATTGGTTGAAGTAAATAGTTTTATACGCCAAAAAGCACTTTTGTACAAGAATTTTAACAACTTTAACTGTACACTTTGCTTGTTAACATAGTTTACACTAACTTTGTTATATTAACTTAATTAGTTGAAGTAAGTAGTTTTATGCGCAAAATAGCACTTTTTTTACAATGATTTTAACATCTTTAACAGTACACTTTGCTTGTTAACATAGTTTACACTAACTTTGTTCTATTAACTTAATTGGTTGAAGTAAATAGTTTTATACGCCAAAAAGCACTTTTGTACAATGATTTTAACATCTTTAACTGTAAACTTTGCTTGTTATCATGGTTTACATTAACTTTGTACAATTAACTTAAGTGGTTTAAGTAAGTAGTTTTATGTGCAAAATAGCACTTGTTTATAAGAATTTTAACATCTTTATCTGTACACTTTGCTTGTTATCAAGGTTTACATTAACTTTGTTCAATTAACTTAATTGGTTGAAAAAAGCAGTTTTATGTGCAAAATAGCACTTGTTTACAAGTATATTAACATCTTTTACTGCATTCGTTGCTTGTTATCATGGTTTACAAGAACTTTGTTCAATTAACTTAATTGGTTGAACAAAGTAGTTTTATGCGCAAAATAGCACTTGTTTACAAGAATTTTAACAACTTTAACAGTACACTTTGCTTGTTAACATAGTTTACACTAACTTTGTTATATGAACTTAATTGGTTGAAGTAAATAGTTTTATACGCCAAAAAGCACTTTTGTACAATGATTTTAACATCTTTAACTTTAAACTTTGCTTGTTATCATGGTTTACATTAACTTTGTACAATTAACTTAATTGGTTGAAGTAAGTAGTTTTATGTGCAAAATAGCACTTGTTTATAAGAATTTTAACATCTTTAACTGTACACTTTGCTTGTTATCAAGGTTTACATTAACTTTGTTCAATTAACTTAATTGGTTGAAAAAAGTAGTTTTATGTGCAAAATAGCACTTGTTTACAAGTATATTAACATCTTTTACTGCATTCTTTGCTTGTTATCATGGTTTAAAAGAACTTTGTTCAATTAACTTAATTGGTTGAAGTAAGGAGTTTTATGCGCAAAATAGCACTTGCTTACAAGAATTTTAACGTCTTTAACTTTACACTTTGCTTATTATCAAGGTTTACGTTAACTTTGTTCAATTAACTTAATTGGTTGAGATAAGTAGTTTTATTCGCAAAATATTACTTGTTTACAAGAATCTTAACATCTTTCACTGCACTCTTTGCTTGTTATCATTGTTTATAAGAACTTTGCTCGATTAACTTAATTGGTTGAAGTAAGTAGTTTTATGTGCAAAATAGCACTTGTTTACAAGAATTTTAACAACTTTAACTGTACACTTTCCTTGTTAACATAGTTTACACTAACTTTGTTATATTAACTTAATTAGTTGAAGTAAGTAGTTTTATGCGCAAAATAGCACTTATTTATAAGTATATTAACATCTTTTACTGCATTCTTTGCTTGTTATCATGGTTTACAAGAACTTTGCTCGATTAACTTAATTGGTTGAAGTAAATAGTTTTATATGCGAAAAAGCACTTTTGTACAATGATTTAACATCTTTAACTGTAAACTTTGCTTGTTATCATGGTTTACATTAACTTTGTACAATTAACTTAATTGGTTGAAGTAAGTACTTTTATGTGCAAGATAGCACTTGTTTATAAGAATTTTAACATCTTTAACTGTACACTTTGCTTGTTATCAAGGTTTACATTAACTTTGTTCAATTAACTTAATTGGTTGAAAAGAGTAGTTTTATGTGCAAAATAGCACTTGTTTACAAGTATATTAACATCTTTTACTGCATTCTTTGCTTGTTATCATTGTTTATAAGAACTTTGCTCGATTAACTTAATTGGTTGAAGTAAATAGTTTTATACGCGAAAAAGCACTTTTGTACAAGAATTTTAACAACTTTAACTGTACACTTTTCTTGTTAACATAGTTTACACTAACTTTGTTATATTAACATAATTAGTTGAAGTAAGTAGTTTTATGCGCAAAATAGCACTTTTTTACAATGATTTTAACATCTTTAACTGTAAACTTTGCTTGTTATCATGGTTTACACTAACTTTGTTATATGAACTTAATTGGTTGAAGTAAATAGTTTTATACGCCAAAAAGCACTTTTGTACAATGATTTTAACATCTTTAACTTTAAACTTTGCTTGTTATCATGGTTTACATTAACTTTGTACAATTAACTTAATTGGTTGAAGTAAGTAGTTTTATGTGCAAAATAGCACTTGTTTATAAGAATTTTAACATCTTTAACTGTACACTTTGCTTGTTATCAAGGTTTACATTAACTTTGTTATATGAACTTAATTGGTTGAAGTAAATAGTTTTATACGCCAAAAAGCACTTTTGTACAATGATTTTAACATCTTTAACTTTAAACTTTGCTTGTTATCAAGGTTTACATTAACTTTGTTCAATTAACTTAATTGGTTGAAAAAAGTAGTTTTATGTGCAAAATAGCACTTGTTTACAAGTATATTAACATCTTTTACTGCATTCTTTGCTTGTTATCATGGTTTAAAAGAACTTTGTTCAATTAACTTAATTGGTTGAAGTAAGGAGTTTTATGCGCAAAATAGCACTTGCTTACAAGAATTTTAACGTCTTTAACTTTACACTTTGCTTATTATCAAGGTTTACGTTAACTTTGTTCAATTAACTTAATTGGTTGAGATAAGTAGTTTTATTCGCAAAATATTACTTGTTTACAAGAATCTTAACATCTTTCACTGCACTCTTTGCTTGTTATCATTGTTTATAAGAACTTTGCTCGATTAACTTAATTGGTTGAAGTAAATAGTTTTATACGCGAAAAAGCACTTTTGTACAAGAATTTTAACAACTTTAACTGTACACTTTTCTTGTTAACATAGTTTACACTAACTTTGTTATATTAACTTAATTAGTTGAAGTAAGTAGTTTTATGCGCAAAATAGCACTTTTTTACAATGATTTTAACATCTTTAACTGTAAACTTTGCTTGTTATCATGGTTTACATTAAATTTGTACAATTAACTTAATTGGTTGAAGTAAGTAGTTTTATGTGCAAAATAGCACTTGTTTACAAGAATTTTAACAACTTTAACTGTACACAATCCTTGTTAAGATAGTTTACACTAACTTTGTTATATTAACTTAATTAGTTGAAGTAAGTAGTTTTATGCGCAAAATAGCACTTATTTATAAGTATATTAACATCTTTTACTGCATTCTTTGCTTGTTATCATGGTTTACAAGAACTTTGCTCGATTAACTTAATTGGTTGAAGTAAATAGTTTTATACGCGAAAAAGCACTTTTGTACAAGAATTTTAACAACTTTAACTGTACACTTTTCTTGTTAACATAGTTTACACTAACTTTGTTATATTAACTTAATTAGTTGAAGTAAGTAGTTTTATGCGCAAAATAGCACTTTTTTACAATGATTTTAACATCTTTAACTGTAAACTTTGCTTGTTATCATGGTTTACATTAACTTTGTACAATTAACTTAATTGGTTGAAGTAAGTAGTTTTATGTGCAAAATAGCACTTGTTTATAAGTATTTCAACATCTTTAACTGTACACTTTCCTTGTTATCAAAGTTTACATAAACTTCGTTCAATTATCTTAATTGCTTGAAAAAAGTAGTTTTATGTGCAAAATAGCACTTGTTTACAAGTATATTAACATCTTTTACTACACTCTTTGCTTGTTATCATGGTTTACAAGAATGTTGTTCAATTAACTTAATTAGTTGAAGTAAGTAGTTTTATGCGCAAAATAGCACTTTTTTACAATGATTTTAACATCTTTAACTGTAAACTTTGCTTGTTATCATGGTTTACATTAACTTTGTACAATTAACTTAATTGGTTGAAGTAAGTAGTTTTATGTGCAAAATAGCACTTGTTTATAAGAATTTTAACATCTTTAACTGTACACTTTGCTTGTTATCATGGTTTACAAGAACTTTGTTCAATTAGCTTAATTGGTTGAACAAAGTAGTTTTATGCGCAAAATAGCACTTGTTTACAAGAATTTAAACAACTTTAACAGTACACTTTGCTTGTTAACATAGTTTACACTAACTTTGTTATATTAACTTAATTGGTTGAAGTAAATAGTTTTATACGCCAAAAAGCACTTTTGTACAATGTTTTAAACATCTTTAACTGTAAACTTTGCTTGTTATCATGGTTTACATTAACTTTGTACAATTAACTTAATTGGTTGAAGTAAGTAGTTTTATGTGCAAGATAGCACTTGTTTATAAGAATTTTAACATCTTTAACTGTACACTTTTCTTGTTATCAAGGTTTACATTAACTTTGTTCAATTAACTTAATTGGTTGAAAAGAGTAGTTTTATGTGCAAAATAGCACTTGTTTACAAGTATATTAACATCTTTTACTGCATTCTTTGCTTGTTATCATGGTTTACAAGAACTTTGTTCAATTAACTTAATTGGTTGAAGTAAGGAGTTTTATGCGCAAAATAGCACTTGTTTACAAGTATTTCAACATCTTTAACTGTACACTTTCCTTGTTTTCAAAGTTTACATTAACTTTGTTCAATTAACTTAATTGCTTGAAAAAAGTAGTTTTATGTGCAAAATAGCACTTGTTTACAAGTATATTAACATCTCTTACTGCACTCTTTGCTTGTTATCAAGGTTTACGTTAACTTTGTTCAATTAACTTAATTGGTTGAGGTAAGTAGTTTTATGCGCAAAATATTACTTGTTTACAAGTATATTAACATCTTTTACTGCACTCTTTGCTTGTTATCATTGTTTATAAGAACTTTGTTCGATTAACTTAATTGGTTGAAGTAAATAGTTTTATACGCCAAAAAGCACTTTTGTACAAGAATTTTAACAACTTTAACTGTACACTTTGCTTGTTAACATAGTTTACACTAACTTTGTTATATTAACTTAATTAGTTGAAGTAAGTAGTTTTATGCGCAAAATAGCACTTTTTTTACAATGATTTTAACATCTTTAACAGTACACTTTGCTTGTTAACATAGTTTACACTAACTTTGTTCTATTAACTTAATTGGTTGAAGTAAATAGTTTTATACGCCAAAAAGCACTTTTGTACAATGATTTTAACATCTTTAACTGTAAACTTTGCTTGTTATCATGGTTTACATTAACTTTGTACAATTAACTTAATTGGTTTAAGTAAGTAGTTTTATGTGCAAAATAGCACTTGTTTATAAGAATTTTAACATCTTTATCTGTACACTTTGCTTGTTATCAAGGTTTACATTAACTTTGTTCAATTAACTTAATTGGTTGAAAAAAGTAGTTTTATGTGCAAAATAGCACTTGTTTACAAGTATATTAACATCTTTTACTGCATTCGTTGCTTGTTATCATGGTTTACAAGAACTTTGTTCAATTAACTTAATTGGTTGAACAAAGTAGTTTTATGCGCAAAATAGCACTTGTTTACAAGAATTTTAACAACTTTAACAGTACACTTTGCTTGTTAACATAGTTTACACTAACTTTGTTATATGAACTTAATTGGTTGAAGTAAATAGTTTTATACGCCAAAAAGCACTTTTGTACAATGATTTTAACATCTTTAACTTTAAACTTTGCTTGTTATCATGGTTTACATTAACTTTGTACAATTAACTTAATTGGTTGAAGTAGGTAGTTTTATGTGCAAATTAGCACTTGTTTATAAGAATATTAACATCTTTAACTGTACACTTTGCTTGTTATCAAGGTTTACATTAACTTTGTTCAATTAACTTAATTGGTTGCAAAAAGTAGTTTTATGTGCAAAATAGCACTTGTTTACAAGTATATTAACATCTTTTACTGCATTCGTTGCTTGTTATCATGGTTTACAAGAACTTTGTTCAATTAACTTAATTGGTTGAACAAAGTAGTTTTATGCGCAAAATAGCACTTGTTTACAAGAATTTTAACAACTTTAACAGTACACTTTGCTTGTTAACATAGTTTACACTAACTTTGTTATATGAACTTAATTGGTTGAAGTAAATAGTTTTATACGCCAAAAAGCACTTTTGTACAATGATTTTAACATCTTTAACTTTAAACTTTGCTTGTTATCATGGTTTACATTAACTTTGTACAATTAACTTAATTGGTTGAAGTAAGTAGTTTTATGTGCAAATTAGCACTTGTTTATAAGAATTTTAACATCTTTAACTGTACACTTTGCTTGTTATCAAGGTTTACATTAACTTTGTTCAATTAACTTAATTGGTTGAAAAAAGTAGTTTTATGTGCAAAATAGCACTTGTTTACAAGTATATTAACATCTTTTACTGCATTCATTGCTTGTTATCATGGTTTACAAGAACTTTGTTCGATTAACTTAATTGGTTGATGTAAATAGTTTTAAACGCGAAAAAGCACTTTTGTACAAGAATTTTAACAACTTTAACTGTACACTTTTCTTGTTAACATAGTTTACACAAACTTTGTTATATTAACTTAATTAGTTGAAGTAAGTAGTTTTATGCGCAAAATAGCACTTTTTTTACAATGATTTTAACATCTTTAACTGTAAACTTTGCTTGTTATCATGGTTTACATTAACTTTGTACAATTAACTTAATTGGTTGAAGTAAGTAGTTTTATGTGCAAAATAGCACTTGTTTATAAGAATTTTAACATCTTTAACTGTACACTTTTCTTGTTATCAAGGTTTACATTAACTTTGTTCAATGAACTTAATTGGTTGAAAAGAGTAGTTTTATGCGCAAAATAGCACTTGTTTACAAGTATATTATAATCTTTTACTGCATTCTTTGCTTGTTATCATGGTTTACAAGAACTTTGTTCAATTAACTTAATTGGTTGAAGTAAGGAGTTTTATGCGCAAAATAGCACTTGTTTACAAGTATTTCAACATCTTTAACTGTACACTTTCCTTGTTTTCAAAGTTTACATCAACTTTGTTCAATTAACTTAATTGCTTGAAAAAAGTAGTTTTATGTGCAAAATAGCACTTGTTTACAAGTATATTAACATCTCTTACTGCACTCTTTGCTTGTTATCAAGGTTTACGTTAACTTTGTTCAATTAACTTAATTGGTTGAGGTAAGTAGTTTTATGCGCAAAATATTACTTGTTTACAAGTATATTAACATCTTTTACTGCATTCTTTGCTTGTTATCATGGTTTACAAGAACTTTGTTCAATTAACTTAATTGGTTGAAGTAAGGAGTTTTATGCGCAAAATAGCACTTGTATACAAGTATTTCAACATCTTTAACTGTACACTTTTCTTGTTATTATAGTTTACACTAACTTTGTTATATTAACTTAATTAGTTGAAGTAAGTAGTTTTATGCGCAAAATAGCACTTTTTTACAATGATTTTAACATCTTTAACTGTAAACTTTGCTTGTTATCATGGTTTACATTAAATTTGTACAATTAACTTAATTGGTTGAAGTAAGTAGTTTTATGTGCAAAATAGCACTTGTTTACAAGAATTTTAACAACTTTAACTGTACACTTTCCTTGTTAACATAGTTTACACTAACTTTGTTATATTAACTTAATTAGTTGAAGTAAGTAGTTTTATGCGCAAAATAGCACTTATTTATAAGTATATTAACATCTTTTACTGCATTCTTTGCTTGTTATCATGGTTTACAAGAACTTTGCTCGATTAACTTAATTGGTTGAAGTAAATAGTTTTATACGCGAAAAAGCACTTTTGTACAAGAATTTTAACAACTTTAACTGTACACTTTTCTTGTTAACATAGTTTACACTAACTTTGTTATATTAACTTAATTAGTTGAAGTAAGTAGTTTTATGCGCAAAATAGCACTTTTTTACAATGATTTTAACATCTTTAACTGTAAACTTTGCTTGTTATCATGGTTTACATTAACTTTGTACAATTAACTTAATTGGTTGAAGTAAGTAGTTTTATGTGCAAAATAGCACTTGTTTATAGGAATTTTAACATCTTTAACTGTACACTTTGCTTGTTATCAAGGTTTACATTAACTTTGTTCAATTAACTTAATTGGTTGAAAAAAGTAGTTTTATGTGCAAAATAGCACTTGTTTACAAGTATATTAACATCTTTTACTGCATTCGT
Organism: Aurelia sp. 3 sensu Dawson et al. (2005); assembly: GCA_964020215.1. Lineage (NCBI taxonomy): Eukaryota > Metazoa > Cnidaria > Scyphozoa > Semaeostomeae > Ulmaridae > Aurelia > Aurelia sp. 3 sensu Dawson et al. (2005). The sequence continues at coordinate 10,021,989 of OZ026584.1, forward strand.
TGCTTGTTATCATGGTTTACAAGAACTTTGTTCAATTACCTTAATTGGTTGAACAAAGTAGTTTTATGCGCAAAATAGCACTTGTTTACAAGAATTTAAACAACTTTAACAGTACACTTTGCTTGTTAACATAGTTTACACTAACTTTGTTATATTAACTTAATTGGTTGAAGTAAATAGTTTTATACGCCAAAAAGCACTTTTGTACAATGATTTTAACATCTTTAACTGTAAACTTTGCTTGTTATCATGGTTTACATTAACTTTGTACAATTGACTTAATTGGTTGAAGTAAGTAGTTTTATGTGCAAGATAGCACTTGTTTATAAGAATTTTAACATCTTTAACTGTACACTTTGCTTGTTATCAAGGTTTACATTAACTTTGTTCAATTAACTTAATTGGTTGAAAAGAGTAGTTTTATGTGCAAAATAGCACTTGTTTACAAGTATATTAACATCTTTTACTGCATTCTTTGCTTGTTATCATGGTTTACAAGAACTTTGTTCAATTAACTTAATTGGTTGAAGTAAGGAGTTTTATGCGCAAAATAGCACTTGTTTACAAGTATTTCAACATCTTTAACTGTACACTTTCCTTGTTTTCAAAGTTTACATTAACTTTGTTCAATTAACTTAATTGCTTGAAAAAAGTAGTTTTATGTGCAAAATAGCACTTTTTTACAAGTATATTAACATCTCTTACTCCACTCTTTGCTTGTTATCAAGGTTTACCTTAACTTTGTTCAATTAACTTAATTGGTTGAGGTAAGTAGTTTTATGCGCAAAATATTACTTGTTTACAAGAATCTTAACATCTTTCACTGCACTCTTTGCTTGTTATCATTGTTTATAAGAACTTTGTTCGATTAACTTAATTGGTTGATGTAAATAGTTTTATACGCCAAAAAGCACTTTTGTACAAGAATTTTAACAACTTTAACTGTACACTTTGCTTGTTAACATAGTTTACACTAACTTTGTTCAATTAACTTAATTGGTTGAAAAAAATAGTTTTATGTGCAAAATAGCACTTGTTTACAAGTATATTAACATCTTTTACTGCATTCTTTGCTTGTTATCATGGTTTAAAAGAACTTTGTTCAATTAACTTAATTGGTTGAAGTAAGTAGTTTTATGCGCAAAATAGCACTTGCTTACAAGAATTTTAACGTCTTTAACTTTACACTTTGCTTATTATCAAGGTTTACGTTAACTTTGTTCAATTAACTTAATTGGTTGAGATAAGTAGTTTTATTCGCAAAATATTACTTGTTTACAAGAATCTTAACATCTTTCACTGCACTCTTTGCTTGTTATCATTGTTTATAAGAACTTTGCTCGATTAACTTAATTGGTTGAAGTAAATAGTTTTATACGCGAAAAAGCACTTTTGTACAAGAATTTTAACAACTTTAACTGTACACTTTTCTTGTTAACATAGTTTACACTAACTTTGTTATATTAACTTAATTAGTTGAAGTAAGTAGTTTTATGCGCAAAATAGCACTTATTTATAAGTATATTAACATCTTTTACTGCATTCTTTGCTTGTTATCATGGTTTACAAGAACTTTGCTCGATTAACTTAATTGGTTGAAGTAAATAGTTTTATACGCCAAAAAGCACTTTTGTACAAAGATTTAACATCTTTAACTGTAAACTTTGCTTGTTATCATGGCTTACATTAACTTTGTACAATTAACTTAATTGGTTGAAGTAAGTAGTTTTATGTGCAAGATAGCACTTGTTTATAAGAATTTTAACATCTTTAACTGTACACTTTGCTTGTTATCAAGGTTTACATTAACTTTGTTCAATTAACTTAATTGGTTGAAAAGAGTAGTTTTATGTGCAAAATAGCACTTGTTTACAAGTATATTAACATCTTTTACTGCATTCTTTCCTTGTTATCATTGTTTATAAGAACTTTGCTCGATTAACTTAATTGGTTGAAGTAAATAGTTTTATACGCGAAAAAGCACTTTTGTACAAGAATTTTAACAACTTTAACTGTACACTTTTCTTGTTAACATAGTTTACACTAACTTTGTTATATTAACTTAATTAGTTGAAGTAAGTAGTTTTATGCGCAAAATAGCACTTTTTTACAATGATTTTAACATCTTTAACTGTAAACTTTGCTTGTTATCATGGTTTACATTAACTTTGTACAATTAACTTAATTGGTTGAAGTAAGTAGTTTTATGTGCAAAATAGCACTTGTTTATAGGAATTTTAACATCTTTAACTGTACACTTTGCTTGTTATCAAGGTTTACATTAACTTTGTTCAATTAACTTAATTGGTTGAAAAAAGTAGTTTTATGTGCAAAATAGCACTTGTTTACAAGTATATTAACATCTTTTACTGCATTCGTTGCTTGTTATCATGGTTTACAAGAACTTTGTTCAATTACCTTAATTGGTTGAACAAAGTAGTTTTATGCGCAAAATAGCACTTGTTTACAAGAATTTAAACAACTTTAACAGTACACTTTGCTTGTTAACATAGTTTACACTAACTTTGTTATATTAACTTAATTGGTTGAAGTAAATAGTTTTATACGCCAAAAAGCACTTTTGTACAATGATTTTAACATCTTTAACTGTAAACTTTGCTTGTTATCATGGTTTACATTAACTTTGTACAATTGACTTAATTGGTTGAAGTAAGTAGTTTTATGTGCAAGATAGCACTTGTTTATAAGAATTTTAACATCTTTAACTGTACACTTTGCTTGTTATCAAGGTTTACATTAACTTTGTTCAATTAACTTAATTGGTTGAAAAGAGTAGTTTTATGTGCAAAATAGCACTTGTTTACAAGTATATTAACATCTTTTACTGCATTCTTTGCTTGTTATCATGGTTTACAAGAACTTTGTTCAATTAACTTAATTGGTTGAAGTAAGGAGTTTTATGCGCAAAATAGCACTTGTTTACAAGTATTTCAACATCTTTAACTGTACACTTTCCTTGTTTTCAAAGTTTACATTAACTTTGTTCAATTAACTTAATTGCTTGAAAAAAGTAGTTTTATGTGCAAAATAGCACTTTTTTACAAGTATATTAACATCTCTTACTCCACTCTTTGCTTGTTATCAAGGTTTACCTTAACTTTGTTCAATTAACTTAATTGGTTGAGGTAAGTAGTTTTATGCGCAAAATATTACTTGTTTACAAGAATCTTAACATCTTTCACTGCACTCTTTGCTTGTTATCATTGTTTATAAGAACTTTGTTCGATTAACTTAATTGGTTGATGTAAATAGTTTTATACGCCAAAAAGCACTTTTGTACAAGAATTTTAACAACTTTAACTGTACACTTTGCTTGTTAACATAGTTTACACTAACTTTGTTCAATTAACTTAATTGGTTGAAAAAAATAGTTTTATGTGCAAAATAGCACTTGTTTACAAGTATATTAACATCTTTTACTGCATTCTTTGCTTGTTATCATGGTTTAAAAGAACTTTGTTCAATTAACTTAATTGGTTGAAGTAAGTAGTTTTATGCGCAAAATAGCACTTGCTTACAAGAATTTTAACGTCTTTAACTTTACACTTTGCTTATTATCAAGGTTTACGTTAACTTTGTTCAATTAACTTAATTGGTTGAGATAAGTAGTTTTATTCGCAAAATATTACTTGTTTACAAGAATCTTAACATCTTTCACTGCACTCTTTGCTTGTTATCATTGTTTATAAGAACTTTGCTCGATTAACTTAATTGGTTGAAGTAAATAGTTTTATACGCGAAAAAGCACTTTTGTACAAGAATTTTAACAACTTTAACTGTACACTTTTCTTGTTAACATAGTTTACACTAACTTTGTTATATTAACTTAATTAGTTGAAGTAAGTAGTTTTATGCGCAAAATAGCACTTATTTATAAGTATATTAACATCTTTTACTGCATTCTTTGCTTGTTATCATGGTTTACAAGAACTTTGCTCGATTAACTTAATTGGTTGAAGTAAATAGTTTTATACGCCAAAAAGCACTTTTGTACAAAGATTTAACATCTTTAACTGTAAACTTTGCTTGTTATCATGGCTTACATTAACTTTGTACAATTAACTTAATTGGTTGAAGTAAGTAGTTTTATGTGCAAGATAGCACTTGTTTATAAGAATTTTAACATCTTTAACTGTACACTTTGCTTGTTATCAAGGTTTACATTAACTTTGTTCAATTAACTTAATTGGTTGAAAAGAGTAGTTTTATGTGCAAAATAGCACTTGTTTACAAGTATATTAACATCTTTTACTGCATTCTTTCCTTGTTATCATTGTTTATAAGAACTTTGCTCGATTAACTTAATTGGTTGAAGTAAATAGTTTTATACGCGAAAAAGCACTTTTGTACAAGAATTTTAACAACTTTAACTGTACACTTTTCTTGTTAACATAGTTTACACTAACTTTGTTATATTAACTTAATTAGTTGAAGTAAGTAGTTTTATGCGCAAAATAGCACTTTTTTACAATGATTTTAACATCTTTAACTGTAAACTTTGCTTGTTATCATGGTTTACATTAACTTTGTACAAGTTAATTGGTTTTATGTGCAAAATAGCACTTGTTTATAAGAATTTTAACATCTTTAACTGTACACTTTGCTTGTTATCAAGGTTTACATTAACTTTGTTCAATTAACTTAATTGGTTGAAAAAAGTAGTTTTATGTGCAAAATAGCACTTGTTTACAAGTATATTAACATCTTTTACTGCATTCGTTGCTTGTTATCATGGTTTACAAGAACTTTGTTCAATTAGCTTAATTGGTTGAACAAAGTAGTTTTATGCGCAAAATAGCACTTGTTTACAAGAATTTAAACAACTTTAACAGTGCACTTTGCTTGTTAACATAGTTTACACTAACTTTGTTATATTAACTTAATTGGTTGAAGTAAATAGTTTTATACGCCAAAAAGCACTTTTGTTCAATGATTTTAACATCTTTAACTGTAAACTTTGCTTGTTATCATGGTTTACATTAACTTTGTACAATTAACTTAATTGGTTGAAGTAAGTAGTTTTATGTGCAAGATAGCACTTGTTTATAAGAATTTTAACATCTTTAACTGTACACTTTGCTTGTTATCAAGGTTTACATTAACTTTGTTCAATTAACTTAATTGGTTGAAAAGAGTAGTATTATGTGCAAAATAGCACTTGTTTACAAGTATATTAACATCTTTTACTGCATTCTTTGCTTGTTATCATGGTTTACAAGAACTTTGTTCAATTAACTTAATTGGTTGAAGTAAGGAGTTTTGTGCGCAAAATAGCACTTGTTTACAAGTATTTCAACATCTTTAACTGTACACTTTCCTTGTTTTCAAAGTTTACATTAACTTTGTTCAATTAACTTAATTGCTTGAAAAAAGTAGTTTTATGTGCAAAATAGCACTTGTTTACAAGTATATTAACATCTCTTACTGCACTCTTTGCTTGTTATCAAGGTTTACGTTAACTTTGTTCAATTAACTTAATTGGTTGAGGTAAGTAGTTTTATGCGCAAAATAGTACTTGTTTACAAGTATATTAACATCTTTTACTGCATTCTTTGCTTGTTATCATGGTTTACAAGAACTTTGTTCAATTAACTTAATTGGTTGAAGTAAGGAGTTTTATGCGCAAAATAGCACTTGTTTACAAGTATTTCAACATCTTTAACTGTACACTTTCCTTGTTTTCAAAGTTTACATTAACTTTGTTCAATTAACTTAATTGCTTGAAAAAAGTAGTTTTATGTGCAAAATAGCACTTTTTTACAAGTATATTAACATCTCTTACTGCACTCTTTGCTTGTTATCAAGGTTTACCTTAACTTTGTTCAATTAACTTAATTGGTTGAGTTAAGTAGTTTTATGCGCAAAATATTACTTGTTTACAAGAATCTTAACATCTTTCACTGCATTCTTTGCTTGTTATCATTGTTTATAAGAACTTTGTTCGATTAACTTAATTGGTTGATGTAAATAGTTTTATACGCCAAAAAGCACTTTTGTACAAGAATTTTAACAACTTTAACTGTACACTTTGCTTGTTAACATAGTTTACACTAACTTTGTTATATTAACTTAATTAGTTGAAGTAAGTAGTTTTATGCGCAAAATAGCACTTTTTTTACAATGATTTTAACATCTTTAACAGTACACTTTGCTTGTTAACATTGTTTACACTAACTTTGTTATATTAACTTAATTGGTTGAAGTAAATAGTTTTATACGCCAAAAAGGACTTTTGTACAATGATTTTAACATCTTTAACTGTAAACTTTGCTTGTTATCATGGTTTACATTAACTTTGTACAATTAACTTAATTGGTTGAAGTAAGTAGTTTTATGTGCAAAATAGCACTTGTTTATAAGAATTTTAACATCTTTAACTGTACACTTTGCTTGTTATCAAGATTTACATTAACTTTGTTCAATTAACTTAATTGGTTGAAAAAAGTAGTTTTATGTGCAAAATAGCACTTGTTTACAAGTATATTAACATCTTTTACTGCATTCTTTGCTTGTTATCATGGTTTACAAGAACTTTGTTCAATTAACTTAATTGGTTGAAGTAAGGAGTTTTATGCGCAAAATAGCACTTGCTTACAAGAATTTTAACGTCTTTAACTTTACACTTTGCTTATTATCAAGGTTTACGTTAACTTTGTTCAATTAACTTAATTGGTTGAGATAAGTAGTTTTATTCGCAAAATATTACTTGTTTACAAGAATCTTAACATCTTTCACTGCACTCTTTGCTTGTTATCATTGTTTATAAGAACTTTGCTCGATTAACTTAATTGGTTGAAGTAAATAGTTTTATACGCGAAAAAGCACTTTTGTACAAGAATTTTAACAACTTTAACTGTACACTAATCTTGTTAACATAGTTTAAACTAACTTTGTTATATTAACTTAATTAGTTGAAGTAAGTAGTTTTATGCGCAAAATAGCACTTTTTTACAATGATTTTAACATCTTTAACTGTAAACTTTGCTTGTTATCATGGTTTACATTAAATTTGTACAATTAACTTAATTGGTTGAAGTAAGTAGTTTTATGTGCAAAATAGCACTTGTTTACAAGAATTTTAACAACTTTAACTGTACACTTTCCTTGTTAACATAGTTTACACTAACCTTGTTATATTAACTTAATTAGTTGAAGTAAGTAGTTTTATGCGCAAAATAGCACTTATTTATAAGTATATTAACATCTTTCACTGCACTCTTTGCTTGTTATTATTGTTTATAAGAACTTTGTTCGATTAACTTAATTGGTTGAAGTAAATAGTTTTATACGCCAAAAAGCACTTTTGTACAATGATTTAACATCTTTAACTGTAAACTTTGCTTGTTATCATGGTTTACATTAAATTTGTTCAATTAACTTAATTGGTTGAAAAAAGTAGTTTTATGTGCAAAATAGCACTTGTTTACAAGTATATTAACATCTTTTACTGCACTCTTTGCTTGTTATCATGGTTTACGTTAACTTTGTTCAATTAACTTAATTGGTTGAACAAAGTAGTTTTATGCGCAAAATAGCACTTGTTTACAAGAATTTTAACATCTTTAAGTGTACACTTTGCTTGTCATCATGTTTTACATTAACTTTGTTACATTAACTTTATTGGTTGAAGTAAGTAGTTTTATACGCCAAAAAGCACTTTTGTACAATGATTTTAACATCTTTAACTGTAAACTTTGCTTGTTATCATGGTTTACATTATATTTGTACAATTAACTTAATTGGTTGAAGTAAGTAGTTTTATGTGCAAAATAGCACTTGTTTACAAGAATTTCAACATCAATAACTGTACACTTTGCTTGTTATCAAGGTTTACGTTAACTTCGATCAATTAACTTAATTGGTTGAGGTAAGTAGTTTTATGCGCAAAATATTACTTGTTTACAAGAATCTTAACATCTTTCACTGCACTCTTTGCTTGTTATCATTGTTTATAAGAACTTTGTTCGATTAACTTAATTGGTTGAAGTAAATAGTTTCATACGCCAAAAAACACTTTTGTACAAGAATTTTAACAACTTTAACTGTACACTTTGCTTGTTAACATAGTTTACACTAACTTTGTTATCTTAACGTAATTAGTTGAAGTAAGTAGTTTTATGCGCAAAATAGCACTTTTTTACAATGATTTTAACATCTTTAACTGTAAACTTTGCTTGTTATCATGGTTTACATTAAATTTGTACAATTAACTTAATTGGTTGAAGTAAATAGTTTTATACGCCAAAAAGCACTTTTGTACAATGATTTTAACATCTTTAACTGTAAACTTTGCTTGTTATCATGGTTTACATTAAATTTGTACAATTAACTTAATTGGTTGAAGTAAGTAGTTTTATGTGCAAAATAGCACTTGTTTACAAGAATTTCAACATCAATAACTGTACACTTTGCTTGTTATCATGGTTTACATTAACTTTGTTCCATTTACTTAATTGGTGGAAGAATGTAGTTTTATGCGCAAAATAGCACTTGTTTATAAGTATATTAACATCTTTTACTGCACTCTTTGCTTGTTATCATGGTTTACAAGAACTTTGTTCAATTAACTTAATTGGTTAAAATAAGGAGTTTTATGCGCAAAATAGCACTTTTTTACAAGAATTTTAACATCTTTAAGTGTACACTTTGCTTGTTATCATGTTTTACATTAACTTTGTTACATTAACTTTATTGGTTGAAGTAAGTAGTTTTATGCGCAAAATAGCACTTTTTTACAATGATTTTAACATCTTTAACTGTAAACTTTGCTTGTTATCATGGTTTACACTAAATTTGTACAATTAACTTAATTGGTTGAAGTAAGTAGTTTTATGCGCAAAATAGCACTTGTTTATAAGTATATTAACATCTTTTACTGCACTCTTTGCTTGTTATCATGGTTTACAAGAACTTTCTTCAATTAACTTAATTGGTTGAAATAAGGAGTTTTATGCGCAAAATAGCACTTGTTTACAAGAATTTTAACATCTTTAAGTGAACACTTTGCTTGTCATCATGTTTTACATTAACTTTGTTACATTAACTTTATTGGTTGAAGTAAGTAGTTTTATACGCCAAAAAGCACTTTTGTACAATGATTTTAACATCTTTAACTGTAAACTTTGCTTGTTATCATGGTTTACATTATATTTGTACAATTAACTTAATTGGTTGAAGTAAGTAGTTTTATGTGCAAAACAGCACTTGTTTACAAGAATTTCAACATCAATAACTGTACACTTTGCTTGTTATCAAGGTTTACATTAACTTTGTTCAATTTACTTAATTGGTGAAAGAATGTAGCTTTATGCGCAAAATGGCACTTGTTTACAAGAATTTCAACATCAATAACTGTACACTTTTCTTGTTATCATGGTTTACATTAACTTTGTTCAATTAACTTAATTTGTTGAAGAAAGTAGTTTTATGCGCAAAATAGCACTTGTTTATAAGAATATTAAGATCTTTAACTGTACACTTTGCTTGTTATCAAGGTTTACATTAACTCTGTTCAATTAACTTAATTGGTTGAAAAAAGTAGTTTTATGTGCAAAATAGCACTTGTTTACAAGTATATTAACATCTTTTACTGCATTCTTTGCTTGTTATTATGGTTTTCAAGAACTTTGTTCAATTAACTTAATAGGTTGAAGTAAGGAGTTTTATGCGCAAAATAGCACTTGTTTACAAGTATATTAACATCTTTTACTGCACTCTTTGCTTGTTATCATGGTTTACAAGAATTTTGTTCAATTAACTTAATTGGTTGAAGTAAGTAGTTTTATGCGCAAAATAGCACTTGTTTACAAGAATGTTAACGTCTTTAACTTTACACTTTGCTTATTATCAAGGTTTACATTAACTCTGTTCAATTAACTTAATTGGTTGAAAAAAGTAGTTTTATGTGCAAAATAGCACTTGTTTACAAGTATATTAACATCTTTTACTGCATTCTTTGCTTGTTATTATGGTTTTCAAGAACTTTGTTCAATTAACTTAATAGGTTGAAGTAAGGAGTTTTATGCGCAAAATAGCACTTGTTTACAAGTATATTAACATCTTTTACTGCACTCTTTGCTTGTTATCATGGTTTACAAGAATTTTGTTCAATTAACTTAATTGGTTGAAGTAAGTAGTTTTATGCGCAAAATAGCACTTGTTTACAAGAATGTTAACGTCTTTAACTTTACACTTTGCTTATTATCAAGGTTTACGTTAACTTCGATCAATTAACTTAATTGGTTGAGGTAAGTAGTTTTATGCGCAAAATATTACTTGTTTACAAGAATCTTAACATCTTTCACTGCACTCTTTGCTTGTTATCATTGTTTATAAGAACTTTGTTCGATTAACTTAATTGGTTGAAGTAAATAGTTTTATACGCCAAAAAACACTTTTGTACAAGAATTTTAACAACTTTAACTGTACACTTTGCTTGTTAACATAGTTTACACTAACTTTGTTATCTTAACTTAATTAGTTGAAGTAAGTAGTTTTATGCGCAAAATAGCACTTTTTTACAATGATTTTAACATCTTTAACTGTAAACTTTGCTTGTTATCATGGTTTACATTAAATTTGTACAATTAACTTAATTGGTTGAAGTAAACAGTTTTATACGCCAAAAAGCACTTTTGTACAATGATTTTAACATCTTTAACTGTAAACTTTGCTTGTTATCATGGTTTACATTAAATTTGTACAATTAACTTAATTGGTTGAAGTAAGTAGTTTTATGTGCAAAATAGCACTTGTTTACAAGAATTTCAACATCAATAACTGTACACTTTGCTTGTTATCATGGTTTACATTAACTTTGTTCCATTTACTTAATTGGTGGAAGAATGTAGTTTTATGCGCAAAATAGCACTTGTTTATAAGTATATTAACATCTTTTACTGCACTCTTTGCTTGTTATCATGGTTTACAAGAACTTTGTTCAATTAACTTAATTGGTTAAAATAAGGAGTTTTATGCGCAAAATAGCACTTTTTTACAAGAATTTTAACATCTTTAAGTGTACACTTTGCTTGTTATCATGTTTTACATTAACTTTGTTACATTAACTTTATTGGTTGAAGTAAGTAGTTTTATGCGCAAAATAGCACTTTTTTACAATGATTTTAACATCTTTAACTGTAAACTTTGCTTGTTATCATGGTTTACATTAAATTTGTACAATTAACTTAATTGGTTGAAGTAAGTAGTTTTATGCGCAAAATAGCACTTGTTTATAAGTATATTAACATCTTTTACTGCACTCTTTGCTTGTTATCATGGTTTACAAGAACTTTCTTCAATTAACTTAATTGGTTGAAATAAGGAGTTTTATGCGCAAAATAGCACTTGTTTACAAGAATTTTAACATCTTTAAGTGTACACTTTGCTTGTCATCATGTTTTACATTAACTTTGTTACATTAACTTTATTGGTTGAAGTAAGTAGTTTTATACGCCAAAAAGCACTTTTGTACAATGATTTTAACATCTTTAACTGTAAACTTTGCTTGTTATCATGGTTTACATTATATTTGTACAATTAACTTAATTGGTTGAAGTAAGTAGTTTTATGTGCAAAATAGCACTTGTTTACAAGAATTTCAACATCAATAACTGTACACTTTGCTTGTTATCAAGGTTTACGTTAACTTCGATCAATTAACTTAATTGGTTGAGGTAAGTAGTTTTATGCGCAAAATATTACTTGTTTACAAGAATCTTAACATCTTTCACTGCACTCTTTGCTTGTTATCATTGTTTATAAGAACTTTGTTCGATTAACTTAATTGGTTGAAGTAAATAGTTTTATACGCCAAAAAACACTTTTGTACAAGAATTTTAACAACTTTAACTGTACACTTTGCTTGTTAACATGGTTTACACTAACTTTGTTATCTTAACTTAATTAGTTGAAGTAAGTAGTTTTATGCGCAAAATAGCACTTTTTTACAATGATTTTAACATCTTTAACTGTAAACTTTGCTTGTTATCATGGTTTACATTAAATTTGTACAATTAACTTAATTGGTTGAAGTAAATAGTTTTATACGCCAAAAAGCACTTTTGTACAATGATTTTAACATCTTTAACTGTAAACTTTGCTTGTTATCATGGTTTACATTAAATTTGTACAATTAACTTAATTGGTTGAAGTAAGTAGTTTTATGTGCAAAATAGCACTTGTTTACAAGAATTTCAACATCAATAACTGTACACTTTGCTTGTTATCATGGTTTACATTAACTTTGTTCCATTTACTTAATTGGTGGAAGAATGTAGTTTTATGCGCAAAATAGCACTTGTTTATAAGTATATTAACATCTTTTACTGCACTCTTTGCTTGTTATCATGGTTTACAAGAACTTTGTTCAATTAACTTAATTGGTTAAAATAAGGAGTTTTATGCGCAAAATAGCACTTTTTTACAAGAATTTTAACATCTTTAAGTGTACACTTTGCTTGTTATCATGTTTTACATTAACTTTGTTACATTAACTTTATTGGTTGAAGTAAGTAGTTTTATGTGCAAAATAGCACTTGTTTACAAGAATTTCAACATCAATAACTGTACACTTTGCTTGTTATCAAGGTTTACGTTAACTTCGATCAATTAACTTAATTGGTTGAAGTAAGTAGTTTTATGCGCAAAATAGCACTTTTTTTACAATCATTTTAACATCTTTAACAGTACACTTTGCTTGTTAACATAGTTTACACTAACTTTGTTATATTAACTTAATTGGTTGAAGTAAATAGTTTTATACGCCAAAAAGCACTTTTGTACAATGATTTTAACATCTTTAACTGTAAACTTTGCTTGTTATCATGGTTTACATTAAATTTGTACAATTAACTTAATTGGTTGAAGTAAGTAGTTTTATGTGCAAAATAGCACTTGTTTACAAGAATTTCAACATCAATAACTGTACACTTTGCTTGTTATCATGGTTTACATTAACTTTGTTCCATTTACTTAATTGGTGGAAGAATGTAGTTTTTTGCGCAAAATAGCACTTGTTTATAAGTATATTAACATCTTTTACTGCACTCTTTGCTTGTTATCATGGTTTACAAGAACTTTGTTCAATTAACTTAATTGGTTAAAATAAGGAGTTTTATGCGCAAAATAGCGCTTTTTTACAAGAATTTTAACATCTTTAAGTGTACACTTTGCTTGTTATCATGTTTTACATTAACTTTGTTACATTAACTTTATTGGTTGAAGTAAGTAGTTTTATGCGCAAAATAGCACTTTTTTACAATGATTTTAACATCTTTAACTGTAAACTTTGCTTGTTATCATGGTTTACATTAAGTTTGTACAATTAACTTAATTGGTTGAAGTAAGTAGTTTTATGCGCAAAATAGCACTTGTTTATAAGTATATTAACATCTTTTACTGCACTCTTTGCTTGTTATCATGGTTTACAAGAACTTTCTTCAATTAACTTAATTGGTTGAAATAAGGAGTTTTATGAGCAAAATAGCACTTGTTTACAAGAATTTTAACATCTTTAAGTGTACACTTTGCTTGTCATCATGTTTTACATTAACTTTGTTACATTAACTTTATTGGTTGAAGTAAGTAGTTTTATACGCCAAAAAGCACTTTTGTACAATGATTTTAACATCTTTAACTGTAAACTTTGCTTGTTATCATGGTTTACATTATATTTGTACAATTAACTTAATTGGTTGAAATAAGGAGTTTTATGCGCAAAATAGCACTTGTTTACAAGAATTTTAACATCTTTAACTGTAAACTTTGCTTGTTATCATGGTTTACAAGAACTTTGTTCAATTAACTTAATTGGTTGAAGTAAGGAGTTTTATGCGCAAAATAGCACTTGTTTACAAGAATTTCAACATCTTTAACTGTACACTTTCCTTGTTTTCAAAGTTTACATTAACTTTGTTCAATTAACTTAATTGCTTGAAAAAAGTAGTTTTATGTGCAAAATAGCACTTTTTTACAAGTATATTAACATCTCTTACTGCACTCTTTGCTTGTTATCAAGGTTTACCTTATCTTTGTTCAATTAACTTAATTGGTTGAGGTAAGTAGTTTTATGCGCAAAATATTACTTGTTTACAAGAATCTTAACATCTTTCACTGCACTCTTTGCTTGTTATCATTGTTTATAAGAACTTTGTTCGATTAACTTAATTGGTTGATGTAAATAGTTTTATACGCCAAAAAGCACTTTTGTACAAGAATTTTAACAACTTTAACTGTACACTTTGCTTGTTAACATAGTTTACACTAACTTTGTTATATTAACTTAATTAGTTGAAGTAAGTAGTTTTATGCGCAAAATAGCACTTTTTTTACAATCATTTTAACATCTTTAACAGTACACTTTGCTTGTTAACATAGTTTACACTAACTTTGTTATATGAACTTAATTGGTTGAAGTAAATAGTTTTATACGCCAAAAAGCACTTTTGTACAATGATTTTAACATCTTTAACTGTAAACTTTGCTTTTTATCATGGTTTACATTAACTTTGTACAATTAACTTAATTGGTTGAAGTAAGTAGTTTTATGTGCAAAATAGCACTTGTTTATAAGAATTTTAACATCTTTAACTGTACACTTTGCTTGTTATCAAGGTTTACATTAACTTTGTTCAATTAACTTAATTGGTTGAAAAAGTAGTTTTATGTGCAAAATAGCACTTGTTTACAAGTATATTAACATCTTTTAATGCATTCGTTGCTTGTTATCATGGTTTACAAGAACTTTGTTCAATTAACTTAATTGGTTGAACAAAGTAGTTTTATGCGCAAAATAGCACTTGTTTACAAGAATTTTAACAACTTTAACAGTACACTTTGCTTGTTAACATAGTTTACACTAACTTTGTTATATGAACTTAATTGGTTGAAGTAAATAGTTTTATACGCCAAAAAGCACTTTTGTACAATGATTTTAACATCTTTAACTGTAAACTTTGCTTTTTATCATGGTTTACATTAACTTTGTACAATTAACTTAATTGGTTGAAGTAAGTAGTTTTATGTGCAAAATAGCACTTGTTTATAAGAATTTTAACATCTTTAACTGTACACTTTGCTTGTTATCAAGGTTTTCATTAACTTTGTTCAATTAAGTTAATTGGTTGAGATAAGTAGTTTTATTCGCAAAATATTACTTGTTTACAAGAATCTTAACATCTTTCACTGCACTCTTTGCTTGTTATCATTGTTTATAAGAACTTTGCTCGATTAACTTAATTGGTTGAAGTAAATAGTTTTATACGCGAAAAAGCACTTTTGTACAAGAATTTTAACAACTTTAACTGTACACTAATCTTGTTAACATAGTTTAAACTAACTTTGTTATATTAACTTAATTAGTTGAAGTAAGTAGTTTTATGCGCAAAATAGCACTTATTTATAAGTATATTAACATCTTTCACTGCACTCTTTGCTTGTTATTATTGTTTATAAGAACTTTGTTCGATTAACTTAATTGGTTGAAGTAAATAGTTTTATACGCCAAAAAGCACTTTTGTACAATGATTTAACATCTTTAACTGTAAACTTTGCTTGTTATCATGGTTTACATTAAATTTGTACAATTAACTTAATTGGTTGAAGTAAGTAGTTTTATGTGAAAAATAGCACTTGTTTACAAGAATCTTAACATCTTTTACTGCACTCTTTGCTTGTTATCATTGTTTATAAGAACTTTGTTCGATTAACTTAATTGGTTGAAGTAAATAGTTTTATACGCCAAAAAGAACTTTTGTACAAGAATTTTAACAACTTTAACTGTACACTTTGCTTGTTAACATAGTTTACACTAACTTTGTTATATTACCTTAATTGGTTGAAGTAAGTAGTTTTATGTGCAAAATAGCACTTGTTTACAAGAATTTCAACATCAATAACTGTACACTTTGCTTGTTATCATGGTTTACATTAACTTTGTTCAATTAACTTAATTTGTTGAAGAAAGTAGTTTTATGCGCAAAATAGCACTTGTTTACAAGAATTTCAACATCAATAACTGTACACTTTTCTTGTTATCATGGTTTACATTAACTTTGTTCAATTAACTTAATTTGTTGAAGAAAGTAGTTTTATGTGCACAATAGCACTTGTTTACAAGTATATTAACATCTTTTACTGCATTCTTTGCTTGTTATTATGGTTTTCAAGAACTTTGTTCAATTAACTTAATTTGTTGAAGTAAGGAGTTTTATGCGCAAAGTAGCACTTGTTTACAAGTATTTCAACATCTCTAACTGTACACTTTCCTTGTTATCAAAGTTTACATTAACTTTGTTCAATTAACTTAATTGCTTGAAAAAATTAGTTTTATGTGCAAAATAGCACTTGTTTACAAGTATATTAACATCTTTTACTGCACTCTTTTACTGCTTGTTATCATTGTTTATAAGAACTTTGTTCGATTAACTTAATTGGTTGAAGTAAATAGTTTTATACGCCAAAAAGCACTTTTGTACAATGATTTTAACATCTTTAACTGTAAACTTTGCTTGTTATCATGGTTTACATTAAATTTGTACAATTAACTTAACTGGTTGAAGTAAGTAGTTTTATGTGCAAAATAGCACTTGTTTACAAGAATTTCAACATGAATAACTGTATACTTTGCTTGTTATCATGGTTTACATTAACTTTGTTCCATTTACTTAATTGGTAGAAGAATGTAGTTTTATGCGCAAAATAGCACTTGTTTATAAGTATATTAACATCTTTTACTGGTCTCTTTGCTTGTTATCATGGTTTACAAGAACTTTGTTCAATTAACTTAATTGGTTGAAATAAGGAGTTTTATGCGCAAAATAGCACTTGTTTACAAGAATTTTAACATCTTTAAGTGTACACTTTGCTTGTTATCATGTTTTACATTAACTTTGTTACATTAACTTTATTGGTTGAAGTAAGTAGTTTTATGCGCAAAATAGCACTCGTTTACAAGAATTTTAACATCTTTAACTGTAAAATTTGCTTGTTATCATGGTTTACATTAAATTTGTACAATTAACTTAATTAGTTGAAGTAAGTAGTTTTATGTGCAAAATAGCACTTGTTTACAAGAATTTCAACATCAATAACTGTACACTTTGCTTGTTATCAAGGTTTACATTAACTTTGTTCAATTTACTTAATTGGTGAAAGAATGTAGTTTTATGCGCAAAATAGCACTTGTTTATAAGTATATTAACATCTTTTACTGCACTCTTTGCTTGTTATCATGGTTTACAAGAACATTGTTCAATTAACTTAATTTGTTGAAGAAAGTAGTTTTATGCGCAAAATAGCACTTGTTTACAAGAATTTCAACATCAATAACTGTACACTTTTCTTGTTATCATGGTTTACATTAACTTTGTTCAATTAACTTAACTTGTTGAAGAAAGTAGTTTTATACGCAAAATAGCACTTGTTTATAAGAATTTTAACATCTTTAACTGTACACTTTGCTTGTTATCAAGGTTTACATTAAGTTTGTTCAATTAACTTAATTGGTTGGAAAAGAGTAGTTTTATGTGCAAAATAGCACTTGTTTACAAGAATTTTAACAACTTTAACTGTACACTTTGCTTGTTAACATAGTTTACACTAACTTTGTTATATTAACTTAATTAGTTGAAGTATGTAGTTTTATGCGCAAAATAGCACTTTTTTACAATGATTTTTAACATCTTTAACTGTAAACTTTGCTTGTTATCATGGTTTACATTAAATTTGTACGATTAACTTAATTGGTTGAAGTAAGTAGTTTTATGCGCAAAATATTACTTGTTTACAAGAATTTCAACATCAATAACTGTACACTTTTCTTGTTATCATGGTTTACATTAACTTTGTTCAATTAACTTAACTTGTTGAAGAAAGTAGTTTTATACGCAAAATAGCACTTGTTTACAAGAATTTTAACATCTTTAACTGTACACTTTGCTTGTTATCAAGGTTTACATTAACTTTGTTCAATTAACTTAATTGGTTGGAAAAGAGTAGTTTTATGTGCAAAATAGCACTTGTTTACAAGTATATTAACATCTTTTACTGCATTCTTTGCTTGTTATCATGGTTTACAAGAACTTTGTTCAATTAACTTAATTGGTTGAACAAAGTAGTTTTATGCGCAAAATAGCACTTGTTTACAAGTATTTCAACATCTTTAACTGTTCACTTTCCTTGTTATCTTGGTTTACATTAACTTTGTTCAATTAACTTAACTTGTTGAAGAAAGTAGTTTTATACGCAAAATAGCACTTTTGTACAAGAATTTTAACAACTTTAACTGTACACTTTGCTTGTTAACATAGTTTACACTAACTTTGTTATATTAACTTAATTAGTTGAAGTAAGTAGTTTTATGCGCAAAATAGCACTTTTTTACAATGATTTTAACATCTTTAACTGTAAACTTTGCTTGTTATCATGGTTTACATTAACTTTGTACAATTACCTTAATTGGTTGAAGTAAGTAGTTTTATGTGCAAAATAGCACTTGTTTACAAGAATTTCAACATCAATAACTGTACACTTTTCTTGTTATCAAGGTTTACATTAACTCTGTTCAATTAACTTAATTGGTTGAAAAAAGTAGTTTTATGTGCAAAATAGCACTTGTTTACAAGTATATTAACATCTTTTACTGCATTCTTTGCTTGTTATCATGGTTTACAAGAACTTTGTTCAATTAACTTAATTGGTATAAGTAAGGAGTTTTAGGCGCAAAATAGCACTTGTTTACAAGTATTTCAACATCTTTAACTGTACACTTTCCTTGTTATCAAAGTTTACATTAACTTTGTTCAATTAACTTAATTGCTTGAAAAAATTAGTTTTATGTGCAAAATAGCACTTGTTTACAAGTATATTAACATCTTTTACTGCACTCTTTGCTTGTTATCATGGTTTACAAGAATTTTGGTTGAAGTAAGAATTTTTACAAGTTTAACTGTACACTTTGCTTGTTAACATAGTTTACACTAACTTTGTTATATTATCTTAATTAGTTGAAGTAAGTAGTTTTATGCGATTTATGTTAGAATTAAAACATCTTTAACTGTAAACTTTGCTTGTTATCATGGTTTACATTAAATTTGTACAATTAACTTTATTGGTTGAAGTAAGTAGTTTTATGTGCATAATAGCACTTGTTTACAAGAATTAAAACATCAATAACTGTACACTTTGCTTGTTATCATGGTTTACATTAACTTTGTTCAATTAATTTAATTCGTGAAAGAATGTAGTTTTATGCGCAAAATAGCACTTGTTTATAAGAATTTTAACATCTTTAACTGTACACTTTCCTTGTTATCATGGTTTACATTAAATTTTTACAATTAACTTAATTGGTTGAAGTAAGTAGTTTTATGTTCAAAATAGCACTTGTTTACAAGAATTTTAACATCTTTAACTGTACACTTTGCTTGTTATCATGGTTTACAAGAATTTTGTTCAATTAACTTAATTGGTTGAAGTAAGTAGTTTTCTGCGCAAAATATTACTTGTTTACAAGAATCTTAACATCTTTTACTGCACTCTTTGCTTGTTATCATTGTTTATAAGAACTTTGTTCGATTAACGTAATTGGTTGAAGTAAATAGTTTTATACGCCAAAAAGCACTTTTGTACAAGAATTTTAACAACTTTAACTGTACACTTTGCTTGTTAACATAGTTTACACTAACTTTGTTATATTAACTTAATTAGTTGAAGTAAGTAGTTTTCTGCGCAAAATAGCACTTTTTTACAATGATTTTAACATCTTTAACTGTAAACTTTGCTTGTTATCATGGTTTACATTAAATTTGTACAATTAACTTAATTGGTTGAAGTAAGTAGTTTTATGCGCAAAATAGCACTTGTTTACAAGAATTTTAACAACTTTAACTGTACACTTTGCTTGTTAACATAGTTTACACTAGCTTTGTTATATTGACTTAATTAGTTGAAGTAAGTAGTATTATGCGCAAAATAGCACTTGTTTATAAGTATATTAACATCTTTCACTGCACTCTTTGCTTGTTATCATTGTTTATAAGAACTTTGTTCGATTAACTTAATTGGTTGAAGTAAATAGTTTTATACGCCAAAAAGCACTTTTGTACAATGATTTTAACATCTTTAACTGTAAACTTTGCTTGTTATCATGGTTTACATTAAATTTGTACAATTAACTTAACTGGTTGAAGTAAGTAGTTTTATGTGCAAAATAGCACTTTTTTACAAGAATTTCAACATCAATAACTGTACACTTTGCTTGTTATCATGGTTTACATTAACTTTGTTCCATTTACTTAATTGGTAGAAGAATGTAGTTTTATGCGCAAAATAGCACATGTTTATAAGTATATTAACACCTTTTACTGCACTCTTTGCTTGTTATCATGGTTTACAAGAACTTTGTTCAATTAACTTAATTGGTTGAAATAAGGAGTTTTATGCGCAAAATAGCACTTGTTTACAAGAATTTTAACATCTTTAAGTGTACACTTTGCTTGTTATCATGTTTTACATTAACTTTGTTACATTAACTTTATTGGTTGAAGTAAGTAGTTTTATGCGCAAAATAGCACTCGTTTACAAGAATTTTAACATCTTTAACTGTAAACTTTGCTTGTTATCATGGTTTACATTAAATTTGTACAATTAACTTAATTAGTTGAAGTAAGTAGTTTTATGTGCAAAATAGCACCTGTTTACAAGAATTTCAACATCAATAACTGTAAACTTTTCTTGTTATCATGGTTTACATTAACTTTGTTCAATTAACTTAACTTGTTGAAGAAAGTAGTTTTATACGCAAAATAGCACTTGTTTATAAGAATTTTAACATCTTTAACTGTACACTTTGCTTGTTATCAAGGTTTACATTACCTTTGTTCAATTAACTTAATTGGTTGGAAAAGAGTAGTTTTATGTGCAAAATAGCACTTGTTTACAAGAATTTTAACAACTTTAACTGTACACTTTGCTTGTTAACATAGTTTACACTAACTTTGTTATATTAACTTAATTAGTTGAAGTAAGTAGTTTTATGCGCAAAATAGCACTCGTTTACAAGAATTTTAACATCTTTAACTGTAAACTTTGCTTGTTATCATGGTTTACATTAAATTTGTACAATTAACTTAATTAGTTGAAGTAAGTAGTTTTATGTGCAAAATAGCACTTGTTTACAAGAATTTCAACATCAATAACTGTAAACTTTTCTTGTTATCATGGTTTACATTAACTTTGTTCAATTAACTTAACTTGTTGAAGAAAGTAGTTTTATACGCAAAATAGCACTTGTTTATAAGAATTTTAACATCTTTAACTGTACACTTTGCTTGTTATCAAGGTTTACATTACCTTTGTTCAATTAACTTAATTGGTTGGAAAAGAGTAGTTTTATGCGCAAAATAGCACTTGTTTACAAGAATTTTAACAACTTTAACAGTACACTTTGCTTGTTAACATAGTTTACACTAACTTTGTTATATGAACTTAATTGGTTGAAGTAAGGAGTTTTATGCGCAAAATAGCACTTGTTTACAAGAATTTCAACATCTTTAACTGTACACTTTCCTTGTTTTCAAAGTTTACATTAACTTTGTTCAATTAACTTAATTGCTTGAAAAAAGTAGTTTTATGTGCAAAATAGCACTTTTTTACAAGTATATTAACATCTCTTACTGCACTCTTTGCTTGTTATCAAGGTTTACCTTATCTTTGTTCAATTAACTTAATTGGTTGAGGTAAATAGTTTTATGCGCAAAATATTACTTGTTTACAAGAATCTTAACATCTTTCACTGCACTCTTTGCTTGTTATCATTGTTTATAAGAACTTTGTTCGATTAACTTAATTGGTTGATGTAAATAGTTTTATACGCCAAAAAGCACTTTTGTACAAGAATTTTAACAACTTTAACTGTACACTTTGCTTGTTAACATAGTTTACACTAACTTTGTTATATTAACTTAATTAGTTGAAGTAAGTAGTTTTATGCGCAAAATAGCACTTTTTTTACAATCATTTTAACATCTTTAACAGTACACTTTGCTTGTTAACATAGTTTACACTAACTTTGTTATATTAACTTAATTGGTTGAAGTAAATAGTTTTATACGCCAAAAAGCACTTTTGTACAATGATTTTAACATCTTTAACTGTAAACTTTGCTTGTTATCATGGTTTACATTAAATTTGTACAATTAACTTAATTGGTTGAAGTAAGTAGTTTTATGTGCAAAATAGCACTTGTTTACAAGAATTTCAACATCAATAACTGTACACTTTGCTTGTTATCATGGTTTACATTAACTTTGTTCCATTTACTTAATTGGTGGAAGAATGTAGTTTTTTGCGCAAAATAGCACTTGTTTATAAGTATATTAACATCTTTTACTGCACTCTTTGCTTGTTATCATGGTTTACAAGAACTTTGTTCAATTAACTTAATTGGTTAAAATAAGGAGTTTTATGCGCAAAATAGCGCTTTTTTACAAGAATTTTAACATCTTTAAGTGTACACTTTGCTTGTTATCATGTTTTACATTAACTTTGTTACATTAACTTTATTGGTTGAAGTAAGTAGTTTTATGCGCAAAATAGCACTTTTTTACAATGATTTTAACATCTTTAACTGTAAACTTTGCTTGTTATCATGGTTTACATTAAGTTTGTACAATTAACTTAATTGGTTGAAGTAAGTAGTTTTATGCGCAAAATAGCACTTGTTTATAAGTATATTAACATCTTTTACTGCACTCTTTGCTTGTTATCATGGTTTACAAGAACTTTCTTCAATTAACTTAATTGGTTGAAATAAGGAGTTTTATGAGCAAAATAGCACTTGTTTACAAGAATTTTAACATCTTTAAGTGTACACTTTGCTTGTCATCATGTTTTACATTAACTTTGTTACATTAACTTTATTGGTTGAAGTAAGTAGTTTTATACGCCAAAAAGCACTTTTGTACAATGATTTTAACATCTTTAACTGTAAACTTTGCTTGTTATCATGGTTTACATTATATTTGTACAATTAACTTAATTGGTTGAAATAAGGAGTTTTATGCGCAAAATAGCACTTGTTTACAAGAATTTTAACATCTTTAACTGTAAACTTTGCTTGTTATCATGGTTTACAAGAACTTTGTTCAATTAACTTAATTGGTTGAAGTAAGGAGTTTTATGCGCAAAATAGCACTTGTTTACAAGAATTTCAACATCTTTAACTGTACACTTTCCTTGTTTTCAAAGTTTACATTAACTTTGTTCAATTAACTTAATTGCTTGAAAAAAGTAGTTTTATGTGCAAAATAGCACTTTTTTACAAGTATATTAACATCTCTTACTGCACTCTTTGCTTGTTATCAAGGTTTACCTTATCTTTGTTCAATTAACTTAATTGGTTGAGGTAAGTAGTTTTATGCGCAAAATATTACTTGTTTACAAGAATCTTAACATCTTTCACTGCACTCTTTGCTTGTTATCATTGTTTATAAGAACTTTGTTCGATTAACTTAATTGGTTGATGTAAATAGTTTTATACGCCAAAAAGCACTTTTGTACAAGAATTTTAACAACTTTAACTGTACACTTTGCTTGTTAACATAGTTTACACTAACTTTGTTATATTAACTTAATTAGTTGAAGTAAGTAGTTTTATGCGCAAAATAGCACTTTTTTTACAATCATTTTAACATCTTTAACAGTACACTTTGCTTGTTAACATAGTTTACACTAACTTTGTTATATGAACTTAATTGGTTGAAGTAAATAGTTTTATACGCCAAAAAGCACTTTTGTACAATGATTTTAACATCTTTAACTGTAAACTTTGCTTTTTATCATGGTTTACATTAACTTTGTACAATTAACTTAATTGGTTGAAGTAAGTAGTTTTATGTGCAAAATAGCACTTGTTTATAAGAATTTTAACATCTTTAACTGTACACTTTGCTTGTTATCAAGGTTTACATTAACTTTGTTCAATTAACTTAATTGGTTGAAAAAGTAGTTTTATGTGCAAAATAGCACTTGTTTACAAGTATATTAACATCTTTTAATGCATTCGTTGCTTGTTATCATGGTTTACAAGAACTTTGTTCAATTAACTTAATTGGTTGAACAAAGTAGTTTTATGCGCAAAATAGCACTTGTTTACAAGAATTTTAACAACTTTAACAGTACACTTTGCTTGTTAACATAGTTTACACTAACTTTGTTATATGAACTTAATTGGTTGAAGTAAATAGTTTTATACGCCAAAAAGCACTTTTGTACAATGATTTTAACATCTTTAACTGTAAACTTTGCTTTTTATCATGGTTTACATTAACTTTGTACAATTAACTTAATTGGTTGAAGTAAGTAGTTTTATGTGCAAAATAGCACTTGTTTATAAGAATTTTAACATCTTTAACTGTACACTTTGCTTGTTATCAAGGTTTTCATTAACTTTGTTCAATTAAGTTAATTGGTTGAGATAAGTAGTTTTATTCGCAAAATATTACTTGTTTACAAGAATCTTAACATCTTTCACTGCACTCTTTGCTTGTTATCATTGTTTATAAGAACTTTGCTCGATTAACTTAATTGGTTGAAGTAAATAGTTTTATACGCGAAAAAGCACTTTTGTACAAGAATTTTAACAACTTTAACTGTACACTAATCTTGTTAACATAGTTTAAACTAACTTTGTTATATTAACTTAATTAGTTGAAGTAAGTAGTTTTATGCGCAAAATAGCACTTATTTATAAGTATATTAACATCTTTCACTGCACTCTTTGCTTGTTATTATTGTTTATAAGAACTTTGTTCGATTAACTTAATTGGTTGAAGTAAATAGTTTTATACGCCAAAAAGCACTTTTGTACAATGATTTAACATCTTTAACTGTAAACTTTGCTTGTTATCATGGTTTACATTAAATTTGTACAATTAACTTAATTGGTTGAAGTAAGTAGTTTTATGTGAAAAATAGCACTTGTTTACAAGAATCTTAACATCTTTTACTGCACTCTTTGCTTGTTATCATTGTTTATAAGAACTTTGTTCGATTAACTTAATTGGTTGAAGTAAATAGTTTTATACGCCAAAAAGAACTTTTGTACAAGAATTTTAACAACTTTAACTGTACACTTTGCTTGTTAACATAGTTTACACTAACTTTGTTATATTACCTTAATTGGTTGAAGTAAGTAGTTTTATGTGCAAAATAGCACTTGTTTACAAGAATTTCAACATCAATAACTGTACACTTTGCTTGTTATCATGGTTTACATTAACTTTGTTCAATTAACTTAATTTGTTGAAGAAAGTAGTTTTATGCGCAAAATAGCACTTGTTTACAAGAATTTCAACATCAATAACTGTACACTTTTCTTGTTATCATGGTTTACATTAACTTTGTTCAATTAACTTAATTTGTTGAAGAAAGTAGTTTTATGTGCACAATAGCACTTGTTTACAAGTATATTAACATCTTTTACTGCATTCTTTGCTTGTTATTATGGTTTTCAAGAACTTTGTTCAATTAACTTAATTTGTTGAAGTAAGGAGTTTTATGCGCAAAGTAGCACTTGTTTACAAGTATTTCAACATCTCTAACTGTACACTTTCCTTGTTATCAAAGTTTACATTAACTTTGTTCAATTAACTTAATTGCTTGAAAAAATTAGTTTTATGTGCAAAATAGCACTTGTTTACAAGTATATTAACATCTTTTACTGCACTCTTTTACTGCTTGTTATCATTGTTTATAAGAACTTTGTTCGATTAACTTAATTGGTTGAAGTAAATAGTTTTATACGCCAAAAAGCACTTTTGTACAATGATTTTAACATCTTTAACTGTAAACTTTGCTTGTTATCATGGTTTACATTAAATTTGTACAATTAACTTAACTGGTTGAAGTAAGTAGTTTTATGTGCAAAATAGCACTTGTTTACAAGAATTTCAACATGAATAACTGTATACTTTGCTTGTTATCATGGTTTACATTAACTTTGTTCCATTTACTTAATTGGTAGAAGAATGTAGTTTTATGCGCAAAATAGCACTTGTTTATAAGTATATTAACATCTTTTACTGGTCTCTTTGCTTGTTATCATGGTTTACAAGAACTTTGTTCAATTAACTTAATTGGTTGAAATAAGGAGTTTTATGCGCAAAATAGCACTTGTTTACAAGAATTTTAACATCTTTAAGTGTACACTTTGCTTGTTATCATGTTTTACATTAACTTTGTTACATTAACTTTATTGGTTGAAGTAAGTAGTTTTATGCGCAAAATAGCACTCGTTTACAAGAATTTTAACATCTTTAACTGTAAAATTTGCTTGTTATCATGGTTTACATTAAATTTGTACAATTAACTTAATTAGTTGAAGTAAGTAGTTTTATGTGCAAAATAGCACTTGTTTACAAGAATTTCAACATCAATAACTGTACACTTTGCTTGTTATCAAGGTTTACATTAACTTTGTTCAATTTACTTAATTGGTGAAAGAATGTAGTTTTATGCGCAAAATAGCACTTGTTTATAAGTATATTAACATCTTTTACTGCACTCTTTGCTTGTTATCATGGTTTACAAGAACATTGTTCAATTAACTTAATTTGTTGAAGAAAGTAGTTTTATGCGCAAAATAGCACTTGTTTACAAGAATTTCAACATCAATAACTGTACACTTTTCTTGTTATCATGGTTTACATTAACTTTGTTCAATTAACTTAACTTGTTGAAGAAAGTAGTTTTATACGCAAAATAGCACTTGTTTATAAGAATTTTAACATCTTTAACTGTACACTTTGCTTGTTATCAAGGTTTACATTAAGTTTGTTCAATTAACTTAATTGGTTGGAAAAGAGTAGTTTTATGTGCAAAATAGCACTTGTTTACAAGAATTTTAACAACTTTAACTGTACACTTTGCTTGTTAACATAGTTTACACTAACTTTGTTATATTAACTTAATTAGTTGAAGTATGTAGTTTTATGCGCAAAATAGCACTTTTTTACAATGATTTTTAACATCTTTAACTGTAAACTTTGCTTGTTATCATGGTTTACATTAAATTTGTACGATTAACTTAATTGGTTGAAGTAAGTAGTTTTATGCGCAAAATATTACTTGTTTACAAGAATTTCAACATCAATAACTGTACACTTTTCTTGTTATCATGGTTTACATTAACTTTGTTCAATTAACTTAACTTGTTGAAGAAAGTAGTTTTATACGCAAAATAGCACTTGTTTACAAGAATTTTAACATCTTTAACTGTACACTTTGCTTGTTATCAAGGTTTACATTAACTTTGTTCAATTAACTTAATTGGTTGGAAAAGAGTAGTTTTATGTGCAAAATAGCACTTGTTTACAAGTATATTAACATCTTTTACTGCATTCTTTGCTTGTTATCATGGTTTACAAGAACTTTGTTCAATTAACTTAATTGGTTGAACAAAGTAGTTTTATGCGCAAAATAGCACTTGTTTACAAGTATTTCAACATCTTTAACTGTTCACTTTCCTTGTTATCTTGGTTTACATTAACTTTGTTCAATTAACTTAACTTGTTGAAGAAAGTAGTTTTATACGCAAAATAGCACTTTTGTACAAGAATTTTAACAACTTTAACTGTACACTTTGCTTGTTAACATAGTTTACACTAACTTTGTTATATTAACTTAATTAGTTGAAGTAAGTAGTTTTATGCGCAAAATAGCACTTTTTTACAATGATTTTAACATCTTTAACTGTAAACTTTGCTTGTTATCATGGTTTACATTAACTTTGTACAATTACCTTAATTGTTGAAGTAAGTAGTTTTATGTGCAAAATAGCACTTGTTTACAAGAATTTCAACATCAATAACTGTACACTTTTCTTGTTATCAAGGTTTACATTAACTCTGTTCAATTAACTTAATTGGTTGAAAAAAGTAGTTTTATGTGCAAAATAGCACTTGTTTACAAGTATATTAACATCTTTTACTGCATTCTTTGCTTGTTATCATGGTTTACAAGAACTTTGTTCAATTAACTTAATTGGTATAAGTAAGGAGTTTTAGGCGCAAAATAGCACTTGTTTACAAGTATTTCAACATCTTTAACTGTACACTTTCCTTGTTATCAAAGTTTACATTAACTTTGTTCAATTAACTTAATTGCTTGAAAAAATTAGTTTTATGTGCAAAATAGCACTTGTTTACAAGTATATTAACATCTTTTACTGCACTCTTTGCTTGTTATCATGGTTTACAAGAATTTTGGTTGAAGTAAGAATTTTTACAAGTTTAACTGTACACTTTGCTTGTTAACATAGTTTACACTAACTTTGTTATATTATCTTAATTAGTTGAAGTAAGTAGTTTTATGCGATTTATGTTAGAATTAAAACATCTTTAACTGTAAACTTTGCTTGTTATCATGGTTTACATTAAATTTGTACAATTAACTTTATTGGTTGAAGTAAGTAGTTTTATGTGCATAATAGCACTTGTTTACAAGAATTAAAACATCAATAACTGTACACTTTGCTTGTTATCATGGTTTACATTAACTTTGTTCAATTAATTTAATTCGTGAAAGAATGTAGTTTTATGCGCAAAATAGCACTTGTTTATAAGAATTTTAACATCTTTAACTGTACACTTTCCTTGTTATCATGGTTTACATTAAATTTTTACAATTAACTTAATTGGTTGAAGTAAGTAGTTTTATGTTCAAAATAGCACTTGTTTACAAGAATTTTAACATCTTTAACTGTACACTTTGCTTGTTATCATGGTTTACAAGAATTTTGTTCAATTAACTTAATTGGTTGAAGTAAGTAGTTTTCTGCGCAAAATATTACTTGTTTACAAGAATCTTAACATCTTTTACTGCACTCTTTGCTTGTTATCATTGTTTATAAGAACTTTGTTCGATTAACGTAATTGGTTGAAGTAAATAGTTTTATACGCCAAAAAGCACTTTTGTACAAGAATTTTAACAACTTTAACTGTACACTTTGCTTGTTAACATAGTTTACACTAACTTTGTTATATTAACTTAATTAGTTGAAGTAAGTAGTTTTCTGCGCAAAATAGCACTTTTTTACAATGATTTTAACATCTTTAACTGTAAACTTTGCTTGTTATCATGGTTTACATTAAATTTGTACAATTAACTTAATTGGTTGAAGTAAGTAGTTTTATGCGCAAAATAGCACTTGTTTACAAGAATTTTAACAACTTTAACTGTACACTTTGCTTGTTAACATAGTTTACACTAGCTTTGTTATATTGACTTAATTAGTTGAAGTAAGTAGTATTATGCGCAAAATAGCACTTGTTTATAAGTATATTAACATCTTTCACTGCACTCTTTGCTTGTTATCATTGTTTATAAGAACTTTGTTCGATTAACTTAATTGGTTGAAGTAAATAGTTTTATACGCCAAAAAGCACTTTTGTACAATGATTTTAACATCTTTAACTGTAAACTTTGCTTGTTATCATGGTTTACATTAAATTTGTACAATTAACTTAACTGGTTGAAGTAAGTAGTTTTATGTGCAAAATAGCACTTTTTTACAAGAATTTCAACATCAATAACTGTACACTTTGCTTGTTATCATGGTTTACATTAACTTTGTTCCATTTACTTAATTGGTAGAAGAATGTAGTTTTATGCGCAAAATAGCACATGTTTATAAGTATATTAACACCTTTTACTGCACTCTTTGCTTGTTATCATGGTTTACAAGAACTTTGTTCAATTAACTTAATTGGTTGAAATAAGGAGTTTTATGCGCAAAATAGCACTTGTTTACAAGAATTTTAACATCTTTAAGTGTACACTTTGCTTGTTATCATGTTTTACATTAACTTTGTTACATTAACTTTATTGGTTGAAGTAAGTAGTTTTATGCGCAAAATAGCACTCGTTTACAAGAATTTTAACATCTTTAACTGTAAACTTTGCTTGTTATCATGGTTTACATTAAATTTGTACAATTAACTTAATTAGTTGAAGTAAGTAGTTTTATGTGCAAAATAGCACTTGTTTACAAGAATTTCAACATCAATAACTGTAAACTTTTCTTGTTATCATGGTTTACATTAACTTTGTTCAATTAACTTAACTTGTTGAAGAAAGTAGTTTTATACGCAAAATAGCACTTGTTTATAAGAATTTTAACATCTTTAACTGTACACTTTGCTTGTTATCAAGGTTTACATTACCTTTGTTCAATTAACTTAATTGGTTGGAAAAGAGTAGTTTTATGTGCAAAATAGCACTTGTTTACAAGAATTTTAACAACTTTAACTGTACACTTTGCTTGTTAACATAGTTTACACTAACTTTGTTATATTAACTTAATTAGTTGAAGTATGTAGTTTTATGCGCAAAATAGCACTTTTTTACAATGATTTTTAACATCTTTAACTGTAAACTTTGCTTGTTATCATGGTTTACATTAAATTTGTACAATTAACTTAATTGGTTGAAGTAAGTAGTTTTATGCGCAAAATATTACTTGTTTACAAGAATTTCAACATCAATAACTGTACACTTTTCTTGTTATCATGGTTTACATTAACTTTGTTCAATTAACTTAACTTGTTGAAGAAAGTAGTTTTATACGCAAAATAGCACTTGTTTATAAGAATTTTAACATCTTTAACTGTACACTTTGCTTGTTATCAAGGTTTACATTAACTTTGTTCAATTAACTTAATTGGTTGGAAAAGAGTAGTTTTATGTGCAACATAGCACTTGTTTACAAGTATATTAACATCTTTTACTGCATTCTTTGCTTGTTATCATGGTTTACAAGAACTTTGTTCAATTAACTTAATTGGTTGAACAAAGTAGTTTTATGCGCAAAATAGCACTTGTTTACAAGTATTTCAACATCTTTAACTGTACACTTTCCTTGTTATCATGGTTTACATTAACTTTGTTCAATTAACTTAACTTGTTGAAGAAAGTAGTTTTATACGCAAAATAGCACTTGTTTATAAGAATTTTAACAACTTTAACTGTACACTTTGCTTGTTATCAAGGTTTACATTATCTTTGTTCAATTAACTTAATTGGTTGGAAAAGAGTAGTTTTATGTGCAACATAGCACTTGTTTACAAGTATATTAACATCTTTTACTGCATTCTTTGCTTGTTATCTTTGTTCAATTAACTTAATTGGTTGAAGTAAATAGTTTTATACGCCAAAAAGCACTTTTGTACAATGATTTTAACATCTTTAACTGTAAACTTTGCTTGTTA
This sequence comes from Aurelia sp. 3 sensu Dawson et al. (2005), assembly GCA_964020215.1. Taxonomy (NCBI): domain Eukaryota; kingdom Metazoa; phylum Cnidaria; class Scyphozoa; order Semaeostomeae; family Ulmaridae; genus Aurelia; species Aurelia sp. 3 sensu Dawson et al. (2005). Next base: position 10,053,275 of record OZ026584.1, read on the forward strand.
TCATGGTTTACATTAAATTTGTACAATTAACTTAATTGGTTGAAGTAAGTAGTTTTATGTGCAAAATAGCACTTGTTTACAAGAATTTCAACATCAATAACTGTACACTTTGCTTGTTATCATGGTTTACATTAACTTTGTTCCATTTACTTAATTGGTGGAAGAATGTAGTTTTATGCGCAAAATAGCACTTGTTTATAAGTATATTAACATCTTTTACTGCACTCTTTGCTTGTTATCATGGTTTACAAGAACTTTCTTCAATTAACTTAATTGGTTGAAATAAGGAGTTTTATGCGCAAAATAGCACTTGTTTACAAGAATTTTAACATCTTTAAGTGTACACTTTGCTTGTCATCATGTTTTACATTAACTTTGTTACATTAACTTTATTGGTTGAAGTAAGTAGTTTTATACGCCAAAAAGCACTTTTGTACAATGATTTTAACATCTTTAACTGTAAACTTTGCTTGTTATCATGGTTTACATTAAATTTGTACAATTAACTTAATTGGTTGAAGTAAGTAGTTTTATGCGCAAAATAGCACTTTTTTTACAATGATTTTAACATCTTTAACAGTACCCTTTGCTTGTTAACATAGTTTACACTAACTTTCTTATATTAACTTAATTGGTTGAAGTAAATAGTTTTATGCGCAAAATAGCACTTTTTTACAATGATTTTAACATCTTTAACTGTAAACTTTGCTTGTTATCATGGTTTACATTAAATTTGTACAATTAACTTAATTGGTTGAAGTAAGTAGTTTTATGCGCAAAATAGCACTTGTTTACAAGAATTTTAACATCTTTAAGTGTACACTTTGCTTGTTATCATGGTTTACAAGAACTTTGTTCAATTAACTTAATTGGTTGAAGTAAGGAGTTTTATGCGCAAAATAGCACTTGTTTACAAGAATTTTAACAACTTTAACAGTACACTTTGCTTGTTAACATAGTTTACACTAACTTTGTTATATGAACTTAATTGGTTGAAGTAAATAGTTTTATACGCCAAAAAGCACTTTTGTACAATGATTTTAACATCTTTAACTGTAAACTTTGCTTTTTATCATGGTTTACATTAACTTTGTACAATTAACTTAATTGGTTGAAGTAAGTAGTTTTATGTGCAAAATAGCACTTGTTTATAAGAATTTTAACATCTTTAACTGTACACTTTGCTTGTTATCAAGGTTTTCATTAACTTTGTTCAATTAACTTAATTGGTTGAAAAAAGTAGTTTTATGTGCAAAATAGCACTTGTTTACAAGTATATTAACATCTTTTACTGCATTCTTTGCTTGTTATCATGGTTTACAAGAACTTTGTTCAATTAACTTAATTGGTTGAAGTAAGGAGTTTTATGCGCAAAATAGCACTTGCTTACAAGAATTTTAACGTCTTTAACTTTACACTTTGCTTATTATCAAGGTTTATGTTAACTTTGTTCAATTAACTTAATTGGTTGAGATAAGTAGTTTTTTTCGCAAGATATTACTTGTTTACAAGAATCTTAACATCTTTCACTGCACTCTTTGCTTGTTATCATTGTTTATAAGAACTTTGCTCGATTAACTTAATTGGTTGAAGTAAATAGTTTTATACGCGAAAAAGCACTTTTGTACAAGAATTTTAACAACTTTAACTGTACACTAATCTTGTTAACATAGTTTAAACTAACTTTGTTATATTAACTTAATTAGTTGAAGTAAGTAGTTTTATGCGCAAAATAGCACTTTTTTACAATGATTTTAACATCTTTAACTGTAAACTTTGCTTGTTATCATGGTTTACATTAAATTTGTACAATTAACTTAATTGGTTGAAGTAAGTAGTTTTATGTGCAAAATAGCACTTGTTTACAAGAATTTTAACAACTTTAACTGTACACTTTCCTTGTTAACATAGTTTACACTAACTTTGTTATATTAACTTAATTAGTTGAAGTAAGTAGTTTTATGCGCAAAATAGCACTTATTTATAAGTATATTAACATCTTTCACTGCACTCTTTGCTTGTTATCATTGTTTATAAGAACTTTGTTCGATTAACTTAATTGGTTGAAGTAAATAGTTTTATACGCCAAAAAGCACTTTTGTACAATGATTTAACATCTTTAACTGTAAACGTTGCTTGTTATCATGGTTTACATTAAATTTGTACAATTAACTTAATTGGTTGAAGTAAGTAGTTTTATGTGCAAAATAGCACTTGTTTACAAGAATCTTAACATCTTTTACTGCACTCTTTGCTTGTTATCATTGTTTATAAGAACTTTGTTCGATTAACTTAATTGGTTGACGTAAATAGTTTTATACGCCAAAAAGCACTTTTGTACAAGATATTTAACAACTTTAACTGTACACTTTGTTTGTTAACATAGTTTACACTAACTTTGTTATATTACCTTAATTGGTTGAAGTAAGTAGTTTTATGTGCAAAATAGCACTTGTTTACAAGAATTTCAACATCAATAACTGTACACTTTTCTTGTTATCATGGTTTACATTAACTTTGTTCAATTAACCAAACCCCTCGACAGGGGGCAGCTCGGCCCAGAATTCATAGCCCGGCAGATGAAGCAATAAACATATTGTCGCATAATTGTGATTCGTATTCACACACATTCGTATTCAGCGGAAAACTTACAATATGCCAACTATAAGCTACATATCTACTGTCCTTTTTTGTGGGGGAACGGAAGCGATTGTGCGGCAGCAAAACCGAAAGGGGACTACATTTCTTGTCCATCGGGAGCACCTCACAGGAATAGCTGCACAGGATTACCAGCGGGGAATAACTCGACAAGTAGGGGGAATGGCCCCACCCCCGATGAACGCAAAACACAGTTTTTGCCCCTGAAAGTGAAAATGGTTTGCTGAAGGTGACTTGTACAGGAATAGCTCTACAAGTTTACCATGCACAGGAATAGCTCTGCAGGCAAGGGGAATGGCCCCACCCTCAGCAAACAAGGTTGTCCTTTTTGTGAAATTAGAGAAAAAATTGCCCCTGAGAATGAAAACGGTTTGCTGAAGGTGACTTGCACAGGAATGGCTCTGCAAGTTTACTATGCACAGGAATAGCTCTGCAGGCAAGGGGAATAGCCCCACCTTCAGCAAACAAGATAGTCCTTTTTGTGAAATTAGAGGTGGGAATATTATTCTAGTAATCTTGCAATGTAGAGGAAACATTTTGTAAGGAAAAAGGAATTGATCCGAAGTCTTTTAGGGGGGAAAAAACGTCCTTTTAGAGGTTTTTGCTGCCACAGAACACGCTTGCGTGTTCCCCCAAAAGACGAAGGGAAAGACATGAGGGGCGCATAGCTCCGCGAAGCCCCGTACGCCTATCTATGGTGGATCATTATGTTTTGGAAAATCCGGGAAGAACCTCAAAAGCGTGTTCCTTTCGAATATCGTACACCATTACGCAAAAGCAATGCACCACTCGGAAAGATGTATCCTTTGGTTTATCTTGCAGATAGAGGAGCCGAACATTAAGTTCATTCGATTTGTTATAAAGATGGGCATATACGGGTTTTCCCTTACTAAGAAACTGCTCATGAGAAACTCCCCGATCGTCAAAGTTAAGAAACTCCCGCACTGGGGACAAAAACATAGTTCTATTCCGAAAGCTATTAATTTGATAAAGGAAATCGTGGGTATAGGTTTATTCTGTTTGCTTGTTTCCTAACTATTCGTAATGCGCTTGAGAGTACTGAAAGCTGAAAATTTTCAGATGAAATTAATAGGCTTGTACGGGCTCATCCCAAGTTTTTGAAGGGAAACGCGGTACTGAAATCCTGGCACACGTTTTGTATTTTTATAGCTATACCAGGTTCCTTGTCAAATTTGGCAGATATATACTCGTCAGCATTTGTGTTGGTCGGTCACAGGTAAAGTTCTTACATGTTGTCATGAAGTTGGGATCCACCATCACATCATATTTGCTCTTTACAGATGTCGTATGCTTCTGTCTTTAACGATAGCAGACGGATTGTAACGCCTGAAAGGAAATTGGAACAGGGGGAGTAGGTACGTCTAGCATGTCATGTTGTTTATTGCGGAGAAAATAACAAAATTTGCCCATTATTATTATTCTTTTTTTTTTTTTTAATTTTCATGCATGGTTAGCCTGATAACCAAACCCCAGTTCTTGGCCACCAGGCTAATGCATGGTGAGTTGTCTGGAAGCAGTGAGTGAAAGTGTGGCCTCAGCATCTTCTTTGCGTATTATGTACATCAATCATCGCCTACGGGACACCAGTTTGTTTCTTTGTGGCTTCTCCTCAGTTTAAGTTTGGAAAATAGCAATGGTCAATATTTAAATCTCGCCTTGAATTGCCAAAAGAAAAACAGAGATATTTCGAGAACTTGAAAATGTAAATGGAAATATATGTTATCTTAAAGAGATACTTAACTTTTAAAACCATGTCATGCATCTCAAGAGGAAATTTTCAGTCGTCCTTGTGTCGTCCATCCGTGCAACCATACAAGAAGTGGTGACATTCTGTATTCTAGCATCTTCCATCACTTTTCTACCACATTGTCATTTAGTCCAATCAAGGCACTGTACTCTAATCTCAGTTCTAGGGCAACTTCGTAACAGGTAAGTGTATCTACGCCCAGTCGGTATAACAGGCTGAAAAACGCTTTATTTGACTGTTCTTCTGTCGAGAAACTTCAATTCATTCGCTGAGTACTGGTATCGCTTGCTGGTGCTCAGACGATTGGCAAAGCTGTCGCTGCTGCATTCATTGTTGCACCAAATTCAGCTTCCAGAACATGATCATTCAGTTCATGTCTAAATGCTTCGTTGACTGTAGTAGTAGTATTCATAAAAAGTAAGATGTTAATCTCTTCGAATTCGTCGTTGACTGTGACTGCTCTGAGAACGTCTTAGGCTTGTGCCGTTTTCGAGAATGTGCTCGAAGGCTGGAGCTCTTGGTTACATGCTCGCTCCTGGCGGTTCTGACTTAACGGATTTGATTGGTTGTTTTAACCGGAAATGCAAATGATTGGCTGCGGATGAGAGTGGCAATTTCATGTCACACATTTCATTGGTCGGAAAAGAGAAGTGCGCTTGTCACCTGACTGTTGACCTAGTGTCTCGGGATCATCCGTTGAAACCCTTCTTCTGCGGGTTAAAATGTAAAACTAAAAGTCTGAAAGTTGAATTCGAACGTCATAAAAGTAAGATGTTAATCTCTTCGAATTCGTCGTTCGATAACGATATTCTAATATCAAATTTTTATTTGGACTTCAGACCCGCCAAAATGCATCATAGGGGTTTCATTGCGTGCTGACCTGCATGAGCTGTACAAATTATAGAAAATCTGGCAAGATGCTCATAGCGGGTGTAAGGGGACAAAGTTTCGAGGGATTCTGCTTAACCCCAGTTAAAGCGTGGCTTTAACTGGCATTTAACTTAATTTGTTGAAGAAAGTAGTTTTATGCGCAAAATAGCACTTGTTTATAAGAATATTAAGATCTTTAACTGTACACTTTGCTTGTTATCAAGGTTTACATTAACTCTGTTCAATTAACTTAATTGGTTGAAAAAAGTAGTTTTATGTGCAAAATAGCACTTGTTTACAAGAATCTTAACATCTTTCACTGCACTCTTTGCTTGTTATCATTGTTTATAAGAACTTTGTTCGATTAACTTAATTGGTTGATGTAAATAGTTTTATACGCCAAAAAGCACTTTTGTACAAGAATTTTAACAACTTTAACTGTACACTTTGCTTGTTAACATAGTTTACACTAACTTTGTTATATTAACTTAATTAGTTGAAGTAAGTAGTTTTATGCGCAAAATAGCACTTTTTTTACATTGATTTTAACATCTTTAACAGTACACTTTGCTTGTTAACATAGTTTACACTAACTTTGTTATATTAACTTAATTGGTTGAAGTAAATAGTTTTATACGCCAAAAAGCACTTTTGTACAATGATTTTAACATCTTTAACTGTAAACTTTGCTTGTTATCATGGTTTACATTAACTTTGTACAATTAACTTAATTGGTTGAAGTAAGTAGTTTTATGTGCAAAATAGCACTTGTTTATAAGAATTTTAACATCTTTAACTGTACACTTTGCTTGTTATCAAGGTTTACATTAACTTTGTTCAATTAACTTAATTGGTTGAAAAAAGTAGTTTTATGTGCAAAATAGCACTTGTTTACAAGTATATTAACATCTTTTAATGCATTCGTTGCTTGTTATCATGGTTTACAAGAACTTTGTTCAATTAACTTAATTGGTTGAACAAAGTAGTTTTATGCGCAAAATAGCACTTGTTTACAAGAATTTTAACAACTTTAACAGTACACTTTGCTTGTTAACATAGTTTACACTAACTTTGTTATATGAACTTAATTGGTTGAAGTAAATAGTTTTATACGCCAAAAAGCACTTTTGTACAATGATTTTAACATCTTTAACTGTAAACTTTGCTTTTTATCATGGTTTACATTAACTTTGTACAATTAACTTAATTGGTTGAAGTAAGTAGTTTTATGTGCAAAATAGCACTTGTTTATAAGAATTTTAACATCTTTAACTGTACACTTTGCTTGTTATCAAGGTTTTCATTAACTTTGTTCAATTAACTTAATTGGTTGAAAGAAGTAGTTTTATGTGCAAAATAGCACTTATTTACAAGTATATTAACATCTTTTACTGCATTCTTTGCTTGTTATCATGGTTTACAAGAACTTTGTTCAATTAACTTAATTGGTTGAAGTAAGGAGTTTTATGCGCAAAATAGCACTTGCTTACAAGAATTTTAAGATCTTTAACTTTACACTTTGCTTATTATCAAGGTTTACGTTAACTTTGTTCAATTAACTTAATTGGTTGAGATAAGTAGTTTTATTCGCAAAATATTACTTGTTTACAAGAATCTTAACATCTTTTACTGCACTCTTTGCTTGTTATCATTGTTTATAAGAACTTTGTTCGATTAACGTAATTGGTTGAAGTAAATAGTTTTATACGCCAAAAAGCACTTTTGTACAAGAATTTTAACAACTTTAACTGTACACTTTGCTTGTTAACATAGTTTACACTAACTTTGTTATATTAACTTAATTAGTTGAAGTAAGTAGTTTTCTGCGCAAAATAGCACTTTTTTACAATGATTTTAACATCTTTAACTGTAAACTTTGCTTGTTATCATGGTTTACATTAAATTTGTACAATTAACTTAATTGGTTGAAGTAAGTAGTTTTATGCGCAAAATAGCACTTGTTTACAAGAATTTTAACAACTTTAACTGTACACTTTGCTTGTTAACATAGCTTACACTATCTTTGTTATATTAACTTAATTAGTTGAAGTAAGTAGTATTATGCGCAAAATAGCACTTGTTTATAAGTATATTAACATCTTTCACTGCACTCTTTGCTTGTTATCATTGTTTATAAGAACTTTGTTCGATTAACTTAATTGGTTGAAGTAAATAGTTTTATACGCCAAAAAGCACTTTTGTACAATGATTTTAACATCTTTAACTGTAAACTTTGCTTGTTATCATGGTTTACATTAAATTTGTACAATTAACTTAACTGGTTGAAGTAAGTAGTTTTATGTGCAAAATAGCACTTGTTTACAAGAATTTCAACATCAATAACTGTACACTTTGCTTGTTATCATGGTTTACATTAACTTTGTTCCATTTACTTAATTGGTAGAAGAATGTAGTTTTATGCGCAAAATAGCACATGTTTATAAGTATATTAACATCTTTTACTGCACTCTTTGCTTGTTATCATGGTTTACAAGAACTTTGTTCAATTAACTTAATTGGTTGAAATAAGGAGTTTTATGCGCAAAATAGCACTTGTTTACAAGAATTTTAACATCTTTAAGTGTACACTTTGCTTGTTATCATGTTTTACATTAACTTTGTTACATTAACTTTATTGGTTGAAGTAAGTAGTTTTATGCGCAAAATAGCACTCGTTTACAAGAATTTTAACATCTTTAACTGTAAACTTTGCTTGTTATCATGGTTTACATTAAATTTGTACAATTAACTTAATTAGTTGAAGTAAGTAGTTTTATGTGCAAAATAGCACTTGTTTACAAGAATTTCAACATCAATAACTGTACACTTTGCTTGTTATCAAGGTTTACATTAACTTTGTTCAATTTACTTAATTGGTGAGAGAATGTAGTTTTATGCGCAAAATAGCACTTGTTTATAAGAATTTTAACATCTTTCACTGCACTCTTTGCTTGTTATCATTGTTTATAAGAACTTTGTTCGATTAACTTAATTGGTTGAAGTAAATAGTTTTATACGCCAAAAAGCACTTTTGTACAATGATTTTAACATCTTTAACTGTAAACTTTGCTTGTTATCATGGTTTACATTAAATTTGTACAATTAACTTAACTGGTTGAAGTAAGTAGTTTTATGTGCAAAATAGCACTTGTTTACAAGAATTTCAACATCAATAACTGTATACTTTGCTTGTTATCATGGTTTACATTAACTTTGTTCCATTTACTTAATTGGTAGAAGAATGTAGTTTTATGCGCAAAATAGCACTTGTTTATAAGTATATTAACATCTTTTACTGGTCTCTTTGCTTGTTATCATGGTTTACAAGAACTTTGTTCAATTAACTTAATTGGTTGAAATAAGGAGTTTTATGCGCAAAATAGCACTTGTTTACAAGAATTTTAACATCTTTAAGTGTACACTTTGCTTGTTATCATGTTTTACATTAACTTTGTTACATTAACTTTATTGGTTGAAGTAAGTAGTTTTATGCGCAAAATAGCACTCGTTTACAAGAATTTTAACATCTTTAACTGTAAACTTTGCTTGTTATCATGGTTTACATTAAATTTGTACAATTAACTTAATTAGTTGAAGTAAGTAGTTTTATGTGCAAAATAGCACTTGTTTACAAGAATTTCAACATCAATAACTGTACACTTTGCTTGTTATCAAGGTTTACATTAACTTTGTTCAATTTACTTAATTGGTGAAAGAATGTAGTTTTATGCGCAAAATAGCACTTGTTTATAAGTATATTAACATCTTTTACTGCACTCTTTGCTTGTTATCATGGTTTACAAGAACATTGTTCAATTAACTTAATTGGTTGAAATAAGGAGTTTTATGCGCAAAATAGCACTTGTTTACAAGACTTTTAACATCTTTAACTGTAAACTTTGCTTGTTATCATGGTTTACATTAACTTTGTTCAATTAACTTAACTTGTTGAAGAAAGTAGTTTTATACGCAAAATAGCACTTGTTTATAAGAATTTTAACATCTTTAACTGTACACTTTGCTTGTTATCAAGGTTTACATTAAGTTTGTTCAATTAACTTAATTGGTTGGAAAAGAGTAGTTTTATGTGCAAAATAGCACTTGTTTACAAGAATTTTAACAACTTTAACTGTACACTTTGCTTGTTAACATAGTTTACACTAACTTTGTTATATTAACTTAATTAGTTGAAGTATGTAGTTTTATGCGCAAAATAGCACTTTTTTACAATGATTTTTAACATCTTTAACTGTAAACTTTGCTTGTTATCATGGTTTACATTAAATTTGTACGATTAACTTAATTGGTTGAAGTAAGTAGTTTTATGCGCAAAATATTACTTGTTTACAAGAATTTCAACATCAATAACTGTACACTTTTCTTGTTATCATGGTTTACATTAACTTTGTTCAATTAACTTAACTTGTTGAAGAAAGTAGTTTTATACGCAAAATAGCACTTGTTTATAAGAATTTTAACATCTTTAACTGTACACTTTGCTTGTTATCAAGGTTTACATTAACTTTGTTCAATTAACTTAATTGGTTGGAAAAGAGTAGTTTTATGTGCAATATAGCACTTGTTTACAAGTATATTAACATCTTTTACTGCATTCTTTGCTTGTTATCATGGTTTACAAGAACTTTGTTCAATTAACTTAATTGGTTGAACAAAGTAGTTTTATGCGCAAAATAGCACTTGTTTACAAGTATTTCAACATCTTTAACTGTACACTTTCCTTGTTATCTTGGTTTACATTAACTTTGTTCAATTAACTTAACTTGTTGAAGAAAGTAGTTTTATACGCAAAATAGCACTTTTGTACAAGAATTTTAACAACTTTAACTGTACACTTTGCTTGTTAACATAGTTTACACTAACTTTGTTATATTAACTTAATTAGTTGAAGTAAGTAGTTTTATGCGCAAAATAGCACTTTTTTACAATGATTTTAACATCTTTAACTGTAAACTTTGCTTGTTATCATGGTTTACATTAACTTTGTACAATTACCTTAATTGGTTGAAGTAAGTAGTTTTATGTGCAAAATAGCACTTGTTTACAAGAATTTCAACATCAATAACTGTACACTTTTCTTGTTATCAAGGTTTACATTAACTCTGTTCAATTAACTTAATTGGTTGAAAAAAGTAGTTTTATGTGCAAAATAGCACTTGTTTACAAGTATATTAACATCTTTTACTGCATTCTTTGCTTGTTATCATGGTTTACAAGAACTTTGTTCAATTAACTTAATTGGTATAAGTAAGGAGTTTTAGGCGCAAAATAGCACTTGTTTACAAGTATTTCAACATCTTTAACTGTACACTTTCCTTGTTATCAAAGTTTACATTAACTTTGTTCAATTAACTTAATTGCTTGAAAAAATTAGTTTTATGTGCAAAATAGCACTTGTTTACAAGTATATTAACATCTTTTACTGCACTCTTTGCTTGTTATCATGGTTTACAAGAATTTTGGTTGAAGTAAGAATTTTTACAAGTTTAACTGTACACTTTGCTTGTTAACATAGTTTACACTAACTTTGTTATATTAACTTAATTAGTTGAAGTAAGTAGTTTTATGCGCAAAATAGCACTTTTTTACAATGATTTTAACATCTTTAACTGTAAACTTTGCTTGTTATCATGGTTTACATTAACTTTGTACAATTACCTTAATTGGTTGAAGTAAGTAGTTTTATGTGCAAAATAGCACTTGTTTACAAGAATTTCAACATCAATAACTGTACACTTTTCTTGTTATCAAGGTTTACATTAACTCTGTTCAATTAACTTAATTAGTTGAAAAAAGTAGTTTTATGTGCAAAATAGCACTTGTTTACAAGTATATTAACATCTTTTACTGCATTCTTTGCTTGTTATCATGGTTTACAAGAACTTTGTTCAATTAACTTAATTGGTATAAGTAAGGAGTTTTATGTGCAAAATAGCACTTGTTTATAAGAATTTTAACATCTTTAACTGTACACTTTGCTTGTTATCAAGGTTTACATTAACTTTGTTCAATTAACTTAATTGGTTGAAAAAAGTAGTTTTATGTGCAAAATAGCACTTGTTTACAAGTATATTAACATCTTTTAATGCATTCGTTGCTTGTTATCATGGTTTACAAGAACTTTGTTCAATTAACTTAATTGGTTGAACAAAGTAGTTTTATGCGCAAAATAGCACTTGTTTACAAGAATTTTAACAACTTTAACAGTACACTTTGCTTGTTAACATAGTTTACACTAACTTTGTTATATGAACTTAATTGGTTGAAGTAAATAGTTTTATACGCCAAAAAGCACTTTTGTACAATGATTTTAACATCTTTAACTGTAAACTTTGCTTTTTATCATGGTTTACATTAACTTTGTACAATTAACTTAATTGGTTGAAGTAAGTAGTTTTATGTGCAAAATAGCACTTGTTTATAAGAATTTTAACATCTTTAACTGTACACTTTGCTTGTTATCAAGGTTTTCATTAACTTTGTTCAATTAACTTAATTGGTTGAAAGAAGTAGTTTTATGTGCAAAATAGCACTTATTTACAAGTATATTAACATCTTTTACTGCATTCTTTGCTTGTTATCATGGTTTACAAGAACTTTGTTCAATTAACTTAATTGGTTGAAGTAAGGAGTTTTATGCGCAAAATAGCACTTGCTTACAAGAATTTTAACGTCTTTAACTTTACACTTTGCTTATTATCAAGGTTTACGTTAACTTTGTTCAATTAACTTAATTGGTTGAGATAAGTAGTTTTATTCGCAAAATATTACTTGTTTACAAGAATCTTAACATCTTTTACTGCACTCTTTGCTTGTTATCATTGTTTATAAGAACTTTGTTCGATTAACGTAATTGGTTGAAGTAAATAGTTTTATACGCCAAAAAGCACTTTTGTACAAGAATTTTAACAACTTTAACTGTACACTTTGCTTGTTAACATAGTTTACACTAACTTTGTTATATTAACTTAATTAGTTGAAGTAAGTAGTTTTCTGCGCAAAATAGCACTTTTTTACAATGATTTTAACATCTTTAACTGTAAACTTTGCTTGTTATCATGGTTTACATTAAATTTGTACAATTAACTTAACTGGTTGAAGTAAGTAGTTTTATGTGCAAAATAGCACTTGTTTACAAGAATTTCAACATCAATAACTGTACACTTTGCTTGTTATCATGGTTTACATTAACTTTGTTCCATTTACTTAATTGGTAGAAGAATGTAGTTTTATGCGCAAAATAGCACATGTTTATAAGTATATTAACATCTTTTACTGCACTCTTTGCTTGTTATCATGGTTTACAAGAACTTTGTTCAATTAACTTAATTGGTTGAAATAAGGAGTTTTATGCGCAAAATAGCACTTGTTTACAAGAATTTTAACATCTTTAAGTGTACACTTTGCTTGTTATCATGTTTTACATTAACTTTGTTACATTAACTTTATTGGTTGAAGTAAGTAGTTTTATGCGCAAAATAGCACTCGTTTACAAGAATTTTAACATCTTTAACTGTAAACTTTGCTTGTTATCATGGTTTACATTAAATTTGTACAATTAACTTAATTAGTTGAAGTAAGTAGTTTTATGTGCAAAATAGCACTTGTTTACAAGAATTTCAACATCAATAACTGTACACTTTGCTTGTTATCAAGGTTTACATTAACTTTGTTCAATTTACTTAATTGGTGAGAGAATGTAGTTTTATGCGCAAAATAGCACTTGTTTATAAGAATTTTAACATCTTTCACTGCACTCTTTGCTTGTTATCATTGTTTATAAGAACTTTGTTCGATTAACTTAATTGGTTGAAGTAAATAGTTTTATACGCCAAAAAGCACTTTTGTACAATGATTTTAACATCTTTAACTGTAAACTTTGCTTGTTATCATGGTTTACATTAAATTTGTACAATTAACTTAACTGGTTGAAGTAAGTAGTTTTATGTGCAAAATAGCACTTGTTTACAAGAATTTCAACATCAATAACTGTATACTTTGCTTGTTATCATGGTTTACATTAACTTTGTTCCATTTACTTAATTGGTAGAAGAATGTAGTTTTATGCGCAAAATAGCACTTGTTTATAAGTATATTAACATCTTTTACTGGTCTCTTTGCTTTTTATCATGGTTTACAAGAACTTTGTTCAATTAACTTAATTGGTTGAAATAAGGAGTTTTATGCGCAAAATAGCACTTGTTTACAAGAATTTTAACATCTTTAAGTGTACACTTTGCTTGTTATCATGTTTTACATTAACTTTGTTACATTAACTTTATTGGTTGAAGTAAGTAGTTTTATGCGCAAAATAGCACTCGTTTACAAGAATTTTAACATCTTTAACTGTAAACTTTGCTTGTTATCATGGTTTACATTAAATTTGTACAATTAACTTAATTAGTTGAAGTAAGTAGTTTTATGTGCATAATAGCACTTGTTTACAAGAATTTCAACATCAATAACTGTACACTTTGCTTGTTATCAAGGTTTACATTAACTTTGTTCAATTTACTTAATTGGTGAAAGAATGTAGTTTTATGCGCAAAATAGCACTTGTTTATAAGTATATTAACATCTTTTACTGCACTCTTTGCTTGTTATCATGGTTTACAAGAACATTGTTCAATTAACTTAATTGGTTGAAATAAGGAGTTTTATGCGCAAAATAGCACTTGTTTACAAGACTTTTAACATCTTTAACTGTAAACTTTGCTTGTTATCATGGTTTACATTAACTTTGTTCAATTAACTTAACTTGTTGAAGAAAGTAGTTTTATACGCAAAATAGCACTTGTTTATAAGAATTTTAACATCTTTAACTGTACACTTTGCTTGTTATCAAGGTTTACATTAAGTTTGTTCAATTAACTTAATTGGTTGGAAAAGAGTAGTTTTATGTGCAAAATAGCACTTGTTTACAAGAATTTTAACAACTTTAACTGTACACTTTGCTTGTTAACATAGTTTACACTAACTTTGTTATATTAACTTAATTAGTTGAAGTATGTAGTTTTATGCGCAAAATAGCACTTTTTTACAATGATTTTTAACATCTTTAACTGTAAACTTTGCTTGTTATCATGGTTTACATTAAATTTGTACGATTAACTTAATTGGTTGAAGTAAGTAGTTTTATGCGCAAAATATTACTTGTTTACAAGAATTTCAACATCAATAACTGTACACTTTTCTTGTTATCATGGTTTACATTAACTTTGTTCAATTAACTTAACTTGTTGAAGAAAGTAGTTTTATACGCAAAATAGCACTTGTTTATAAGAATTTTAACATCTTTAACTGTACACTTTGCTTGTTATCAAGGTTTACATTAACTTTGTTCAATTAACTTAATTGGTTGGAAAAGAGTAGTTTTATGTGCAAAATAGCACTTGTTTACAAGTATATTAACATCTTTTACTGCATTCTTTGCTTGTTATCATGGTTTACAAGAACTTTGTTCAATTAACTTAATTGGTTGAACAAAGTAGTTTTATGCGCAAAATAGCACTTGTTTACAAGTATTTCAACATCTTTAACTGTACACTTTCCTTGTTATCTTGGTTTACATTAACTTTGTTCAATTAACTTAACTTGTTGAAGAAAGTAGTTTTATACGCAAAATAGCACTTTTGTACAAGAATTTTAACAACTTTAACTGTACACTTTGCTTGTTAACATAGTTTACACTAACTTTGTTATATTAACTTAATTAGTTGAAGTAAGTAGTTTTATGCGCAAATAGCACTTTTTTACAATGATTTTAACATCTTTAACTGTAAACTTTGCTTGTTATCATGGTTTACATTAACTTTGTACAATTACCTTAATTGGTTGAAGTAAGTAGTTTTATGTGCAAAATAGCACTTGTTTACAAGAATTTCAACATCAATAACTGTACACTTTTCTTGTTATCAAGGTTTACATTAACTCTGTTCAATTAACTTAATTGGTTGAAAAAAGTAGTTTTATGTGCAAAATAGCACTTGTTTACAAGTATATTAACATCTTTTACTGCATTCTTTGCTTGTTATCATGGTTTACAAGAACTTTGTTCAATTAACTTAATTGGTATAAGTAAGGAGTTTTAGGCGCAAAATAGCACTTGTTTACAAGTATTTCAACATCTTTAACTGTACACTTTCCTTGTTATCAAAGTTTACATTAACTTTGTTCAATTAACTTAATTGCTTGAAAAAATTAGTTTTATGTGCAAAATAGCACTTGTTTACAAGTATATTAACATCTTTTACTGCACTCTTTGCTTGTTATCATGGTTTACAAGAATTTTGGTTGAAGTAAGAATTTTTACAAGTTTAACTGTACACTTTGCTTGTTAACATAGTTTACACTAACTTTGTTATATTATCTTAATTAGTTGAAGTAAGTAGTTTTATGCGATTTATGTTAGAATTAAAACATCTTTAACTGTAAACTTTGCTTGTTATCATGGTTTACATTAAATTTGTACAATTAACTTTATTGGTTGAAGTAAGTAGTTTTATGTGCATAATAGCACTTGTTTACAAGAATTAAAACATCAATAACTGTACACTTTGCTTGTTATCATGGTTTACATTAACTTTGTTCAATTAATTTAATTCGTGAAAGAATGTAGTTTTATGCGCAAAATAGCACTTGTTTATAAGAATTTTAACATCTTTAACTGTACACTTTCCTTGTTATCATGGTTTACATTAAATTTTTACAATTAACTTAATTGGTTGAAGTAAGTAGTTTTATGTTCAAAATAGCACTTGTTTACAAGAATTTTAACATCTTTAACTGTACACTTTGCTTGTTATCAAGGTTTACATTAACTTTGTTCAATTAACTTAATTGGTTGGAAAAGAGTAGTTTTATGTGCAAAATAGCACTTGTTTACAAGTATATTAACATCTTTTACTGCATTCTTTGCTTGTTATCATGGTTTACAAGAACTTTGTTCAATTAACTTAATTGGTTGAACAAAGTAGTTTTATGCGCAAAATAGCACTTGTTTACAAGTATTTCAACATCTTTAACTGTACACTTTCCTTGTTATCTTGGTTTACATTAACTTTGTTCAATTAACTTAACTTGTTGAAGAAAGTAGTTTTATACGCAAAATAGCACTTTTGTACAAGAATTTTAACAACTTTAACTGTACACTTTGCTTGTTAACATAGTTTACACTAACTTTGTTATATTAACTTAATTAGTTGAAGTAAGTAGTTTTATGCGCAAATAGCACTTTTTTACAATGATTTTAACATCTTTAACTGTAAACTTTGCTTGTTATCATGGTTTACATTAACTTTGTACAATTACCTTAATTGGTTGAAGTAAGTAGTTTTATGTGCAAAATAGCACTTGTTTACAAGAATTTCAACATCAATAACTGTACACTTTTCTTGTTATCAAGGTTTACATTAACTCTGTTCAATTAACTTAATTGGTTGAAAAAAGTAGTTTTATGTGCAAAATAGCACTTGTTTACAAGTATATTAACATCTTTTACTGCATTCTTTGCTTGTTATCATGGTTTACAAGAACTTTGTTCAATTAACTTAATTGGTATAAGTAAGGAGTTTTAGGCGCAAAATAGCACTTGTTTACAAGTATTTCAACATCTTTAACTGTACACTTTCCTTGTTATCAAAGTTTACATTAACTTTGTTCAATTAACTTAATTGCTTGAAAAAATTAGTTTTATGTGCAAAATAGCACTTGTTTACAAGTATATTAACATCTTTTACTGCACTCTTTGCTTGTTATCATGGTTTACAAGAATTTTGGTTGAAGTAAGAATTTTTACAAGTTTAACTGTACACTTTGCTTGTTAACATAGTTTACACTAACTTTGTTATATTATCTTAATTAGTTGAAGTAAGTAGTTTTATGCGATTTATGTTAGAATTAAAACATCTTTAACTGTAAACTTTGCTTGTTATCATGGTTTACATTAAATTTGTACAATTAACTTTATTGGTTGAAGTAAGTAGTTTTATGTGCATAATAGCACTTGTTTACAAGAATTAAAACATCAATAACTGTACACTTTGCTTGTTATCATGGTTTACATTAACTTTGTTCAATTAATTTAATTCGTGAAAGAATGTAGTTTTATGCGCAAAATAGCACTTGTTTATAAGAATTTTAACATCTTTAACTGTACACTTTCCTTGTTATCATGGTTTACATTAAATTTTTACAATTAACTTAATTGGTTGAAGTAAGTAGTTTTATGTTCAAAATAGCACTTGTTTACAAGAATTTTAACATCTTTAACTGTACACTTTGCTTGTTATCATGGTTTACAAGAATTTTGTTCAATTAACTTAATTGGTTGAAGTAAGTAGTTTTCTGCGCAAAATATTACTTGTTTACAAGAATCTTAACATCTTTTACTGCACTCTTTGCTTGTTATCATTGTTTATAAGAACTTTGTTCGATTAACGTAATTGGTTGAAGTAAATAGTTTTATACGCCAAAAAGCACTTTTGTACAAGAATTTTAACAACTTTAACTGTACACTTTGCTTGTTAACATAGTTTACACTAACTTTGTTATATTAACTTAATTAGTTGAAGTAAGTAGTTTTCTGCGCAAAACAGCACTTTTTTACAATGATTTTAACATCTTTAACTGTAAACTTTGCTTGTTATCATGGTTTACATTAAATTTGTACAATTAACTTAATTGGTTGAAGTAAGTAGTTTTATGCGCAAAATAGCACTTGTTTACAAGAATTTTAACAACTTTAACTGTACACTTTGCTTGTTAACATAGTTTACACTAGCTTTGTTATATTGACTTAATTAGTTGAAGTAAGTAGTATTATGCGCAAAATAGCACTTGTTTATAAGTATATTAACATCTTTCACTGCACTCTTTGCTTGTTATCATTGTTTATAAGAACTTTGTTCGATTAACTTAATTGGTTGAAGTAAATAGTTTTATACGCCAAAAAGCACTTTTGTACAATGATTTTAACATCTTTAACTGTAAACTTTGCTTGTTATCATGGTTTACATTAAATTTGTACAATTAACTTAACTGGTTGAAGTAAGTAGTTTTATGTGCAAAACAGCACTTGTTTACAAGAATTTCAACATCAATAACTGTACACTTTGCTTGTTATCATGGTTTACATTAACTTTGTTCCATTTACTTAATTGGTAGAAGAATGTAGTTTTATGCGCAAAATAGCACATGTTTATAAGTATATTAACACCTTTTACTGCACTCTTTGCTTGTTATCATGGTTTACAAGAACTTTGTTCAATTAACTTAATTGGTTGAAATAAGGAGTTTTATGCGCAAAATAGCACTTGTTTACAAGAATTTTAACATCTTTAAGTGTACACTTTGCTTGTTATCATGTTTTACATTAACTTTGTTACATTAACTTTATTGGTTAAAGTAAGTAGTTTTATGCGCAAAATAGCACTCGTTTACAAGAATTTTAACATCTTTAACTGTAAACTTTGCTTGTTATCATGGTTTACATTAAATTTGTACAATTAACTTAATTAGTTGAAGTAAGTAGTTTTATGTGCAAAATAGCACTTGTTTACAAGAATTTCAACATCAATAACTGTAAACTTTTCTTGTTATCATGGTTTACATTAACTTTGTTCAATTAACTTAACTTGTTGAAGAAAGTAGTTTTATACGCAAAATAGCACTTGTTTATAAGAATTTTAACATCTTTAACTGTACACTTTGCTTGTTATCAAGGTTTACATTACCTTTGTTCAATTAACTTAATTGGTTGGAAAAGAGTAGTTTTATGTGCAAAATAGCACTTGTTTACAAGAATTTTAACAACTTTAACTGTACACTTTGCTTGTTAACATAGTTTACACTAACTTTGTTATATTAACTTAATTAGTTGAAGTATGTAGTTTTATGCGCAAAATAGCACTTTTTTACAATGATTTTTAACATCTTTAACTGTAAACTTTGCTTGTTATCATGGTTTACATTAAATTTGTACAATTAACTTAATTGGTTGAAGTAAGTAGTTTTATGCGCAAAATATTACTTGTTTACAAGAATTTCAACATCAATAACTGTACACTTTTCTTGTTATCATGGTTTGCATTAACTTTGTTCAATTAACTTAACTTGTTGAAGAAAGTAGTTTTATACGCAAAATAGCACTTGTTTATAAGAATTTTAACATCTTGAACTGTACACTTTGCTTGTTATCAAGGTTTACATTAACTTTGTTCAATTAACTTAATTGGTTGGAAAAGAGTAGTTTTATGTGCAACATAGCACTTGTTTACAAGTATATTAACATCTTTTACTGCATTCTTTGCTTGTTATCATGGTTTACAAGAACTTTGTTCAATTAACTTAATTGGTTGAACAAAGTAGTTTTATGCGCAAAATAGCACTTGTTTACAAGTATTTCAACATCTTTAACTGTACACTTTCCTTGTTATCATGGTTTACATTAACTTTGTTCAATTAACTTAACTTGTTGAAGAAAGTAGTTTTATACGCAAAATAGCACTTGTTTATAAGAATTTTAACAACTTTAACTGTACACTTTGCTTGTTATCAAGGTTTACATTATCTTTGTTCAATTAACTTAATTGGTTGGAAAAGAGTAGTTTTATGTGCAACATAGCACTTGTTTACAAGTATATTAACATCTTTTACTGCATTCTTTGCTTGTTATCTTTGTTCAATTAACTTAATTGGTTGAACAAAGTAGTTTTATGCGCAAAATAGCACTTGTTTACAAGTGTTTCAACATCTTTAACTGTACACTTTCCTTGTTATCATGGTTTACATTAACTTTGCTCAATTAACTTAACTTGTTGAAGAAAGTAGTTTTATACGCAAAATAGCACTTTTGTACAAGAATTTTAACAACTTTAACTGTACACTTTGCTTGTTAACATAGTTTACACTAACTTTGTTATATTAACTTAATTAGTTGAAGTAAGTAGTTTTATGCGCAAAATAGCACTTTTTTACAATGATTTTAACATCTTTAACTGTAAACTTTGCTTGTTATCATGGTTTACATTAACTTTGTACAATTACCTTAATTGGTTGAAGTAAGTAGTTTTATGTGCAAAATAGCATTTGTTTACAAGAATTTCAACATCAATAACTGTACACTTTTCTTGTTATCAAGGTTTACATTAACTCTGTTCAATTAACTTAATTGGTTGAAAAAAGTAGTTTTATGTGCAAAATAGCACTTGTTTACAAGTATATTAACATCTTTTACTGCATTCTTTGCTTGTTATCATGGTTTACAAGAACTTTGTTCAATTAACTTAATTGGTTGAAGTAAGGAGTTTTAGGCGCAAAATAGCACTTGTTTACAAGTATTTCAACATCTTTAACTGTACACTTTCCTTGTTATCAAAGTTTACATTAACTTTGTTCAATTAACTTAATTGCTTGAAAAAACTAGTTTTATGTGCAAAATAGCACTTGTTTACAAGTATATTAACATCTTTTACTGCACTCTTTGCTTGTTATCATGGTTTACAAGGATTTTGGTTGAAGTAAGAATTTTAACAAGTTTAACTGTACACTTTGCTTGTTAACATAGTTTACACTAACTTTGTTATATTATCTTAATTAGTTGAAGTAAGTAGTTTTATGCGATTTATGTTAGAATTAAAACATCTTTAACTGTAAACTTTGCTTGTTATCATGGTTTACATTAAATTTGTACAATTAACTTTATTGGTTGAAGTAAGTAGTTTTATGTGCATAATAGCACTTGTTTACAAGAATTAAAACATCAATAACTGTACACTTTGCTTGTTATCATGGTTTACATTAACTTTGTTCAATTAATTTAATTCGTGAAAGAATGTAGTTTTATGCGCAAAATAGCACTTGTTTATAAGAATTTTAACATCTTTAACTGTACACTTTCCTTGTTATCATGGTTTACATTAAATTTTTACAATTAACTTAATTGGTTGAAGTAAGTAGTTTTATGTTCAAAATAGCACTTGTTTACAAGAATTTTAACATCTTTAACTGTACACTTTGCTTGTTATCATGGTTTACAAGAATTTTGTTCAATTAACTTAATTGGTTGAAGTAAGTAGTTTTCTGCGCAAAATATTACTTGTTTACAAGAATCTTAACATCTTTCACTGCACTCTTTGCTTGTTATCATTGTTTATAAGAACTTTGCTCGATTAACTTAATTGGTTGAAGTAAATAGTTTTATACGCCAAAAAGAGCTTTTGTACAATGATTTTAACATCTTTAACTGTAAACTTTGCTTGTTATCATGGTTTACATTAACTTTGTACAATTAACTTAATTGGTTGAAGTAAGTAGTTTTATGTGCAAAATAGCACTTGTTTATAAGAATTTTAACATCTTTAACTGTACACTTTGCTTGTTATCAAGGTTTACAAGAACTTTGTTCAATTAACTTAATTGGTTGAAGTAAGGAGTTTTATGCGCAAAATAGCACTTGTTTACAAGAATTTTAACATCATAAACTGTACACTTTGCTTGTTATCATGGTTTACGTTAACTTTGTTCAATTAACTTAATTGGTTGAACAAAGTAGTTTTATGCGCAAAATAGCACTTGTTTACAAGAATTTTAACAACTTTAACAGTACACTTTTCTTGTTATCATGGTTTACATTAACTTTGTTCAATTAACTTAATTTGTTGAAGAAAGTAGTTTTATGCGCAAAATAGCACTTGTTTATAAGAATTTTAAGATCTTTAACTGTACACTTTGCTTGTTATCAAGGTTTACATTAACTCTGTTCAATTAACTTAATTGGTTGAGGTAAGTAGTTTTATGCGCAAAATATTACTTGTTTACAAGAATCTTAACATCTTTCACTGCACTCTTTGCTTGTTATCATTGTTTATAAGAACTTTGTTCGATTAACTTAGTTGGTTGAAGTAAATAGTTTTATGCGCAAAATAGCACTTGTTTACAAGTATCTTTATGTGTAAACTTTGCTTGTTATCAAGGTTAACATTATTTTTGTACAATTAACTTAATTGGTTGAAGTAAGTAGTTTTATGTGCAAAATAGCACTTGTTTACAAGAATTTCAACATCAATAACTGTACACTTTGCTTGTTATCATGGTTTACATTAACTTTGTTCAATTAACTTAATTGGTTGAAGTAAGGAGTTTTTTGCGCAAAATAGCACTTGTTTACAAGAATTTTAACATCTTTAAGTGTACACTTTGCTTGTTATCATGTTTTACATTAACTTTGTTACATTAACTTTATTGGTTGAAGTAAGTAGTTTTATGCGCAAAATAGCACTTTTTTACAAGAATTATAACAACTTTAACTGTACACTTTGCTTGTTAACATAGTTTACACTAACTTTGTTATATTAACTTAATTAGTTGAAGTAAGTAGTTTTATGCGCAAAATAGCACTTTTTCACAATGATTTTAACATCTTTAACTGTAAACTTTGCTTGTTATCATTGTTTACATTAAATTTGTACAATTAACTTAATTGGTTGAAGTAAGTAGTTTTATGTGCAAAATAGCACTTGTTTACAAGAATTTTAACAACTTTAACTGTACACTTTGCTTGTTAACATAGTTTACACTAACTTTGTTATATTAACTTAATTAGTTGAAGTAAATAGTTTTTTGCGCAAAATAGCACTTGTTTATAAGTATATTAACATCTTTCACTGCACTCTTTGCTTGTTATCATTGTTTATAAGAACTTTGTTCGATTAACTTAATTGGTTGAAGTAAGGAGTTTTATGCGCAAAATAGCACTTGTTTACAAGTATTTCAACATCTTTAACTGTACACTTTCCTTGTTATCAAAGTTTACATTAACTTTGTTCAATTAACTTAATTGCTTGAAAAAATTAGTTTTATGTGCAAAATAGCACTTGTTTACAAGTATATTAACATCTTTTACTGCATTCTTTGCTTGTTATCATGGTTTACAAGAACTTTGTTCAATTAACTTAATTGGTTGAAGTAAGGAGTTTTATGCGCAAAATAGCACTTGTTTACAAGTATTTCAACATCTTTAACTGTACACTTTCCTTGTTATCAAAGTTTACATTAACTTTGTTCAATTAACTTAATTGCTTGAAAAAATTAGTTTTATGTGCAAAATAGCACTTGTTTACAAGTATATTAACATCTTTTACTGCACTCTTTGCTTGTTATCATGGTTTACAAGAATTTTGTTCAATTAACTTAATTGGTTGAAGTAAGTAGTTTTATGCGCAAAATAGCACTTGTTTACAAGAATTTTAACGTCTTTAACTTTACACTTTGCTTATTATCAATGTTTACGTTAACTTCGTTCAATTAACTTAATTGGTTGAGGTAAGTAGTTTTATGCGCAAAATATTACTTGTTTACAAGAATCTTAACATCTTTCACTGCACTCTTTGCTTGTTATCATTGTTTATAAGAACTTTGTTCGATTAACTTAGTTGGTTGAAGTAAATAGTTTTATGCGCAAAATAGCACTTGTTTACAAGTATCTTTATGTGTAAACGTTGCTTGTTATCAAGGTTAACATTAATTTTGTACAATTAACTTAATTGGTTGAAGTAAGTAGTTTTATGTGCAAAATAGCACTTGTTTACAAGAATTTCAACATCAATAACTGTACACTTTGCTTGTTATCATGGTTTACATTAACTTTGTTCAATTAACTTAATTGGTTGAAGTAAGGAGTTTTTTGCGCAAAATAGCACTTGTTTACAAGAATTTTAACATCTTTAAGTGTACACTTTGCTTGTTATCATGTTTTACATTAACTTTGATACATTAACTTTATTGGTTGAAGTAAGTAGTTTTATGCGCAAAATAGCACTCTTTTACAAGAATTTTAACAACTTTAACTGTACACTTTGCTTGTTAAGATAGTTTACACTAACTTTGTTATACTAACTTAATTAGTTGAAGTAAGTAGTTTTATGCGCAAAATAGCACTTTTTCACAATGATTTTAACATCTTTAACTGTAAACTTTGCTTGTTATCATGGTTTACATTAAATTTATACAATTAACTTAATTGGTTGAAGTAAGTAGTTTTATGTGCAAAATAGCACTTGTTTACAAGAATTTTAACAACTTTAATTGTACACTTTGCTTGTTAACATAGTTTACACTAACTTTGTTATATTAACTTAATTAGTTGAAGTAAGTAGTTTTATGCGCAAAATAGCACTTTTTCACAATGATTTTAACATCTTTAACTGTAAACTTTGCTTGTTATCATGGTTTACATTAAATTTATACAATTAACTTAATTGGTTGAAGTAAGTAGTTTTATGTGCAAAAAAGCACTTGTTTACAAGAATTTTAACAACTTTAACTGTACACTTTGCTTGTTAACATAGTTTACACTAACTTTGTTATATTAACTTAATTAGTTGAAGTAAATAGTTTTTTGCGCAAAATAGCACTTGTTTATAAGTATATTAACATCTTTCACTCCACTCTTTGCTTGTTATCATTGTTTATAAGAACTTTGTTCGATTAACTTAATTGGTTGAAGTAAATAGTTTTATACGCCAAAAAGCACTTTTGTACAATGATTTTAACATCTTTAACTGTAAACTTTGCTTGTTATCATGGTTTACATTAAATTTGTACAATTAACTTAATTGGTTGAAGTAAGTAGTTTTATGTGCAAAATAGCACTTGTTTACAAGAATTTCAACATCAATAACTGTACACTTTGCTTGTTATCATGGTTTACATTAACTTTGTTCCATTTACTTAATTGGTGGAAGAATGTAGTTTTATGCGCAAAATAGCACTTGTTTATAAGTATATTAACATCTTTTACTGCACCCTTTGCTTGTTATCATGGTTTACAAGAACTTTGTTCAATTAACTTAATTGGTTGAAATAAGGAGTTTTATGCGCAAAATAGCACTTGTTTACAAGAATTTTAACATCTTTAAGTGTACACTTTGCTTGTTATCATGGTTTACATTAACTTTGTTCAATTAACTTAACTTGTTGAAGAAAGTAGTTTTATACGCAAAATAGCACTTGTTTATAAGAATTTTAACATCTTGAACTGTACACTTTGCTTGTTATCAAGGTTTACATTAACTTTGTTCAATTAACTTAATTGGTTGGAAAAGAGTAGTTTTATGTGCAACATAGCACTTGTTTACAAGTATATTAACATCTTTTACTGCATTCTTTGCTTGTTATCATGGTTTACAAGAACTTTGTTCAATTAACTTAATTGGTTGAACAAAGTAGTTTTATGCGCAAAATAGCACTTGTTTACAAGTATTTCAACATCTTTAACTGTACACTTTCCTTGTTATCATGGTTTACATTAACTTTGTTCAATTAACTTAACTTGTTGAAGAAAGTAGTTTTATACGCAAAATAGCACTTGTTTATAAGAATTTTAACAACTTTAACTGTACACTTTGCTTGTTATCAAGGTTTACATTATCTTTGTTCAATTAACTTAATTGGTTGGAAAAGAGTAGTTTTATGTGCAACATAGCACTTGTTTACAAGTATATTAACATCTTTTACTGCATTCTTTGCTTGTTATCTTTGTTCAATTAACTTAATTGGTTGAACAAAGTAGTTTTATGCGCAAAATAGCACTTGTTTACAAGTGTTTCAACATCTTTAACTGTACACTTTCCTTGTTATCATGGTTTACATTAACTTTGCTCAATTAACTTAACTTGTTGAAGAAAGTAGTTTTATACGCAAAATAGCACTTTTGTACAAGAATTTTAACAACTTTAACTGTACACTTTGCTTGTTAACATAGTTTACACTAACTTTGTTATATTAACTTAATTAGTTGAAGTAAGTAGTTTTATGCGCAAAATAGCACTTTTTTACAATGATTTTAACATCTTTAACTGTAAACTTTGCTTGTTATCATGGTTTACATTAACTTTGTACAATTACCTTAATTGGTTGAAGTAAGTAGTTTTATGTGCAAAATAGCATTTGTTTACAAGAATTTCAACATCAATAACTGTACACTTTTCTTGTTATCAAGGTTTACATTAACTCTGTTCAATTAACTTAATTGGTTGAAAAAAGTAGTTTTATGTGCAAAATAGCACTTGTTTACAAGTATATTAACATCTTTTACTGCATTCTTTGCTTGTTATCATGGTTTACAAGAACTTTGTTCAATTAACTTAATTGGTTGAAGTAAGGAGTTTTATGTGCAAAATAGCACTTGTTTACAAGTATATTAACATCTTTTACTGCACTCTTTGCTTGTTATCATGGTTTACAAGGATTTTGGTTGAAGTAAGAATTTTAACAAGTTTAACTGTACACTTTGCTTGTTAACATAGTTTACACTAACTTTGTTATATTATCTTAATTAGTTGAAGTAAGTAGTTTTATACGATTTATGTTAGAATTAAAACATCTTTAACTGTAAACTTTGCTTGTTATCATGGTTTACATTAAATTTGTACAATTAACTTTATTGGTTGAAGTAAGTAGTTTTATGTGCATAATAGCACTTGTTTACAAGAATTAAAACATCAATAACTGTACACTTTGCTTGTTATCATGGTTTACATTAACTTTGTTCAATTAATTTAATTCGTGAAAGAATGTAGTTTTATGCGCAAAATAGCACTTGTTTATAAGAATTTTAACATCTTTAACTGTACACTTTCCTTGTTATCATGGTTTACATTAAATTTTTACAATTAACTTAATTGGTTGAAGTAAGTAGTTTTATGTTCAAAATAGCACTTGTTTACAAGAATTTTAACATCTTTAACTGTACACTTTGCTTGTTATCATGGTTTACAAGAATTTTGTTCAATTAACTTAATTGGTTGAAGTAAGTAGTTTTCTGCGCAAAATATTACTTGTTTACAAGAATCTTAACATCTTTCACTGCACTCTTTGCTTGTTATCATTGTTTATAAGAACTTTGCTCGATTAACTTAATTGGTTGAAGTAAATAGTTTTATACGCCAAAAAGAGCTTTTGTACAATGATTTTAACATCTTTAACTGTAAACTTTGCTTGTTATCATGGTTTACATTAACTTTGTACAATTAACTTAATTGGTTGAAGTAAGTAGTTTTATGTGCAAAATAGCACTTGTTTATAAGAATTTTAACATCTTTAACTGTACACTTTGCTTGTTATCAAGGTTTACAAGAACTTTGTTCAATTAACTTAATTGGTTGAAGTAAGGAGTTTTATGCGCAAAATAGCACTTGTTTACAAGAATTTTAACATCATAAACTGTACACTTTGCTTGTTATCATGGTTTACGTTAACTTTGTTCAATTAACTTAATTGGTTGAACAAAGTAGTTTTATGCGCAAAATAGCACTTGTTTACAAGAATTTTAACAACTTTAACAGTACACTTTTCTTGTTATCATGGTTTACATTAACTTTGTTCAATTAACTTAATTTGTTGAAGAAAGTAGTTTTATGCGCAAAATAGCACTTGTTTATAAGAATTTTAAGATCTTTAACTGTACACTTTGCTTGTTATCAAGGTTTACATTAACTCTGTTCAATTAACTTAATTGGTTGAGGTAAGTAGTTTTATGCGCAAAATATTACTTGTTTACAAGAATCTTAACATCTTTCACTGCACTCTTTGCTTGTTATCATTGTTTATAAGAACTTTGTTCGATTAACTTAGTTGGTTGAAGTAAATAGTTTTATGCGCAAAATAGCACTTGTTTACAAGTATCTTTATGTGTAAACTTTGCTTGTTATCAAGGTTAACATTATTTTTGTACAATTAACTTAATTGGTTGAAGTAAGTAGTTTTATGTGCAAAATAGCACTTGTTTACAAGAATTTCAACATCAATAACTGTACACTTTGCTTGTTATCATGGTTTACATTAACTTTGTTCAATTAACTTAATTGGTTGAAGTAAGGAGTTTTTTGCGCAAAATAGCACTTGTTTACAAGAATTTTAACATCTTTAAGTGTACACTTTGCTTGTTATCATGTTTTACATTAACTTTGTTACATTAACTTTATTGGTTGAAGTAAGTAGTTTTATGCGCAAAATAGCACTTTTTTACAAGAATTATAACAACTTTAACTGTACACTTTGCTTGTTAACATAGTTTACACTAACTTTGTTATATTAACTTAATTAGTTGAAGTAAGTAGTTTTATGCGCAAAATAGCACTTTTTCACAATGATTTTAACATCTTTAACTGTAAACTTTGCTTGTTATCATTGTTTACATTAAATTTGTACAATTAACTTAATTGGTTGAAGTAAGTAGTTTTATGTGCAAAATAGCACTTGTTTACAAGAATTTTAACAACTTTAACTGTACACTTTGCTTGTTAACATAGTTTACACTAACTTTGTTATATTAACTTAATTAGTTGAAGTAAATAGTTTTTTGCGCAAAATAGCACTTGTTTATAAGTATATTAACATCTTTCACTGCACTCTTTGCTTGTTATCATTGTTTATAAGAACTTTGTTCGATTAACTTAATTGGTTGAAGTAAGGAGTTTTATGCGCAAAATAGCACTTGTTTACAAGTATTTCAACATCTTTAACTGTACACTTTCCTTGTTATCAAAGTTTACATTAACTTTGTTCAATTAACTTAATTGCTTGAAAAAATTAGTTTTATGTGCAAAATAGCACTTGTTTACAAGTATATTAACATCTTTTACTGCATTCTTTGCTTGTTATCATGGTTTACAAGAACTTTGTTCAATTAACTTAATTGGTTGAAGTAAGGAGTTTTATGCGCAAAATAGCACTTGTTTACAAGTATTTCAACATCTTTAACTGTACACTTTCCTTGTTATCAAAGTTTACATTAACTTTGTTCAATTAACTTAATTGCTTGAAAAAAATTAGTTTTATGTGCAAAATAGCACTTGTTTACAAGTATATTAACATCTTTTACTGCACTCTTTGCTTGTTATCATGGTTTACAAGAATTTTGTTCAATTAACTTAATTGGTTGAAGTAAGTAGTTTTATGTGCAAAATAGCACTTGTTTACAAGAATTTCAACATCAATAACTGTACACTTTGCTTGTTATCATGGTTTACATTAACTTTGTTCAATTAACTTAATTGGTTGAAGTAAGGAGTTTTTTGCGCAAAATAGCACTTGTTTACAAGAATTTTAACATCTTTAAGTGTACACTTTGCTTGTTATCATGTTTTACATTAACTTTGATACATTAACTTTATTGGTTGAAGTAAGTAGTTTTATGCGCAAAATAGCACTCTTTTACAAGAATTTTAACAACTTTAACTGTACACTTTGCTTGTTAAGATAGTTTACACTAACTTTGTTATACTAACTTAATTAGTTGAAGTAAGTAGTTTTATGCGCAAAATAGCACTTTTTCACAATGATTTTAACATCTTTAACTGTAAACTTTGCTTGTTATCATGGTTTACATTAAATTTATACAATTAACTTAATTGGTTGAAGTAAGTAGTTTTATGTGCAAAATAGCACTTGTTTACAAGAATTTTAACAACTTTAATTGTACACTTTGCTTGTTAACATAGTTTACACTAACTTTGTTATATTAACTTAATTAGTTGAAGTAAGTAGTTTTATGCGCAAAATAGCACTTTTTCACAATGATTTTAACATCTTTAACTGTAAACTTTGCTTGTTATCATGGTTTACATTAAATTTATACAATTAACTTAATTGGTTGAAGTAAGTAGTTTTATGTGCAAAAAAGCACTTGTTTACAAGAATTTTAACAACTTTAACTGTACACTTTGCTTGTTAACATAGTTTACACTAACTTTGTTATATTAACTTAATTAGTTGAAGTAAATAGTTTTTTGCGCAAAATAGCACTTGTTTATAAGTATATTAACATCTTTCACTCCACTCTTTGCTTGTTATCATTGTTTATAAGAACTTTGTTCGATTAACTTAATTGGTTGAAGTAAATAGTTTTATACGCCAAAAAGCACTTTTGTACAATGATTTTAACATCTTTAACTGTAAACTTTGCTTGTTATCATGGTTTACATTAAATTTGTACAATTAACTTAATTGGTTGAAGTAAGTAGTTTTATGTGCAAAATAGCACTTGTTTACAAGAATTTCAACATCAATAACTGTACACTTTGCTTGTTATCATGGTTTACATTAACTTTGTTCCATTTACTTAATTGGTGGAAGAATGTAGTTTTATGCGCAAAATAGCACTTGTTTATAAGTATATTAACATCTTTTACTGCACCCTTTGCTTGTTATCATGGTTTACAAGAACTTTGTTCAATTAACTTAATTGGTTGAAATAAGGAGTTTTATGCGCAAAATAGCACTTGTTTACAAGAATTTTAACATCTTTAAGTGTACACTTTGCTTGTTATCATGTTTTACATTAACTTTGTTACTTTAACTATATTGGTTGAAGTAAGTAGTTTTATGCGCAAAATAGCACTCGTTTACAAGAATTTTAACATCATAAACTGTACACTTTGCTTGTTATCATGGTTTACGTTAACTTTGTTCAATTAACTTAATTGGTAGAACAAAGTAGTTTTTTGTAGAACAAAGAATTTTAACGACTTTAACTGTACACTTTGCTTGTTAACATAGTTTACACTAACTTTGTTATATTAACTTAATTAGTTGAAGTAAGTCGTTTTATACAAAAAATAGCACTTGTTTACAAGTATTTCAACATCTTTAACTCTACACTTTCCTTGTTATCACAGTTTACATTAACTTTGTTCAATTAACTTAATTGGTTGACGTAAGTAGTTTTATGTGCAAAATAGCACTTGTTTACAAGAATTTCAACATCAATAACTGTACACTTTGCTTGTTATCATGGTTTACATTAACTTTGTTCACTTAACTTAATTGGTGAAAGAATGTAGTTTTATGCGCAAAATAGCACTTGTTTATAAGAATTTTAACATCTTTAACTGTATACTTTGCTTGTTATCATGGTTTACATTAACTTTGTTCAATTAGCTAAGTTGGTTGAAGAAAGTCGTTTTATACAAAAAAAAGCACTTGTTTACAAGTATTTCAACATCTTTAACTGTACACTTTCCTTGTTATCAAAGTTTACATTAACTTTGTTCAATTAACTTAATTGCTTGAAAAAAGTAGTATTATGTGCAAAATAGCACTTGTTTACAAGTATATTAACATCTTTTACTGCACTCTTTGCTTGTTATCATGGTTTACAAGAATTTTGATGAATTAACTTAATTGGTTGAAGTAAATAGTTTTATACGCCAAAAAGCACTTTTGTACAATGATTTTACATTTTTAACTGTAAACTTTGCTTGTTATCATGGTTTACATTGAATTTGTACAATTAACTTAATTGGTGAAAGAATGTAGTTTTATGCGCAAAATAGCACTTGTTTATAAGAATTTTAACATCTTTAACTGTATACTTTGCTTGTTATCATGGTTTACATTAAATTTGTACAATTAACTTAATTGGTTGAAGTAAGAATTTTAACAAGTTTAACTGTACACTTTGCTTGTTAACATAGTTTACACTAACTTTGTTATATTAACTTAATTAGTTGAAGTAAGTAGTTTTATGCGCAAAATAGCACTTGTTTACAATGATTAAAACATCTTTAACCGTAAACTTTGCTTGTTATCATGGTTTACATTAAATTTGTACAATTAACTTAATTGGTTGAAGTGAAACATTTACGCCAGCGTAAATGTGCTTTAACGACAAGGCGATGCAATGATACTTCCTGTTAGTTCCCAGTCCTTCAGCAATTCTAAGGTGTGCTTTGCATGTTTGCTGAGGATCTAGAAATCAGCTTTTCATTGCCTTCCAAATAAAAGTCATATTACTGCTTGACATTATCAAACCCGCTCATGATCCTGACAAGTGACAAGTCATGTTATGGCGATAAATTATGGCTATGGTTAGAGCATCTACTATTGTTGGTTGTACTGAAATCTTTCACGGGAAAGGCCAAAATTAGGCCGACATCAGTGGAGTGGATCTTGTGTCCAAGGCTTGTGTTACGGACGTTTTGTGGCTGACAAAAGTTATGTATCCAGTGAATATCTTACCGATAAACACTTTAACTGACAGCAGAAGCGAGTTGCGGAGAAGAGGAACTGCATGCGCTGTGAAATATTTTCCGAACGTTGTCTTGAATTTATAACGAAGTGGAATGGAAATCTTCCTGTCGTCATTTCATGGAATGCAATGCGGAAGCACAGTTTTCAGTATGCACTGTTTTGTGACCAATTTCATAACAAATAGAACAACAGGGGAGGCAATTACAAACCAGAGTTGTCAATCACGCAGTGCAACCAGAATTATCAGCGTTTTAGCTGTCCACAAGGGTCAAGCAATGAAAGAGTTCTCAGTCAACTGCATAACCGGAGGTGGAACAGAGGTAAAATCCTGCTACCCGCGCAATGTGATGGAAGAGAAATATACGCAGAAATGGAACACTTGTAACCTCAGTTTGTTCCCTGGCAAAGGAGCAATGAAAAGTTGTCGAGTTATTGATGAATTTGCAGTAAGAAGCAATAAAAAGTTTAACCGGGAGCTACAAGCCCAACCCAATTAGCCACAGTTGCAGTGGTTGTAGCATAACCATTTTCAAAATGTGGGGTCACTTGGCCAATGTTCAAGTCTTAACTTTAGTTATGTTATACATACAAACAAAAAACAAAACAAAAAACAAACAAAACAAACCCCCCTACCCATACACACTGCTTTGCTGCTAAGGCAATTCCCTGTTTACTGTTTGGTCTGCGCAGTTAAAGCTTGCTTAGGGCAGTTTATATTAACCTTTCTTCTTCTCAATCCCTGCAAATTCAGGTCAGCCATAAAGCAAATACAATGCAGTAAATATCCTTGTGTTTAAAGAAAAAGAGAGAAGTTTTTCCAAACACAAAAGCATTTACCCCCCCCCCCTCCACATAAAGGCTCATTAATCCCGGTGCCCACACTATACAACTCAAATCAGGAGTTATCAGGTAAATGTCAAATACAGATTTCTGGCCAATTTTTTTTCAAACCAAAGTCATGCGCAAGTAGAATGTATGTGATAGATGTAGTCATACGTCAACAATACTTGGATAAGATATTGTCACTGAAAATCAAACAAAAACAAAAAGTTGAAGGCTTCAAACTCCCAAATTGGATTCAGTTTATATCAAGTACCACTGAGTCCATCCTCGAAACAAAACATCATTTTCACTTGCAGGGTACTTTTGCTTTTCAGGTATAACCATTTCTATTTCAGGGTTCACTATTTATTGCAGGCATACAAACAGCTTGGTTTCAAACTTTACACAAGTATCCACGTTCAGTCACAAATATCAATTAGATCAAAAAATTTTTCAAAAGGTTCAATCACAAACATCATTTAAATAAAAAATTGCAAAATTATTAAGTTAAGTTAAGCAAAATAATTACATGCCATATGTAGACCTTTCTATGGCAACCTTGAAAAATGGTAATGAAAAGAAAAAAAAATGAAACAGAGGCTGCACTCTTCTAAATTGGACTCAGTTTAGATCAAATGATGCTGAGTCCCTTATCTAGTAACAATTAAAATCATTTCATTCACGTAACACTTTGTTAAGGCCTGATTACTTCTGTCAACAGGCTTGGTCCCAGTTGGTCCACAATGTAATTTTAAATTTCACTCAAGGACCCAGGAAAATCCCTGTATCAACTTAGCCTTTGTCAATGATATCCTTCAGAAACCAAACAGTCTGCTGGTGTATCCAGAACAATCTAAAATATGTTAAGCTTAGTGCTCTCAGCAACGAAATATAGTAAAACAAATCAGAGCTCTCCACAAAATGGTGCCTTGTAGCAAGGGGCTGGGTTCTAATGTGATTGACCCCTTCCTATGGTCTGAACGAGGCTGGGTGGTAGTTTTGGGCGTATCTTGGCGGTCAGGCCACCATACAAGAATGGTGGCAGATTTGTTGTAACAATTCAATCTGTGAAAACAATGAACTTCAATCTAGTCAACCATTTCACCTCAAAGTCCAGAGTCCAAACTGTGATTACCAAACATGACTCTGCAAATACCATTAATTCAAGTCAAGCATTCTTCAAGAACAATGAACTTAATTGTAGCATACAAATTTAATCAAAAGGAATTGTGATTCCTCATTTGCTTGTAATAGAATAAAATTAGCCGATACGACCCAGTTTCTGCCACCCAATGCCTCATTATTCATGCCTCCTCTTTTCAAGTGAGCTGGCTCACATTGCAGGAGCCACAGGCGTTAATGAAACATTTACGCCAGCGTAAATGTGCTTTAACGACAAGGCGATGCAATGATACTTCCTGTTAGTTCCCAGTCCTTCAGCAATTCTAAGGTGTGCTTTGCATGTTTGCTGAGGATCTAGAAATCAGCTTTTCATTGCCTTCCAAATAAAAGTCATATTACTGCTTGACATTATCAAACCCCCCTTTCCCTCCCTCCCTTTTAGGTACTAATAAGCCATCGGGCAGCAGGTACTCTTGTCAGCAAGCCTGCAAGATTCCCTGCTGCCCCAAACATGGTCGTATCGTAGTTAATTTGTGCAAATGCAACTTTTCTGTTCATCTATGTAGATAATTGTCCCCTACAAAGAAAAGCAAAGATAATGATAGTAATAGTTCTCACAACAATTTGATTAAAAGGGGAGTCCCAAAACAAGGAAGTCCTTGAAAATGCAACGTAGAAGTTGTTAATTGTAAATGGGAAGTCCCCAAAGTATATACAAAACAAGGACGTCCTTGCAAATGAAATTGTTGTAATTTGAGTAAAAAAAAGGGAAGTCCCCAAAGTATATACAAACAAGGAAGTCCTTGAAAATGAAGTTGTTGAAAGTTTGATTGAAGTGGGAAGTCCCAACAAGTGTACACAAACAAGGAAGTCCTTGAAAATGAAAGGGGAAGTCCCCAAAGTATGTAAACAACAAGGAAGTCCTTGAAAATGAAAGGGAAAGCCCCCAAAGTTTATAAAAATCAAGGAAGTCCTTGAAAATGAAATGTAGAAGTTGTTAATTGTAAAGGGGAAGTCCCCAAAGCATATACAAACAAGGAAGTCCTTGAAAATGAAGTTGTTGAAAGTTTGATAAAAATGGGAAGTCCCAAAAAGTGTACACAAACAAGGAAGTCCTTGAAAATGAAAGGGGAAGTCCCCAAAGTATATAAATAACAAGGAAGTCCTTGAAAATGAAGTTGTCAAAAGTATGATATGAATGGGAAGTCCCAAAAAGTGTACACAAACAAGGAAGTCCTTGAAAATGAAAGGGGAAGTCCCCAAAAGTATATAAAAAACAAGGAAGTCCTTGAAAATGAAAGGGGATGTCCCCAATGTAAAAAAAAAAAACAAGGAAGTCCTTGGAAATCTAGTTGTTGAAAGTTTGATAAAAATGGGAAGTCCCAAAAAGTATACACAAACAAGGAAGTCCTTGAAAATGTATTGATGTAATTGTTAACAAAAAGGGGAAGTCCCCAAATGCGTATTGAAAAGAAAACAAAACGGAAGAATCCACAAAGAGCGTGTGCGTAAAGAAGGCAGGAAGTCCTTCAAGACCAATGTAGAAATTATTAAGGGGAAATCCCCAAAAGCGTATGCTTAATTAGTTAAAAGGGGGCAATCCCCAAAGAGCGTATGCGTAACCAAGGAATTCCTTGGAAATACTTGTAGAAATCGTTAATTGAAAGGGGAAGTCCCCAAAAGCGTTGCGTATTTAATAAAAAGGGGAAATCCCCAAAAAGCGTATGCGCAAAAACAAAGAAGCCCGTCAAAATCAATGAAGACATCATTAAGTGGAAGTCGCAACCCAGGTACAACAAACTTAAAAGAAAAGAGCAATTTTGCAAGGATGAAGAAGTATACGTCAAGCGCAAATTTAATGGTATATGTCTATCTGAGGAACACACTTTCAGGAGCAAAGCAAGTGTTGACACGTAAATCTTTAAAAAAGTGCAGTCAATTACCAAGCAAATGAAGAAGCGGTCAGGCCACCATACAAGAATGGTGGCAGATTTGTTGTAACAATTCAATCTGTGAAAACAATGAACTTCAATCTAGTCAACCATTTCACCTCAAAGTCCAGAGTCCAAACTGTGATTACCAAACATGACTCTGCAAATACCATTAATTCAAGTCAAGCATTCTTCAAGAACAATGAACTTAATTGTAGCATACAAATTTAATCAAAAGGAATTGTGATTCCTCATTTGCTTGTAATAGAATAAAATTAGCCGATACGACCCAGTTTCTGCCACCCAATGCCTCATTATTCATGCCTCCTCTTTTCAAGTGAGCTGGCTCACATTGCAGGAGCCACAGGCGTTAATAAGTAGTTTTATGTGCAAAATAGCACTTGTTTACAAGAATTAAACATCAATAACTGTACACTTTGCTTGTTATCATGGTTTACATTAACTTTGTTCAATTAATTTAATTGGTGAAAGAATGTAGTTTTATGCGCAAAATAGCACTTGTTTACAAGAATTTTAACATCTTTAACTGTACACTTTGCTTGTTAACATAGTTTACACTAACTTTGTTATATTAACTTAATTAGTTGAAGTAAGTAGTTTTATGCGCAAAATAGCACTTGTTTACAAGAATTTTAACAATTTTATCTGTACACTTTGCTTGTTAACATAGTTTACATTAACTTTGTTCACTTAACTTAATTGGTGAAAGAATGTAGTTTTATGCGCAAAATAGCACTTGTTTATAAGAATTTTAACATCTTTAACTGTATACTTTGCTTGTTATCATGGTTTACATTAACTTTGTTCAATTAGCTAAGTTGGTTGAAGAAAGTCGTTTTATACAAAAAAAAGCACTTGTTTACAAGTATTTCAACATCTTTAACTGTACACTTTCCTTGTTATCAAAGTTTACATTAACTTTGTTCAATTAACTTAATTGCTTGAAAAAAGTAGTATTATGTGCAAAATAGCACTTGTTTACAAGTATATTAACATCTTTTACTGCACTCTTTGCTTGTTATCATGGTTTACAAGAATTTTGATGAATTAACTTAATTGGTTGAAGTAAATAGTTTTATACGCCAAAAAGCACTTTTGTACAATGATTTTACATTTTTAACTGTAAACTTTGCTTGTTATCATGGTTTACATTGAATTTGTACAATTAACTTAATTGGTTGAAGTAAGTAGTTTTATGTGCAAAATAGCACTTGTTTACAAGAATTTCAACATCAATAACTGTACACTTTGCTTGTTATCAAGGTTTACATTAACTTTGTTCAATTTACTTAATTGGTGGAAGAATGTAGTTTTATGCGCAAAATAGCACTTGTTTATAAGTATATTAACATCTTTCACTGCACTCTTTGCTTGTTATCATGGTTTACAAGAACATTGTTCAATTAACTTAATTGGTTGAAATAAGGAGTTTTATGCGCAAAATAGCACTTGTTTACAAGAATTTTAACATCTTTAACTAAAAACTTTGCTTGTTATCATGGTTTACATTAACTTTGTTCAATTACCTTAATTTGTTGAAGAAAGTAGTTTTATGCGCAAAATAGCACTTGTTTACAAGAATTTCAACATTACAACATTTCAACATTTCAACATTTCAACTGTACACTTTTCTTGTTATCATGGTTTACATTAACTTTGTTCAATTAACTTAATTTGTTGAAGAGAGTAGTTTTATACGCAAAATAGCACTTGTTTATAAGAATTTTAACATCTTTAACTGTAAACTTTGCTTGTTATCATGGTTTACATTAAATTTGTACAATTAACTTAATTGGTTGAAGTAAGTAGTTTTATGCGCAAAATAGCACTTGTTTACAATGATTAAAACATCTTTAACCGTAAACTTTGCTTGTTATCATGGTTTACATTAAATTTGTACAATTAACTTAATTGGTTGAAGTAAGTAGTTTTATGTGCAAAATAGCACTTGTTTACAAGAATTAAACATCAATAACTGTACACTTTGCTTGTTATCATGGTTTACATTAACTTTGTTCAATTAATTTAATTGGTGAAAGAATGTAGTTTTATGCGCAAAATAGCACTTGTTTACAAGAATTTTAACATCTTTAACTGTACACTTTGCTTGTTAACATAGTTTACACTAACTTTGTTATATTAACTTAATTAGTTGAAGTAAGTAGTTTTATGTGCAAAATAGCACTTTTTTACAATGATTTTAACATCTTTTACTGCACTCTTTGCTTGTTATCATGGTTTACATTAAATTTGTACAATTAACTTAATTGGTTGAAGTAAGTAGTTTTATGTGCAAAATAGCACTTGTTCATAAGAATTTTAACATCTTTAACTGCATTCATTGCTTGTTATCATGGTTTACAAGAACTTTGTTCAATTAACTTAATTGGTTGAAGTTAGGAGTTTTATGCGCAAAATAGCACTTGTTTACAAGTATTTCAACATCTTTAACTGTACACTTTCCTTGTTATCAAAGTTTACATTAACTTTGTTCAATTAACTTAATTGCTTGAAAAAATTAGTTTTATGTGCAAAATAGCACTTGTTTACAAGTATATTAACATCTTTTACTGCATTCTTTGCTTGTTATCATGGTTTACAAGAACTTTGTTCAATTAACTTAATTGGTTGAAGTAAGGAGTTTTATGCGCAAAATAGCACTTGTTTACAAGTATTTCAACATCTTTAACTGTACACTTTCCTTGTTATCAAAGTTTACATTAACTTTGTTCAATTAACTTAATTGCTTGAAAAAATTAGTTTTATGTGCAAAATAGCACTTGTTTAAAAGTATATTAACATCTTTTACTGCACTCTTTGCTTGTTATCATGGTTTACAAGAATTTTGTTCAATTAACTTAATTGGTTGAAGTAAGTAGTTTTATGCGCAAAATAGCACTTGTTTACAAGAATTTTAACGTCTTTAACTTTACACTTTGCTTATTATCAAGGTTTACGTTAACTTCGTTCAATTAACTTAATTGGTTGAGGTAAGTAGTTTTATGCGCAAAATATTACTTGTTTACAAGAATCTTAACATCTTTCACTGCACTCTTTGCTTGTTATCATTGTTTATAAGAACTTTGTTCGATTAACTTAGTTGGTTGAAGTAAATAGTTTTATGCGCAAAATAGCACTTGTTTACAAGTATCTTTATGTGTAAACGTTGCTTGTTATCAAGGTTAACATTAATTTTGTACAATTAATTTAATTGGTGAAAGAATGTAGTTTTATGCGCAAAATAGCACTTGTTTACAAGAATTTTAACATCTTTAACTGTACACTTTGCTTGTTAACATAGTTTACACTAACTTTGTTATATTAACTTAATTAGTTGAAGTAAGTAGTTTTATGCGCAAAATAGCACTTGTTTACAAGAATTTTAACAATTTTATCTGTACACTTTGCTTGTTAACATAGTTTACATTAACTTTGTTCACTTAACTTAATTGGTGAAAGAATGTAGTTTTATGCGCAAAATAGCACTTGTTTATAAGAATTTTAACATCTTTAACTGTATACTTTGCTTGTTATCATGGTTTACATTAACTTTGTTCAATTAGCTAAGTTGGTTGAAGAAAGTCGTTTTATACAAAAAAAAAGCACTTGTTTACAAGTATTTCAACATCTTTAACTGTACACTTTCCTTGTTATCAAAGTTTACATTAACTTTGTTCAATTAACTTAATTGCTTGAAAAAAGTAGTATTATGTGCAAAATAGCACTTGTTTACAAGTATATTAACATCTTTTACTGCACTCTTTGCTTGTTATCATGGTTTACAAGAATTTTGATGAATTAACTTAATTGGTTGAAGTAAATAGTTTTATACGCCAAAAAGCACTTTTGTACAATGATTTTACATTTTTAACTGTAAACTTTGCTTGTTATCATGGTTTACATTGAATTTGTACAATTAACTTAATTGGTTGAAGTAAGTAGTTTTATGTGCAAAATAGCACTTGTTTACAAGAATTTCAACATCAATAACTGTACACTTTGCTTGTTATCAAGGTTTACATTAACTTTGTTCAATTTACTTAATTGGTGGAAGAATGTAGTTTTATGCGCAAAATAGCACTTGTTTATAAGTATATTAACATCTTTCACTGCACTCTTTGCTTGTTATCATGGTTTACAAGAACATTGTTCAATTAACTTAATTGGTTGAAATAAGGAGTTTTATGCGCAAAATAGCACTTGTTTACAAGAATTTTAACATCTTTAACTAAAAACTTTGCTTGTTATCATGGTTTACATTAACTTTGTTCAATTACCTTAATTTGTTGAAGAAAGTAGTTTTATGCGCAAAATAGCACTTGTTTACAAGAATTTCAACATTACAACATTTCAACATTTCAACATTTCAACTGTACACTTTTCTTGTTATCATGGTTTACATTAACTTTGTTCAATTAACTTAATTTGTTGAAGAGAGTAGTTTTATACGCAAAATAGCACTTGTTTATAAGAATTTTAACATCTTTAACTGTAAACTTTGCTTGTTATCATGGTTTACATTAAATTTGTACAATTAAGTTAATTGGTTGAAGTAAGAATTTTAACAAGTTTAACTGTACACTTTGCTTGTTAACATAGTTTACACTAACTTTGTTATATTAACTTAATTAGTTGAAGTAAGTAGTTTTATGCGCAAAATAGCACTTGTTTACAATGATTAAAACATCTTTAACCGTAAACTTTGCTTGTTATCATGGTTTACATTAAATTTGTACAATTAACTTAATTGGTTGAAGTAAGTAGTTTTATGTGCAAAATAGCACTTGTTTACAAGAATTAAACATCAATAACTGTACACTTTGCTTGTTATCATGGTTTACATTAACTTTGTTCAATTAATTTAATTGGTGAAAGAATGTAGTTTTATGCGCAAAATAGCACTTGTTTACAAGAATTTTAACATCTTTAACTGTACACTTTGCTTGTTAACATAGTTTACACTAACTTTGTTATATTAACTTAATTAGTTGAAGTAAGTAGTTTTATGTGCAAAATAGCACTTTTTTACAATGATTTTAACATCTTTTACTGCACTCTTTGCTTGTTATCATGGTTTACATTAAATTTGTACAATTAACTTAATTGGTTGAAGTAAGTAGTTTTATGTGCAAAATAGCACTTGTTCATAAGAATTTTAACATCTTTAACTGCATTCATTGCTTGTTATCATGGTTTACAAGAACTTTGTTCAATTAACTTAATTGGTTGAAGTTAGGAGTTTTATGCGCAAAATAGCACTTGTTTACAAGTATTTCAACATCTTTAACTGTACACTTTCCTTGTTATCAAAGTTTACATTAACTTTGTTCAATTAACTTAATTGCTTGAAAAAAGTAGTTTTATGTGCAAAATAGCACTTGTTTACAAGTATATTAACATCTTTTACTGCACTCTTTGCTTGTTACCATAGTTCACAAGAATTTTGTTCAATTAACTTAATTGGTTGAAGTAAGTAGTTTTATACGCAAAATAGCACTTGTTCACAAGAATTTTAACATCCTTAAGTGTACACTTTGCTTGTTATCATGTTTTACTTTAACTTTGTTAGATTAACTTAATTGCTTGAAGTAAGTAGTTTTATGTGCAAAATGGCACTTGTTTACAAGAATTTTAACAACTTTAACTGTACACTTTGCTTGTTAACATAGTTTACACTAACTTTGTTATATTAACTTAATTAGTTGAAGTAAATAGTTTTTTGCGCAAAATAGCACTTGTTTATAAGTATATTAACATCTTTCACTGCACTCTTTGCTTGTTATCATTGTTTATAAGAACTTTGTTCGATTAACTTAATTGGTTGAAGTAAGGAGTTTTATGCGCAAAATAGCACTTGTTTACAAGTATTTCAACATCTTTAACTGTACACTTTCCTTGCTATCAAAGTTTACATTAACTTTGTTCAATTAACTTAATTGCTTGAAAAAATTAGTTTTATGTGCAAAATAGCACTTGTTTACAAGTATATTAACATCTTTTACTGCATTCTTTGCTTGTTATCATGGTTTACAAGAACTTTGTTCAATTAACTTAATTGGTTGAAGTAAGGAGTTTTATGCGCAAAATAGCACTTGTTTACAAGTATTTCAACATCTTTAACTGTACACTTTCCTTGTTATCAAAGTTTACATTAACTTTGTTCAATTAACTTAATTGCTTGAAAAAATTAGTTTTATGTGCAAAATAGCACTTGTTTACAAGTATATTAACATCTTTTACTGCACTCTTTGCTTGTTATCATGGTTTACAAGAATTTTGTTCAATTAACTTAATTGGTTGAAGTAAGTAGTTTTATGCGCAAAATAGCACTTGTTTACAAGAATTTTAACGTCTTTAACTTTACACTTTGCTTATTATCAAGGTTTACGTTAACTTCGTTCAATTAACTTAATTGGTTGAGGTAAGTAGTTTTATGCGCAAAATATTACTTGTTTACAAGAATCTTAACATCTTTCACTGCACTCTTTGCTTGTTATCATTGTTTATAAGAACTTTGTTCGATTAACTTAGTTGGTTGAAGTAAATAGTTTTATGCGCAAAATAGCACTTGTTTACAAGTATCTTTATGTGTAAACGTTGCTTGTTATCAAGGTTAACATTAATTTTGTACAATTAACTTAATTGGTTGAAGTAAGTAGTTTTATGTGCAAAATAGCAC
Source organism: Aurelia sp. 3 sensu Dawson et al. (2005) (assembly GCA_964020215.1). Lineage (NCBI taxonomy): Eukaryota > Metazoa > Cnidaria > Scyphozoa > Semaeostomeae > Ulmaridae > Aurelia > Aurelia sp. 3 sensu Dawson et al. (2005). Next base: position 10,096,194 of record OZ026584.1, read on the forward strand.
TTGTTTACAAGAATTTCAACATCAATAACTGTACACTTTGCTTGTTATCATGGTTTACATTAACTTTGTTCAATTAACTTAATTGGTTGAAGTAAGGAGTTTTTTGCGCAAAATAGCACTTGTTTACAAGAATTTTAACATCTTTAAGTGTACACTTTGCTTGTTATCATGTTTTACATTAACTTTGTTACATTAACTTTATTGGTTGAAGTAAGTAGTTTTATGCGCAAAATAGCACTCTTTTACAAGAATTTTAACAACTTTAACTGTACACTTTGCTTGTTAACATAGTTTACACTAACTTTGTTATACTAACTTAATTAGTTGAAGTAAGTAGTTTTATGCGCAAAATAGCACTTTTTCACAATGATTTTAACATCTTTAACTGTAAACTTTGCTTGTTATCATGGTTTACATTAAATTTATACAATTAACTTAATTGGTTGAAGTAAGTAGTTTTATGTGCAAAATAGCACTTGTTTACAAGAATTTTAACAACTTTAACTGTACACTTTGCTTGTTAACATAGTTTACACTAACTTTGTTATATTAACTTAATTAGTTGAAGTAAGTAGTTTTATGCGCAAAATAGCACTTTTTCACAATGATTTTAACATCTTTAACTGTAAACTTTGCTTGTTATCATGGTTTACATTAAATTTATACAATTAACTTAATTGGTTGAAGTAAGTAGTTTTATGTGCAAAATAGCACTTGTTTACAAGAATTTTAACAACTTTAACTGTACATTTTGCTTGTTAACATAGTTTACACTAACTTTGTTATATTAACTGAATTAGTTGAAGTAAATAGTTTTTTGCGCAAAATAGCACTTGTTTATAAGTATATTAACATCTTTCACTCCACTCTTTGCTTGTTATCATTGTTTATAAGAACTTTGTTCGATTAACTTAATTGGTTGAAGTAAATAGTTTTATACGCCAAAAAGCACTTTTGTACAATGATTTTAACATCTTTAACTGTAAACTTTGCTTGTTATCATGGTTTACATTAAATTTGTACAATTAACTTAATTGGTTGAAGTAAGTAGTTTTATGTGCAAAATAGCACTTGTTTACAAGAATTTCAACATCAATAACTGTACACTTTGCTTGTTATCATGGTTTACATTAACTTTGTTCCATTTACTCAATTGGTGGAAGAATGTAGTTTTATGCGCAAAATAGCACTTGTTTATAAGTATATTAACATCTTTTACTGCACTCTTTGCTTGTTATCATGGTTTACAAGAACTTTGTTCAATTAACTTAATTGGTTGAAATAAGGAGTTTTATGCGCAAAATAGCACTTGTTTACAAGAATTTTAACATCTTTAAGTGTACACTTTGCTTGTTATCATGTTTTACATTAACTTTGTTACTTTAACTATATTGGTTGAAGTAAGTAGTTTTATGCGCAAAATAGCACTCGTTTACAAGAATTTTAACATCATAAACTGTACACTTTGCTTGTTATCATGGTTTACGTTAACTTTGTTCAATTAACTTAATTGGTAGAACAAAGTAGTTTTTTGTAGAACAAAGAATTTTAACGACTTTAAATGTACACTTTGCTTGTTAACATAGTTTACACTAACTTTGTTATATTAACTTAATTAGTTGAAGTAAGTCGTTTTATACAAAAAATAGCACTTGTTTACAAGTATTTCAACATCTTTAACTCTACACTTTCCTTGTTATCACAGTTTACATTAACTTTGTTCAATTAACTTAATTGGTTGACGTAAGTAGTTTTATGTGCAAAATAGCACTTGTTTACAAGAATTTCAACATCAATAACTGTACACTTTGCTTGTTATCATGGTTTACATTAACTTTGTTCACTTAACTTAATTGGTGAAAGAATGTAGTTTTATGCGCAAAATAGCACTTGTTTATAAGAATTTTAACATCTTTAACTGTATACTTTGCTTGTTATCATGGTTTACATTAACTTTGTTCAATTAGCTAAGTTGGTTGAAGAAAGTCGTTTTATACAAAAAAAAGCACTTGTTTACAAGTATTTCAACATCTTTAACTGTACACTTTCCTTGTTATCAAAGTTTACATTAACTTTGTTCAATTAACTTAATTGCTTGAAAAAAGTAGTATTATGTGCAAAATAGCACTTGTTTACAAGTATATTAACATCTTTTACTGCACTCTTTGCTTGTTATCATGGTTTACAAGAATTTTGATGAATTAACTTAATTGGTTGAAGTAAATAGTTTTATACGCCAAAAAGCACTTTTGTACAATGATTTTACATTTTTAACTGTAAGCTTTGCTTGTTATCATGGTTTACATTGAATTTGTACAATTAACTTAATTGGTTGAAGTAAGTAGTTTTATGTGCAAAATAGCACTTGTTTACAAGAATTTCAACATCAATAACTGTACACTTTGCTTGTTATCAAGGTTTACATTAACTTTGTTCAATTTACTTAATTGGTGGAAGAATGTAGTTTTATGCGCAAAATAGCACTTGTTTATAAGTATATTAACATCTTTCACTGCACTCTTTGCTTGTTATCATGGTTTACAAGAACATTGTTCAATTAACTTAATTGGTTGAAATAAGGAGTTTTATGCGCAAAATAGCACTTGTTTACAAGAATTTTAACATCTTTAACTAAAAACTTTGCTTGTTATCATGGTTTACATTAACTTTGTTCAATTACCTTAATTTGTTGAAGAAAGTAGTTTTATGCGCAAAATAGCACTTGTTTACAAGAATTTCAACATTACAACATTTCAACATTTCAACATTTCAACATTTCAACTGTACACTTTTCTTGTTATCATGGTTTACATTAACTTTGTTCAATTAACTTAATTTGTTGAAGAGAGTAGTTTTATACGCAAAATAGCACTTGTTTATAAGAATTTTAACATCTTTAACTGTAAACTTTGCTTGTTATCATGGTTTACATTAAATTTGTACAATTAACTTAATTGGTTGAAGTAAGAATTTTAACAAGTTTAACTGTACACTTTGCTTGTTAACATAGTTTACACTAACTTTGTTATATTAACTTAATTAGTTGAAGTAAGTAGTTTTATGCGCAAAATAGCACTTGTTTACAATGATTAAAACATCTTTAACCGTAAACTTTGCTTGTTATCATGGTTTACATTAAATTTGTACAATTAACTTAATTGGTTGAAGTAAGTAGTTTTATGTGCAAAATAGCACTTGTTTACAAGAATTAAACATCAATAACTGTACACTTTGCTTGTTATCATGGTTTACATTAACTTTGTTCAATTAATTTAATTGGTGAAAGAATGTAGTTTTATGCGCAAAATAGCACTTGTTTACAAGAATTTTAACATCTTTAACTGTACACTTTGCTTGTTAACATAGTTTACACTAACTTTGTTATATTAACTTAATTAGTTGAAGTAAGTAGTTTTATGTGCAAAATAGCACTTGTTCATAAGAATTTTAACATCTTTAACTGCATTCATTGCTTGTTATTATGGTTTACAAGAACTTTGTTCAATTAACTTAATTGGTTGAAGTTAGGAGTTTTATGCGCAAAATAGCACTTGTTTACAAGTATTTCAACATCTTTAACTGTACACTTTCCTTGTTATCAAAGTTTACATTAACTTTGTTCAATTAACTTAATTGCTTGAAAAAAGTAGTTTTATGTGCAAAATAGCACTTGTTTACAAGTATATTAACATCTTCTACTGCACTCTTTGCTTGTTATCATGGTTTACAAGAATTTTATTCAATTAACCTATTTGGTTGAAGTAAGTAGTTTTATGCGCAAAATAGCATTTGTTTACAAGAATTTTAACGTCTTTAACTTTACACTTTGCTTGTTATCATTGTTCATAAGAACTTTGTTCGATGAACTTAATTGGTTGAAGTAAGTAGTTTTATGCGCAAAATAGCACATGTTTACAAGTATATTAACATCTTTTACTGCACTCTTTGCTTGTTATCATTGTTTATAAGAACTTTGTTCGATTAACTTAATTGGTTGAAGTAAGTAGTTTTATGCGCAAAATAGCACTTGTTTATAAGTATATTAACATCTTTTACTGCACTCTTTGCTTGTTATCATGGTTTACATTAAATTTGTACAATTAACTTAATTGGTTGAAGTAAGTAGTTTTATGTGCAAAATAGCACTTGTTCATAAGAATTTTAACATCTTTAACTCTACACTTTCCTTGTTATCACAGTTTACATTAACTTTGTTCAATTAACTTAATTGGTTTTTTGAAAGTCGTTTTATACAAAAAATAGCACTTGTTTACAAGTATTTCAACATCTTTAACTGTACACTTTGCTTGTTATCATGGTTTACATTAACTTTGTTCACTTAACTTAATTGGTGAAAGAATGTAGATTTATGCGCAAAATAGCACTTGTTTATAAGAATTTTAACATCTTTAACTGTATACTTTGCTTGTTATCATGGTTTACATTAACTTTGTTCAATTAGCTTAATTGGTTTTTTGAAAGTCGTTTTATACAAAAAATAGCACTTGTTTACAAGTATTTCAACATCTTTAACTGTACACTTTCCTTGTTATCAAAGTTTACATTAACTTTGTTCAATTAACTTAATTGCTTGAGAAAAGTAGTTTTATGTGCAAAATAGCACTTGCTTACAAGTATATTAACATCTTTTACTGCACTCTTTGCTTGTTATGATGGTTTAACGGAATTTTGTTCAATTAACTTAATTGGTTGAAGTAAGTAGTTTTATGCGCAAAATAGCACTTGTTTACAAGAATCTTAACGTCATTAAACTTTACACTTTGCTTGTTATCATGGTTTACATTAACTTTGTTCAATTACCTTAATTGGCTGAAGAAAGTCGTTTTATGCAAAAAATAGCACTTGCTTACAAGTATTTCAACATCTTTAACTGTACACTTTTATTGTTATCAAGGTTTACGTTAACTTTGTTCAATTAACTTAATTGATTGAAGTAAGTAGTTTTATGCGCAAAATATTACTTGTTTACAAGAATCTTAACATCTCTCACTGCACTCTTTGCTTGTTATCATCGTTTATAAGAACTTTGTTCGATTAACTTAATTGGTTGAAGTAAATAGTTTTATACGCCAAAAAGCACTTTTGTACAAAGATTTTAACATCTTTAACTGTAAACTTTGCTTGTTATCATGGTTTACATTAACTTTGTACAATTAACTTAATTGGTTGAAGTAAGTAGTTTTATGTGCAAAATAGCACTTGTTTACAAGAATTTCAACATCAATAACTGTACACTTTGCTTGTTATCAAGGTTTACATTAACTTTGTTCAATTAACTTAATTGGTTGAAAAAAGTAGTTTTATGTGCAAAATAGCACTTGTTTACAAGTATATTAACATCTTTTACTGCATTCTTTGCTTGTTATCATGGTTTACAAGAACTTTGTTCAATTAACTTAATTGGTTGAAGTTAGGAGTTTTATGCGCAAAATAGCACTTGTTTACAAGTATTTCAACATCTTTAACTGTACACTTTCCTGGTTATCAAAGTTTACATTAACTTTGTTCAATTAACTTAATTGCTTGAAAAAAGTAGTTTTATGTGCAAAATAGCACTTGTTTACAAGTATATTAACATCTTTTACTGCACTCTTTGCTTGTTATCATGGTTTACAAGAATTTTATTCAATTAACCTATTTGGTTGAAGTAAGTAGTTTTATGCGCAAAATAGCACTTGTTTACAAGAATTTTAACGTCTTTAACTTTACACTTTGCGTGTTATCATTGTTTATAAGAACTTTGTTCGATGAACTTAATTGGTTGAAGTAAGTAGTTTTATGCGCAAAATAGCACATGTTTACAAGTATATTAACATCTTTTACTGCACTCTTTCCTTGTTATCATTGTTTATAAGAACTTTGTTCTATTAACTTAATTGGTTGAAGTAAGTAGTTTTATGCGCAAAATAGCACTTGTTTATAAGTATATTAACATCTTTTACTGCACTCTTTGCTTGTTATCATGGTTTACATTAAATTTGTACAATTAACTTAAGTGGTTGACGAAAGTCGTTTTATACAAAAAATAGCACTTGTTTACAAGTATTTCAACATCTTTAACTCTACACTTTATTTGTTATCACAGTTTACATTAACTTTGTTCAATTAACTTAATTGGTTGAGGTAAGTAGTTTTATGTGCAAAATAGCACTTGTTTACAAGAATTTCAACATCAATAACTGTACACTTTGCTTGTTATCATGGTTTACATTAACTTTGTTCACTTAACTTAATTGGTGAAAGAATGTAGATTTATGCGCAAAATAGCACTTGTTTATAAGAATTTTAACATCTTTAACTGTATACTTTGCTTGTTATCATGGTTTACATTAACTTTGTTCAATTAGCTTAATTGGTTTTTTGAAAGTCGTTTTATACAAAAAATAGCACTTGTTTACAAGTATTTCAACATCTTTAACTGTACACTTTCCTTGTTATCAAAGTTTACATTAACTTTGTTCAATTAACTTAATTGCTTGAGAAAAGTAGTTTTATGTGCAAAATAGCACTTGCTTACAAGTATAGTAACATCTTTTACTGCACTCTTTGCTTGTTATGATGGTTTAACGGAATTTTGTTCAATTAACTTAATTGGTTGAAGTAAGTAGTTTTATGCGCAAAATAGCACTTGTTTACAAGAATCTTAACGTCTTTAACTTTACACTTTGCTTGTTATCATGGTTTACATTAACTTTGTTCAATTAGCTTAATTGGCTGAAGAAAGTCGTTTTATGCAAAAAATAGCACTTGTTTACAAGTATTTCAACATCTTTAACTGTACACTTTTATTGTTATCAAGGTTTACGTTAACTTTGTTCAATTAACTTAATTGATTGAAGTAAGTAGTTTTATGCGCAAAATATTACTTGTTTACAAGAATCTTAACATCTCTCACTGCACTCTTTGCTTGTTATCATCGTTTATAAGAACTTTGTTCGATTAACTTAATTGGTTGAAGTAAATAGTTTTATACGCCAAAAAGCACTTTTGTACAAAGATTTTAACATCTTTAACTGTAAACTTTGCTTGTTATCATGGTTTACATTAACTTTGTACAATTAACTTAATTGGTTGAAGTAAGTAGTTTTATGTGCAAAATAGCACTTGTTTACAAGAATTTTAACATCTTTAACTGTATACTTTGCTTGTTATCATGGTTTACATTAACTTTGTTCAATTAGCTTAATTGGTTTTTTGAAAGTCGTTTTATACAAAAAATAGCACTTGTTTACAAGTATTTCAACATCTTTAACTGTACACTTTCCTTGTTATCAAAGTTTACATTAACTTTGTTCAATTAACTTAATTGCTTGAGAAAAGTAGTTTTATGTGCAAAATAGCACTTGCTTACAAGTATAGTAACATCTTTTACTGCACTCTTTGCTTGTTATGATGGTTTAACGGAATTTTGTTCAATTAACTTAATTGGTTGAAGTAAGTAGTTTTATGCGCAAAATAGCACTTGTTTACAAGAATCTTAACGTCTTTAACTTTACACTTTGCTTGTTATCATGGTTTACATTAACTTTGTTCAATTAGCTTAATTGGCTGAAGAAAGTCGTTTTATGCAAAAAATAGCACTTGTTTACAAGTATTTCAACATCTTTAACTGTACACTTTTATTGTTATCAAGGTTTACGTTAACTTTGTTCAATTAACTTAATTGGTTGAAGAAAGTAGTTTTATGCGCAAAATAGCACTTGTTTACAAGAATTTTAACAACTTTAACTGTACACTTTGCTTGTTAACATAGTTTACACTAACTTTCTTACATTAACTTAATTGGTTGAAGTAAATAGTTTTATACGCCAAAAAGCACTTTTGTACAATGATTTTAACATCTTTAACTGTAAACTATGCTTGTTATCATGGTTTACATTAACTTTGTACAATTAACTTAATTGGTTGAAGTAAGTAGTTTTATGTGCAAAATAGCACTTGTTTATAAGGATTTTAACATCTTTAACTGTACACTTTGCTTGTTATCAAGGCTTACATTAACTTTGTTCAATTAACTTAATTGGTTAAAAAAAGTAGTTTTATGTGCAAAATAGCACTTGTTTACAAGTATATTAACATCTTTTACTGCATTCTTTGCTTGTTATCATGGTTTACAAGAACTTTGTTCAATTAACTTAATTGGTTGAAGTAAGGAGTTTTATGCGCAAAATAGCACTTGTTTACAAGAATTTTAACAACTTTAACTGTACACTTTGCTTGTTAACATAGTTTACACTAACTTTGTTATATTAACTTAATTAGTTGAAGTAAGTAGTTTTATGCGCAAAATAGCATTTTTTTACAATGATTTTAACATCTTTAACTGTAAACTTTGCTTGTTATCATGGTTTACAAGAATTTTGTTCAATTAACTTAATTGGTTGAAGTAAGGAGTTTTATGCGCAAAATAGCACTTGTTTACAAGAATTTTAACGTCTTTAACTTTACACTTTGCTTATTATCAAGGTTTACGTTAACTTTGTTCAATTAACTTAATTGGTTGAGGTAAGTAGCTTTATGCGCAAAATACTACTTGTTTACAAGAATCTTAACATCTTTCACTGCACTCTTTGCATGTTATCATTGTTTATAAGAACTTTGTTCGATTAACTTAATTGGTTGAAGTAAATAGTTTTATACGCCAAAAAGCACTTTTGTACAATGATTTTAACTGTAAACTTTGCTTGTTATCATGGTTTACATTAATTTTGTACAATTAACTTAATTGGTTGAAGTAAGTAGTTTTATGTGCAAAATAGCACTTGTTTACAAGAATTTCAACATCAATAACTGTACACTTTGCTTGCTATCATGGTTTACATTAACTTTGTTCAATTTACTTAATTGGTTGAAGTAAGTAGTTTTATGCGCAAAATAGCACTTTTTTACAAGAATTTTAACAACTTTAACTGTACACTTTGTTTGTTAACATGGTTTACATTAAATTTGTACAATTAACTTAATTGGTTGAAGTAAGTAGTTTTATGTGCAAAATAGCACTTGTTTACAAGAATTTTAACAATTTTAACTGTACACTATGCTTGTTAACATAGTTTACACTAACTTTGTTATATTAACTTAATTAGTTGAAGTAAGTAGTTTTATGTGCAAAATAGCACTTGTTTACAAGAATTTCAACATCAATAACTGTACACTTTGCTTGTTATCATGGTTTACATTAACTTTGTTCAATTTAGTTAATTGGTGGAAGAATGTAGTTTTATGCGCAAAATAGCACTTCTTTACAAGAATTTTAACATCATAAACTGTACACTTTGCTTGTTATCATGGTTTACGTTAACTTTGTTCAATTAACTTAATTGGTAGAACAAAGTAGTTTTATGCGCAAAATAGCACTTGTTTACAAGAATTTTAACAACTTTAACTGTACACTTTGCTTGTTAATATAGTTTACACTAACTTTGTTATATTAACTTAATTTGTTGAAGTAAGTAGTTTTATGCGCAAAATAGCACTTTTTCACAATGATTTTAACATCTTTAACTGTAAACTTTGCTTGTTATCATGGTTTACATTAAATTTGTACAATTAACTTAATTGCTTGAGAAAAGTAGTTTTATGTGCAAAATAGCACTTGCTTACAAGTATAGTAACATCTTTTACTGCACTCTTTGCTTGTTATGATGGTTTAACGGAATTTTGTTCAATTAACTTAATTGGTTGAAGTAAGTAGTTTTATGCGCAAAATAGCACTTGTTTACAAGAATCTTAACGTCTTTAACTTTACACTTTGCTTGTTATCATGGTTTACATTAACTTTGTTCAATTAGCTTAATTGGCTGAAGAAAGTCGTTTTATGCAAAAAATAGCACTTGTTTACAAGTATTTCAACATCTTTAACTGTACACTTTTATTGTTATCAAGGTTTACGTTAACTTTGTTCAATTAACTTAATTGATTGAAGTAAGTAGTTTTATGCGCAAAATATTACTTGTTTACAAGAATCTTAACATCTCTCACTGCACTCTTTGCTTGTTATCATCGTTTATAAGAACTTTGTTCGATTAACTTAATTGGTTGAAGTAAATAGTTTTATACGCCAAAAAGCACTTTTGTACAAAGATTTTAACATCTTTAACTGTAAACTTTGCTTGTTATCATGGTTTACATTAAATTTGTACAATTAACTTAATTGGTTGAAGTAAGTAGTTTTATGTGCAAAATAGCACTTGTTTACAAGAATTTCAACATCAATAACTGTACACTTTGCTTGTTATCATGGTTTACATTAACTTTGTTCAATTACCTTAATTTGTTGAAGAAAGTAGTTTTATGCGCAAAATAGCACTTGTTTACAAGAATTTCAACATCAATAACTGTACACTTTTCTTGTTATCATGGTTTACATTAACTTTGTTCAATTAACTTAATTTGCTGAAGAAAGTAGTTTTATGCGCAAAATAGCACTTGTTTATAAGAATTTTAACATCTTTAACTGTACACTTTGCTTGTTATCAAGGTTTACATTAACTTTGTTCAATTAACTTAATTGGTTGGAAAAGAGTAGTTTTATGTGCAAAATAGCACTTGTTTACAAGTATATTAACATCTTTTACTGCATTCTTTGCTTGTTATCATGGTTTACAAGAACTTTGTTCAATTAATTTAATTGGTTGAACAAAGTAGTTTTATGCGCAAAATAGCACTTGTTTATAAGAATTTTAACATCTTTAACTGTACACTTTGCTTGTTATCAAGGTTTACATTAACTTTGTTCAATTAAGTTAATTGGTTGAAAAAAGTAGTTTCTTGCGCAAATTAAAACTTGTTTAAAAGTATATTAACATCTTTTACTGCACTCTTTGCTTGTTATCATGGTTTACAAGAATTTTGTTCAATTAACGTAATTGGTTGAAGTAAGTAGTTTTATACGCAAAATAGCACTTGTTTACAAGTATCTTTATGTGTAAACTTTGCTTGTTATCAAGGTTAACATTAACTTTGTTCAATTATCTTAAATGGTTGAAGTAAGTAGTTTTATGCGCAAAATAGCACTTTTTTACAAGAATTTTAACAACTTTAACTGTACACTTTGCTTGTTAACATTGTTTACACTAACTTTGTTATATTAACTTAATTAGTTGAAGTAAGTAGTTTTATGCGACAAATAGCACTTGTTTATAAGTATATTAACATCTTTTACTGCACTCTTTGCTGGTTATCATGGTTTACAAGAACTTTGTTCAATTAACTTAATTGGTTGAAATAAGGAGTTTTATGCGCAAAATAGCACTTGTTTACAAGAATTTTAACATCTTTAAGTGTACACTTTGGTTGTTATCATGTTTTACATTAACTTTGTTACATTAACTTTATTGGTTGAAATAAGTAGTTTTATGCGCAAAATAGCACTTGTTTACAAGAATTTTAACATCATAAACTGTACACTTTGCTTGTTATCATGGTTTACGTTAACTTTGTTCAATTAACTTAATTGGTAGAACAAAGTAGTTTTATGCGCAAAATAGCACTTGTTTACAAGAATTTTAACAACTTTAACTGTACACTTTGCTTGTTAATATAGTTTACGCTAGCTTTGTTATATTAACTTAATTAGTTGAAATAAGTAGTTTTATGCGCAAAATAGCACTTTTTTACAATGATTTTAACATCTTTAACTGTAAACTTTGCTTGTTATCATGGTTTACATTAAATTTGTACAATTAACTTAATTGGTTGAAGTAAGTAGTTTTATGTGCAAAATAGCACTTGTTTACAAGAATTTTAACAACTTTAACTGTACACTTTGCTTGTTAACATAGTTTACACTAACTTTGTTATATTAACTTAATTAGTTGAAGTAAGTAGTTTTATGCGCAAAATAGCACTTGGTTATAAGTATATTAACATCTTTTACTGCACTCTTTGCTTGTTATCATAGTTTACATTAAATTTGTACAATTAACATAATTGGTTGACGAAAGTCGTTTCATACAAAAAATAGCACTTGTTTACAAGTATTTCAACATCTTTAACTCTACACTTTCCTTGTTATCACAGTTTACATTAACTTGATTCAATTAACTTAATTGGTTGAAGTAAGTAGTTTTATGTGCAAAATAGCACTTGTTTACAAGAATTTCAACATCAATAACTGTACACTTTGCTTGTTAACATAGTTTACACTAACTTTGTTATATTAACTTAATTAGTTGAAGTAAGTATTTTTATGCGCAAAATAGCACTTGTTTATAAGAATTTTAACATCTTTAACTGTATACTTTGCTTGTTAACATAGTTTAGACTAACTTTGTTATATTAACTCAATTAGTTGAAGTAAGTAGTTTTATGCGCAAAATAGCACTTGTTTATAAGTATATTAACATCTTTCACTGCACTCTTTGCTTGTTATCATTGTTTATAATAACTTTGTTCCATTAACTTAATTGGCTGAAGTAAATAGTTTTATGTGCAAAATAGCACTTGTTTACAAGAATTTTAACAACTTTAACTGTACACTTTGCTTGTTAACATAGTTTACACTAACTTTGTTATATTAACTCAATTAGTTGAAGTAAGTAGTTTTATGCGCAAAATAGCACTTGTTTATAAGTATATTAACATCTTTCACTGCACTCTTTGCTTGTTATCATTGTTTATAATAACTTTGTTCGATTAACTTAATTGGTTGAAGTAAATAGTTTTATACGCCAAAAAGCACTTTTGTACAATGATTTTAACATCTTTAACTTGTTATCGATTTTAACAACTTTGCTTGTTATCATGGTTTACATTAAATTTGTACAATTAACTTAATTGGTTGAAGTAAGTAGTTTTATGTGCAAAATAGCACTTGTTTACAAGAATTTCAACATCAATAACTGTACACTTTGCTTGTTATCATGGTTTACATTAACTTTGTTCAATTTACTTAATTGGTGGAAGAATGTAGTTTTATGCGCAAAATAGCACTTGTTTATAAGTATATTAACATCTTTTACTGCACTCTTTGCTTGTTATCATGGTTTACAAGAACTTTGTTCAATTAACTTAATTGGTTGAAGTAAGGAGTTTTATGCGCAAAATAGCACTTGTTTACAAGAATTTTAACATCTTTAAGTGTAAACTTTGCTTGTTATCATGTTTTACATTAATTTTGTTACATTAACTTTATTGGTTGAAGTAAGTAGTTTTATGCGCAAAATAGCACTTGTTTACAAGAATTTTAACATCATAAACTGTACACTTTGCTTGTTATCATGGTTTACGTTAACTTCGTTCGATTAACTTAATTGGTAGAACAAAGGAGTTTTATGCGCAAAATAGCACTTGTTTACAAGAATTTTAACAACTTTAACTGTACACTTTGCTTGTTAATATAGTTTACACTAACTTTGTTATATTAACTTAATTAGTTGAAGTAAGTAGTTTTATGCGCAAAATAGCACTTTTTTACAATGATTTTAACATCTTTAACTGTAAACTTTGCTTGTTATCATGGTTTACATTAACTTTGTTCAATTAACTTAATTGGTTGAACAAAGTAGTTTTATGCGCAAAATAGCACTTGTTTACAAGAATTTTAACATCTTTAAGTGTACACTTTGGTTGTTATCATGTTTTACATTAACTTTGTTACATTAACTTTATTGGTTGAAATAAGTAGTTTTATGCGCAAAATAGCACTTGTTTACAAGAATTTTAACATCATAAACTGTACACTTTGCTTGTTATCATGGTTTACGTTAACTTTGTTCAATTAACTTAATTGGTAGAACAAAGTAGTTTTATGCGCAAAATAGCACTTGTTTACAAGAATTTTAACAACTTTAAATGTACACTTTGCTTGTTATCAAGGTTTACATTAACTTTGTTCAATTAACTTAATTGGTTGAAAAAAGTAGTTTTATGTGCAAAATAGCACTTGTTTACAAGTATATTAACATCTTTTACTGCATTCTTTGCTTGTTATCATGGTTTACAAGAACTTTGTTCAATTAACTTAATTGGTTGAAGTTAGGAGTTTTATGCGCAAAATAGCACTTGTTTACAAGAATTTTAACGTCTTTAACTTTACACTTTGCTTGTTATCATTGTTTATAAGAAATTTGTTCGATGAACTTAATTGGTTGAAGTAAGTAGTTTTATGCGCAAAATAGCACATGTTTACAAGTATATTAACATCTTTTACTGCACTCTTTGCTTGTTATCATTGTTTATAAGAACTTTGTTCGATTAACTTAATTGGTTGAAGTAAGTAGTTTTATGCGCAAAATAGCACTTGTTTATAAGTATATTAACATCTTTTACTGCACTCTTTGCTTGTTATCATGGTTTACATTTAATTTGTACAATTAACTTAAGTGGTTGACGAAAGTCGTTTTATACAAAAAATAGCACTTGTTTACAAGTATTTCAACATCTTTAACTCTACACTTTCCTTGTTATCACAGTTTACATTAACTTTGTTCAATTAACTTAATTGGTTGAAGTAGTTTTATGTGCAAGATAGCACTTGTTTATAAGAATTTTAACATCTTTAACTGTACACTTTGCTTGTTATCAAGGTTTACATTAACTTTGTTCAATTAACTTAATTGGTTGAAAAAAGTAGTTTTATGTGCAAAAAAGCACTTGTTTACAAGTATATTAACATCTTTTACTGCATTCGTTGCTTGTTATCATGGTTTACAAGAACTTTGTTCAATTAACTTAATTGGTTGAACAAAGTAGTTTTATGCGCAAAATAGCACTTGTTTACAAGAATTTTAACAACTTTAACTGTACACTTTGCTTGTTAACATAGTTTACACTAACTTTCTTACATTAACTTAATTGGTTGAAGTAAATAGTTTTATACGCCAAAAAGCACTTTTGTACAATGATTTTAACATCTTTAACTGTAAACTATGCTCGTTATCATGGTTTACATTAACTTTGTACAATTAACTTAATTGGTAGAACAAAGTAGTTTTATGCGCAAAATAGCACTTGTTTACAAGAATTTTAACAACTTTAACTGTACACTTTGCTTGTTAATATAGTTTACGCTAGCTTTGTTATATTAACTTAATTAGTTGAAATAAGTAGTTTTATGCGCAAAATAGCACTTTTTTACAATGATTTTAACATCTTTAACTGTAAACTTTGCTTGTTATCATGGTTTACATTAAATTTGTACAATTAACTTAATTGGTTGAAGTAAGTAGTTTTATGTGCAAAATAGCACTTGTTTACAAGAATTTTAACAACTTTAACTGTACACTTTGCTTGTTAACAT